>VWYI01007428.1:28515-349725 GCA_013399455.1 Anthoscopus minutus | reverse complement strand
AACTTTTTTCTAATGCTTCCTTAGTCTGTTCTTATTGTGCTGTGAGTTCAAGAATGTTCTTGTAGAAAATGGTTATTTTTTCATCCTAATGTCACCAGTGAGTCAGTCCAGCACACATTCTTATTACAGGATTATTTGAGATTTCTTTTTTATTTAGTAAAAAACATCTGAGTTCTCTTTGAATTTTCTGTGCAAAGACAATCTGTAAAGGTCTTCAGCAGACACTGTACAAAGGAAAATATGTCTGTGGGGATACAGATTCTTCCCGTTGCTGGTATTGCTGTAGGGTTTTGATCAATTGTTTATAGAGGAAATGAAAAGTTCTTTTGCTTTCCTCTGGAAAATGATGTATACATTTATCAGCTTCTCTTCCTGAAATAATGTGTAGGATAGAAGTACAAATATTTTCAATAGGATATTGAAATAGGATTTAGAACAACAGATAAAGGAATAAAACTTGCTCTGTTATAGTCTCCTTCTGAAGCAATTTCTGACCTCACAAAAATTTGAATGTGGGAATTGCAAAATATTTGTGCTTTAAATCACATTTACACAGGTATTTTCTTGATGTTATTATTTTCCATAAAAATGTAATGAGATCCTAACGTAAAAATCCATTCATAGCAGGAAGCACAAGATGTTTAAACATCTTAAAGAGCAAAAATGTCCTATTCTGGGATTAGTCTGTGCAGCTTGCCTAAAGTTCTGGGCTGGATCACAACTTCAAGGAAGGGCACAGATCTGCTATTTCAACCTCTGTGTTTTATGCTGAGCACAAATTGTCTCTGAGACCCACTTGGGTATGGAACACTGAGCACAAAGCTGGCAAACACTCCAGCTTGGCACTGTTTCCATAAGTCAGCAAACCAGATGTTGATCCTGGGAGTACCCTGACACCAAGAAGTGAATGCACTGGAGGTTATACTATAAATTTGCAGCACTATGGCTGTTTTGCACTGAGTGTCTGGATGGACACACAGGGATCTGCATGGAGAGCTGATGGGAAGTAAATTGGGTGTGAGTTCACAACAGAGCATTTTAAAGCAACTCACGTAGCAATAAAGCAAGGTTGTTGTCAGGTTGCTTTTCCTGCTTGCAGCTGCTCCAGAGGGGCTACCAAATGCAGGTGCTGCAAACTGCAAACTCCACAGGTCTGGATAAGGTGGTTTAAGCTGCTATGGAGCCCCATTTGTGGGTATGCATGGTAGGAGCTCTCCAGCTGCAGGGATAGCAATGCCTGTGGCCAGGGACTGTTTCTATCAGCATTGCAAGATTTGACCTTTCAAGGTCTTGAATACTTTAAGAGCATGAATACCAAGAAATTCAAAATTCCACACAAAGCTGAGTCCTCAGTCTGTTAGAATAAGCAGATCACAATTTTTAAAGTAAAACAGTTTTCCTTACAGACATAATTTTTATGAAATTCTATGTACTTTAAAATTGTCAACAATTGGTTTAGAAAATACTGAGAAATAGTATCAATCATGCTGCACTTTCACAATAAAATGTTCTGATTTTTGTATTGAACTGAATTTGATTACAAGCAAACTGCAAACTCCAGGCTTTACATGAAAAGATTTCAAATGTCAGGATCAGTATGGCATGTTTCTAGAAGAAATTCCTCCATGCCTGTTTTGACCAGAAACTTGGTTTTCCAGTATCACTCTATTCTTGTCTGTCAAACTCATCATTTACTTTGTGTGCAGAAAGACTTGTAAGTGCTGCCAGTTTTGAACAAATGGGAATTATTTGTAACTCCAGACCTGAGAAGTTTTTGGGAAGGCTCTGCAATCATTATGCTTGTTAAAGTTGCTATTAATTGGGTACAATAGATATTAATTAGATAAAGCAAAGTCAAACATACTTAGCAAAAAATTTGAGTATTTGGAAGTGCACTGTAGTAAATTGAGTTGGATTAGCCCCCAGGCATTCTCCAGCAGGAATACAACAACACTCAGGACTGGTCAGCTCCTTGGGCTCAGACTCCTCTGTTGAACTTCCTGATCTCAAGATGCAAAAGAGAAAACATCATCCTTGCCAGCTGGGAGATGCCATTGGTTCTTTTATATTTATTCCTAAAAGTATGAACAGAGATGACTAATTTAAAAACAGACTGGTAGAGAGTAGATAATGTGAAGGGGAAATGGTTGTTCATGTTTCTTTTTTCTTGACTAATCCTCTCCAGCATCCTCTGGAATATGCAAGAAATCTCCATGAAATCAATTCAATCAGTTACAGTGTTATGTAGATGTAGCCTTAAAAATGCTGTTTTATAATCATAGATTGAAATGGGCAATTTCAAGGCAATTTTTCTTTGCTTTGAATGGCTTAAACTCAGGGGTGAATCTTGACAGAGTTTCCAATTTCCAGACATGTGTGGTCATTAGAGATCTGAAGGTGCTTCTTGCCCTGCCTGCTGCTGCCCTGCCCAATTCAGTTCCCACTGAGCTGCCGTGGCACATTGGTTCTAGCAGGCACATTAATGCCTGTGCTACTAGAACCAGCCAGGGCTGGTTTTCTTGCTGCTGGTGATGCCTTTCAGTTCTAAGAAAAAAACCTAAAGCTAAAAACAGAATATTGAAAAAAATTATCTTTGTAAATGGCACTTTTCTAATAACAGAAACACAAAATAAAAAATAATAATGGCAAAGCTCATGTTTGCTCACAGGTCTCTTTCCTCCTCCCTGTTTTAAAGCTTTGGCTTTTGGGAACATGATTTCCTTGTCTTGTTTTGAACTTTTCAAGTTTGATTACTTCAAATTGGCATTGATTACTATACTGACCTGGGTAATTTATGGGGACAAACTAATTCTAAATCTGAATCTCTATAGCGAAGGTTGAACTGGTTTGAAATCAAAGGTGGTACAAATAGTTCCATTTAAGTGCAGCACTGTCATTACCAATATTTGGCTCACTCCACAGGTCAAGTTCAAAAGCTGTACTGCAAACTGAACACCTTCCCAGGATTTCTGCCTGGAGGTGGCACCTGACCCCAGGGTGGCCAGGCTCTGCCCACAGCACATTCCCAGGAGCTGCTGGGATGATGCAGTGGGAGGGAAGAGAGCTGAAGCACTTGGAGCATAAAAAATTCTCACTGAAAATTCAGTTGTTTGAGCATCCGATTCAGTTGATCTCATATAAGGCATCATCTTGATTTTTTTTTTCTTTTGAGGATAAGGCATGTAATCATTTCTGATTTTTTTTCCTCTATGAGTAAAATTTCAATGTCAAATTGCCAAAGGTTGCAGAGCATTCAGGGGTCTGGGAGGCAAACAGATATTTAAGTACTAGAAGGATGCAGCAGGTATTTAAGTACTAGTGGGATGCAGCAGGCAGCAGAGCTCTGTCCCACAGTGCCTGTCCCAGTGCCCCTGGCTCTTCATTCCAGCAGGACCTGTGAGCTGGCAGAGGTGCAGATGTGTCAGGATGCCCATTTCTCCTGAGGCAGTGGAGATTGCTCTCCCTAGGGTGTTTCCATGGAGCTGTCAGAGGTGGCCTGGATGTGCCACTATAGCAGTGATACAGTAAAAATCCCAAAGTCACTTGAGTCAGTAGGAATACACACAGAAATATGTCTGTAAGACTGTGCTACAAAGTGTCAAGCAGTTCAGTTCATGTTCTAGAAATAGAGAGACTGGGAAAAAGGAAAGGGAATTGGGGGAAAACCATAGGAAGCTCTTTGTAGAGCTTTTTGGAAGAAGGCAGAATCCTGAAAAATAAGCCAGAAGAGGGACAAGTTTTTACAGGCCTGTAAACTTTGGATGACACCTCTGGTTTAATCCCAAATAAGCTTTTGCTTTCCATTTTGTCTCTGTACTGCAAAAGCCAGTTGTGTTTGTTTATTCTGCAGGTTAGGTATCTTTTTCTGACTTTTTCATGTCTCTGCTTCTGTCCCACAAGATACTGAACATCTGTAGGATCCTGATGATATTACATTTTTTACTGATTTGAAAATGAATTGAGGACTAAAGATCTCATTCCTCCATCTTTTACCAAGTGCTGCTTGAGATGCTGGTGTGGCTTTTTTGCCACCCAAGTGATCATTAAACAGTGAGTTTCTCTCATTCTGAAACCCAGATGATTGTGTATGATTTACTCATTTATGTTTTTAAAAAGTGCTTCAGTCTTTTTTTACAGGCCTTTGAAAAAGCAATGAAACACACTGTGATGTCTTTATCAGATTCTTTTTTAATTAATCAAGAGTAGCAGAAGAAACAAACAAAAGAAAAAAGAAAATTATCTAAGTGAAAGTCTGCAAATAAAGAACTTGAAGTGACATGAGAGCAAAGCTTGCTTAATATTAATGGATACATTTTAAAAGTGAGTATTTTCTGTTGATTCTCAAGGGAAAAAAAAATGTTTGACTATAGCTGTTTTTTTCCTGCCAGAATGTTAACACTGCTATCCTAGAATAGGTGTATGGTATCATACAGACCCATGGGTTTATGTTTAAGAGTATTAAACTCTAAATACAGAAGAACAAAACCAGCTATCCTTATTCTTAGCTTTCCTTATTCAGTTATAGATATTCTTTTCCTTTTCATAAAATCAATTCTGTAAACATTTGCTTGATTCTTCCCCTGGCAGGTGTGAGTGGCACACAGAATTAAGGGTTAAACCAACCTCAGAGATCACTGATAAGCCAGGTGGGCTCTAATGAAGGCCATGATTTGACAATTCACAAAGAATCTTATTGGTGCCTTTTTTCTTTTTCTCTGAAATGGAAGTGAGATGATAATGATAGCTGATTTCTAGTTTCCTAATGCTTATGGAGGATATGAGTTAAATTTGGTCTAGTAATAAAATGAACCCCTAGAAAAAAGTTATGATCAGACTCCTAAGTGATTATAATTGCTGAGGATTGGAGTAAAAGCTATTCAAATAACATCCAGAGGTAGGCACTGTGACCTCCTTGACCAAATCCAAGATGGGTTATTCCTGATTTTCTCACATTTTTGCCTTCTGCCTAGGTCTGTGGTTTTCTTTCAGAATGAATGTTTCCTAGCTATCTTGTTATTTTTATTTAATTAAGACATGTGCAAATTAAAAATGCTCCATTTTTAAATACACTTACATGTAAAGTGAAAGCTGTCAGTGATAGAAAATTGAGTGTTGGAAGTAGAAAGGAGAATATCTATTATCAAAGGTGACAGAGCCCAGCAAAGCCTTACCCAGCTACCCAGTGGTTTTGGGGCCATTGCAGAGCCCTTTGTTGCTGTGAGGGAGCAGTGGCAGTGAGGGTTGGGACGGGCTCATGAGCTGCAAGCTGGGATGGGACCAGTGGGGAAGTCCAGGGCTGCAGCACTGTGACAGAAGCATCCATCAAAAGTAGATATTCTCTACTTTGCTGCTTCAGTTAAGCACTAAAGGAAGGAAGAGCTGTGGAGATCAGATGATGAAGCCGTTGCTGATACATCAAATTAGTGAAAACATAAAGCTGTTGTAGAAATTAGGAGGATTAAACACATTGTTTGCTATTGTTCATGGCAATTAACCATGGAAAAGCAAAGGAATTACTGATTTCTTTGCCAACCAGAAGGAGGTTCTCTCTGCTAAAACCCAACATATGTTATCGAGGGCCAGAAGGGCTGTGAGGAAGGAAAGTGCCAAAGGGTCCAGGGTACAATGAATTGCCATGGCCAGAAGTGACCTGGGGATACTGAGTGGAATTTTGCTGTTTCACTTAGGGGATTCAGTACTAGAGATTGTATTTGTTGATCAAAGTGAATAATCTAGTTGAAATGAAACCCACTAATGTTTGAAAATAAATAGAATTAGATCTGTTCTGAAGCATCATTTGGCAAGGTTTTCCTCCAGGAAGATGACTGTTTCTAGTAGGGAATGCTTCTCACAAACTTAAAATTTCAGTTCCAGTGCATAAAAGATTAATTGAATGAGATTATGATCAGAAGACATAAAGTAAAGCTCAAGGACCAGAAATAAATAGGAGAGAGATTACTATTTGCCAGAAAAGTGAATGCTCTTAAGAGGAATACACAGTATAAAGGGAAAGTCAAAATTAACAAGCTTAATGCAGAGATGGGAAACAATCTAAATTTATTTTCTTTTACATTGTATTGGATGGTTTGACAAATAAATTATTTGGTAACAACATCTCTTATGAAAGAACCACAACTTGTTTCTGAAGTAATAGCTTTTATTATTATCATTGGTTCAGGAAATTGGAATAAATATCTTTGCTTATTAGAATTTTATGCAGATAACTTTGAAGAATGCTGAAAGCTCCTTACTATTTCATGCCCAAAATGAAGTAGTTCTGTCTTCCTAGGAAAAAAAAAATTAATCTATGAGGGCTGAGAGGCAGTAACTGGTGTGTTATTTTCAGAGCAAGGGAGAAAGTCAGCTGAGGCTTTGAGTCTAAGTGGGCAAAGCTCACTTCTATAACCAATAGCAGTGGCTGCACTCATGGGAAGAGGGGTAGAAGACTCAGGACAGCAACAGCTGACAAGTATTTGGTGTAAAGAAGCACAAATCCAGCTAATATTGCTGTGGTCTTTGCTTAGCCACAGGCATAGAAAAAACAGCGCTCATCTATCCAGTGCCTTGGGATTAGTTTTTATTTTTTTCTTTAAATAAGTCCTTTCAAAGAGGCTCTCTCAGGTGCCAGTTGTGTAAAGAAGTTGTACATTCTTCTGTGAAATCTGGTTTATTGCTCCTCTTATTCATGTTTTCCATTTACTTGTAGTTAACAAGGAGCACAAGCAGAGAAAATGGCCTCGTGTTGCACTAAGGGAGGTTTAGGTTGGATATGAGGGAAAATTTCTTCACTTCACTGGAAGTGTTTTCACACATTGGAACAGATCTTCTCTGGTAGTGTTCAAAAATGTGGAGATCTGGCACTGAGGGACTGTGGTGGGCTTGGCAGTGCTGGCTTTACAGTAGGGCTTTTTACCCTAAATAATTGTGTGACCCTGTGGTACTGTTAGGTTTTCCAGGTGTTTCAGTGTACACACAGTATAGCAGCAAGGAGCCTGCTTTTTTTCTGCAGCCTTTTCCATGAAAATGGACTGCAGATGATATCTTGCTTACAACAATTAATGTTTCTATACATGTGTATACATATACAGCTGGGAGACATAAATTCTTCTACAATAACATCTGTTTTGAAATGGTAGCGTGCATGTTTATTTCATGTGTTCTTCAATGATTTTCTACTACTGACCTGTCATGCTTTTACAAAGTTTTATTATCTTGAACATTTGTTTTATGTTGAAAAGGTTAATTAAAGAGATTTTAATTTAGGTTTTTGCCAGTTCATCTCTAAATTACTGTTTGCAGAGGTAAAGCAAACTCCAAATGGTGCTGAGAACTTCAGGCTACAGGTTTGTTACCCTTGAAGAGCCTAATCCTCTCAGGTGTGTTTTTTCTTTATTAGCTTTGTGCACAGTTATTTTTGATAGAACCATGCAGAAGAGCTATGCCTATGTTGCTGTTACTTATCTTTATAGAAGAAGTGGTAAGTAGGAAAGTTTCTTGTAGCAGTTTTTCCTTGATCTCTTCTTCATTGTCTCAAGAATAAATTTAGAATTTATAAAAAGGAGAAAGGCTTTCACTTGCAAACTGGAAGTGACTATTCTGTCTTAATCTACAGTGAAATAGAAAGCTATTTAGAGCCAAAAGTTTTAAACTGGAGGAAAAAGTGATATATGTGTCTGAATTACATACTTGGCAGATTGTGGAAAGACTGAGAGGCACATTCTGTAGCATAGTTTTATTGATTTTTTCCAGGATTCTTTACTAAAAATGCTGTACTTCTGCCAGAAGCGGGTACTAAAAGTTCTGCACCTTCAGTGGCAATGGCTGGACTGGTGTGGGGTGCTGAGGATGTCAGTGCTTGCCTTTGAACTGACATTCCACATGAGGAATGACTCCTGCCATCTTTGGTTCTAATCCTCCTTGTATACCTAGGACCTAAGGAGTTGGACAGATCTGTTTGAAATGTAAGCACACAAGTTACTTGCTACTATTTTTATGAAGTTTAGTTAAAGAAAGATAAATTTTATCTTCTGTCTCCTCTTTATTGCTCTTGATTTTTAGAAGAATCCCATGCAGGATAGAAGGTTCTCTGCTGTGACTTCCAACTGAGAGTTTACATTATTCTTCAAACACTTATTTATTATTTTTTCTAACAACTTAGCCAAAATATTTTTGGCATGGGTACTTTCTTTGTAGCTTAGTACAATTTTTTGACCATTAGGGATAAATGCTTATGACACCATATGGGTCAGGAAACATAGAGGGAGATTTGCCTGAACAAAGAACTCCGAGCCGGATACAGTTCATCCTTTTTTTGAGCAATATAATACAGCAGTGCTCAGACAAGGTGATAGAAGAGCTAATTTGATGAAACTGTAAGAAGTATACCCAGCCTTGACTCAGTTCTGTAGAGATGAGGCTCTATCATGAGATAATAGCATCATTTCTATTGATATATTTTGCTTTTTTGATAAGTTTTTGTTGAGTTTCTTTGTATTCTATTCCTAAGGCTCCGTCCTTGAAAACAGATTTTCCTGGCAGTAGGGCTCTCAGAGTCTTCCTGCTGTCCATGTAATGTACCATTTTCAGTTTGGAAGTTCAGGGTGTACATAAATTTCTCTCTAAATGATTATCTATGGAATGAGCTTAAGACTGGCAATGTCATACCTTTTTGCGATGGAAAAAAATTCAAGATTTAACAAGTCCCTCCATTTTGTGTTTCCTGTCTCTTTTCTGTTGTGCTGGTAAATAAGCCTTATTTTTATGGCAAACTATTACAATCATGTGGAGGTAAAATATGCAGTTAATGTGACTGTACACTATATTTCATTCAAGCAAAGTATTATCTGGCAGAGTAATCAGAGGCTCCCTGGTGCCTGCTCTGTGCTGGAAGTGTGACACTGTTTCCTTTAGTGCCAGATGGCAGGTCAGTTGTAATCCATAGTTCCCAAACATACACTGTGCAGTCATTTCCTTGGGCTGAATAGCTCATTCTGCAGAGCCTGCTCCTCTGCACATCAGTGGTGTTTTGTTATAAATTTCATTAAAATACTGCTGTACTTGCCACTTCTGTATTCTTATATTGTTATTAAAAGACAAGAAAATCTAAGACAGAAATTTGAAGCAGAACCTTGTTCTCCCCTTTATCTACACCTGCCATTTATTACAGCACAGTGAGAACTGGTCAGCAAGTAGACTGAATTTATCAGCTGCTGCAGGCACTCTGCTACAGGAGCTGCATGTCATTATTAGTGGCAGTTATGTAGCTATGAGAACATTTCAGGATGTCTTGTCTTACTGATCTGCCTGTGGCATGACTGACAGTGATCTGAATGAGGCTGATGAGCCATTTGGATGGGGACATTCTGACATTGCCTACAGCAAATGGAATGGGAACTATTGTTTTCTAACAGCAAAGAAAATCTGCAAAACCAGGGAGTAAAAAAGAGAAGCTCAAAGGCAACATTGTGAATTCCTTCTAATAAAAACCTGCAATGCTTACACCAAAGTGGTTGAAGCTCCAGCCACTGGTTAGCTTAGCTGCCTCTCTGTTCTTGCCACTATCAAAAAGCAGAGAACAGATCCATCATCTAGGTGAGATAAAAACCCTGCTATCTCAGGAAAGATTATACTTCCCTTGTCAGGGTAAATTTATTAAGCATCAGAAAGTGTACCAGGCACAAAATCATAGCAAGTGCTAAGGAGCAGGCACCCTTCCAACCCTCTACAGCTGAGCAGAGGGAGGATGTTATTACTCCATGCCTTCTTCCCTTTCTTTCAACCTTTTTGTGTTCCTGATAGCACAGGTTTTCTGCACTGTGAGTAGATACCATTTACAGTCTGCACTAAATCACTGCAAGCAAATGTTGTGTGTCTCCATTCTTCAGTTTCTTAGTATTTTTCAAAGTAATGTTTCAGAACAAAGTAGTGGTGAATTAAGGCCCCATTTTCTGCAAGTACAACGTGCTTAAGGATCCTGAGGCCTGCTGAAGTCAATGAGAACATTCCTGTTGCCTTCTTACCTTTGAACTTGGCTTTGACTGCACATTATATTTTTACTTATATTTAAATTTAGGAAGAAGCATCATGGACTAGATAGGCTAACTGACACAAACATTGACACCCCTTGCTGATAGTTTGAGATATTTAAGTTAGTTGTGTTTATTACTTAACACTTTAGGCTGGAGCATGACTTAAATTTCCTATTTCTCCTCTCACTGCAGCAGACAGAAGAGAGCTCGGCCCTTATATATTCTGACTCTCCTGTGTGTCTCCTGGACCCAGCACAGGTCCTTCCACTTCTCTGTGCTCCTTCCTGCTTCTGCAGGGAGACCCCCTAAAGTTATGTTATCTAAAATTGATCTCTTTGATAGGTTTAGAGCCTGGTACAAAGGAGTCACATACAACTCCTGCTCAGGCTTTTTGCAGAACTGGAAAGGCATACTATATTATTGAGCTGATTGACATTTAAAACACATGGCCTGTATTTGGGTACATTCCTATTGCATCCTACAGGACCTTTCCATCAGGAATTCCATTGAGCCCCAAATGTTTTGGTATACTGTGGCTGAGCTGTCACTAGGCTCAGTAGCACTGCAGGTGACATGAATTCAGAGCCTGAATCATACCATGAGCTCTGTACTTCATGGGCTCTTCAGCCAGGTGGGTGTGTTTGGGTCCTGCAGTCCTGGCAGGTTCCTGTTGGGAATAGCAGCAGTGCTTCATGCTCAAATACACTCCATCCTGGCTGACAGGTTCTGCACTTAAACAGAATCCTGGGGCTTGCTGCAAAAGGACAGATGTGAGAAGTTCCCTGACAGAAGCAGTCAGACAGGAACTTTCTCCACACAGATGTTTTCACCTATAAATGAAGGGCCACAGCAGAATAAACGTGGAGGATGTCAGCCTAGTGGAACCAAAAGGTAATGTTTGCAATTCATCCTATTTCATGGCATGGGCCTGCCAAATGTACAGTGGTTCAATATCTGGGAAAAGACTGAATCTCTGCAAGTGCTTCATAAGCATTTTTTTCTGCTTTTATTTGGAAAAGCACGTTTATTGTTCTGCTTGAGTTATCAATAGAAAATATGCCTGTGGCTTAGCTTAATCAGTGAGGTGAGAAAAGTAAGAAACCTGTGCAATGGAAGTGAAATAGTTTTTGTTAAGGTGATGGTACCTGTATCAAAATTAGATCACAAGGGAAAGATCTGGGGTGCTTTGCTAGTTGAAAAGCAATGGAAATCCCACTCATTATCCTTTTTACCCTTACCACTCAAAAGTGTGCATCAGATGGAATGAGAACATGAACTTATGTTTATTGCCTCAGGATTATTATCTCCCAAACTCCATTACTCATCTGACTTTTAAACACAAAATCTGGTGTTGGTTTCCAATCATTAACTGACTTTCACAGTTATGCCCTAAGCTTCAGCTAATGTAATTCCAGGTAAACAGCTGGAACCACAAACAAAACATTATCCCTTTAACAGCTAAGTGAATTATGCTACTATTTAATCACCTAATTTAAAATTAAGTTTATGATTCATAGAAGTAATAATGCACAACAGATGGATTGTTACTGCTGCTAAATGGTCGGATATGTGATGTTCCTTCAGCTTGATTTGCAGTTTAAGGTTTGTCAGGAGGTGTTTGGTGAAGAATTGGCAACAGAGGGATTCTGGTTCCAATAGTATTGACATGGTGCACTTGATCTGTGTTACAAGAAGAGTTTTAATGCCTTATGAGAAGGTAAAAATTTAAACTCAGAGAAGTTAGATCTGCAGATTTCATGGGATTTTTAATATAATTCCACCCTTCAAACTGATCTAAATTTTAGGGAAAATGGTACTGCTAATGCATATCATATATGTATTAGCATTATATATGCATTATAGATGCTAATGGTCATTATATATGAGAGATCCTTGTTTTTTGTTTCATTGTTTTTTTTTTATTATTATTATTTGTGGGTTTTTTTTTCTTTACGTGTGTCTTTGCTTTTTGGTTGGTTGATTGGTTTGGTTTTGGGGTTTGATTTTTTTTTTGTTTTGTTTTAGGGAAAAAGGTTCAAAGATCAAGGAAGACCAAAAACCCTGGAGTTTTTCAAATGGGGTTGATTCAAGAGAATCTTCAGATAAAGGGTTCAAGAGAATGTATGAATTTCTACATATTTCCTCAGCAGGAGAACGCAGTGTTCTTCAAGTTCTCTTGTACTCTGAAGCCAATATAAGGGTTGTCAGTCAGTGTTTTACAGATACATTGGAGGCCAAGTATCATTTGAGAAGCTTTCATTAAAAAAGCAGGTGGATTTAGAACCAAAAATGTCTGTAACATTTATATTGAACAGTCTAGAAACCACTGAGGATCCTTGTGCTGAATCAGGTGGTTCTAAATCTTCTCCCTGTATTGTGGATAAGAACTTATGTGTTTCAGACATAGAATTTCTCCTGAGATGATAAGATAAATGAAACCTTGGAGTTTGTAAGCTCCATAGCACTCCATATGTACCAGCTGTAAATGCTCCTTCTACTGCATTGCAGCTCTGGTGGTTGAATGGCTGGGACTCTCATCTTGTGGAAGTGCTGAGAAGGCCACTAGAAATAGCTGTGGAGACACTTAAATGCTGTTCCAGATGTGCTGATGTGTTTTCAGAGTTCTGCTTGGCAAGTTTTCCTGGTCTTTTCGTATCTTTATTTGTTCACCCAAACGTTAATAGGAATTTGAAAGAAATATTTTTGATACTTAAATCAATATAGAGATAGAAGAATATTAGAATACAAGCTCTTGTAAGGAACTTTTCCCTTTTCCATTTTTCTCCTCTCTGTTTCATCCCCTTTTCAAGAAGAGTACAGCAGTGATATATGAAGAAGGAACACAGACAGACCTGTTGGGATTTTAGATTTTGGTGGGGGGGGTTTTTTGTTTTTTTTTTCTTTGTTTGTTTTTATTTTTTTATTATTTTAGAGATCCAAAAATTATACAAACGTGAATATTAATTATAAACAGAGTAGAAGAAAAAAGGTAACTATGAGTAATAATACACCTGTTTCCTTAAAAATTCAAACTCAAACAGCTGGAGGAAGAAAAAGGAAGGCAGAGAAAAGGAGGGAAATTAAATTAGAAAATTTCTGCTTTGGTGATGGCTTTGTTTAGAAAAATGGCTGATTTTTGTTAAAACTATTTTGATCAGTAAGCTTTGACTAACTGTACCTGCTTCTAGAGCAGGTTCTAAAGGAACCTGCTGTTCACATCCATGGAATTCACTCTATCATACTAAGGCATAGTTATACATACAGGACTGCAGACTTCCAAGGCTTTCTGATGATTTATAAAAGAGATGCATTTCACTGATTGATTCCCAAAAGTCTGGTCCAGTGTCATGCTCTCATTTATGCAGAAAATAATTTTCCTTCCTTGAAGTGCACCACATAAGAAATTTGATCTTTAAAATATAAGTAAAACTTTCCTGCCACTCATCATGTAAGAGATCTCTTTTTTCAGTCCCAGGCATTTGACATGAACTGAGTTTACATTGCAGAAGCTGGTTTTAATATCAGCAGCTCAGTGTGTTGCAAATTTTGAAGATGATCTTGTGCACTGTATAAATGGGTTCCTGACACACCATGCAAAAAAAAACATGTGTAAGGAGTTCTCTGATGCCAAAAGTTAAACTTTTGAAAGCTTTGTGATATATTTTGGCAGGGTTATTGCAGGAGACTGGTTTTAAACCAAATACTTCTAAGGGTATCTGAAGCTACAAATGCTGTTTTTTATTACAGTTCAGGAGGAAAAGTAGCCTATATTCAGTGGTGTTACTATAAAAAAATACATACCTGCCCTACAGCAGATAAACACTGCAATCCTTCTGTCAATGCACTTTTCTGTTGCTTTTATTTCTGTGCTTTTGCAGTATAGCAACTGAATGGTGCCTGTTGGATTGTATTGCTGAAAGCAGGGCAGTTATAAAGCCTGGGAATTATGCTAAATTAGTTTACATGCTGGAGGCTGACAGAAGCTGTTTTCCTACCTTTTTGCAAGATTTGATTTTATTCTAAAGATTAGGCCCAATCTTGGTACTATCTAGTGGGAATATCAGAGAATGAGCCTTAAAACTAGAAGTTGCTGCCTTATTTACTTTCTTTTTTTGGTTACCTATTTTCTAGTTTTTTAATTGCTACTTGATGGCAGGTCAGTAATGTGCAGGAAAATCATGTAGTATCTTAGCATCTTCTGGTAGCACGGTGGACTAAATGATTCTCATTTGTCATGTATGCTTGCATCTCTTGATCTCTCCAGAGGCAGGAAGAACTGTGTGCAGAGCTGTGTTTGGGATTTAGAGATAGAGTCAGTTGCCATTAATTCCCCCAGGACAAGATGAATTTGCTTTTTCATCTAATGTTACAAGCCATGTACTTTGTGCTTTGATCAAAACTTCAAGTTTTGAAAGGACAGAGGAAGAGATTTATTGTACTTTAGAGAAAACCACTTTTGTGAATGCTTTCCAGTATTGGAAACTATGGTTCAGAAGTAGAAGGCCTTTGTGCTCATGCTCTGATGTCAGATTCTTTTGATTGCTTTGACTCATTGTCTGGCTGCTAACTTCTTGCCCTATTCAGGCCTTATTTTCCCTGTGGCCTTTCCAGCACAGTGCAAAGGACAGGGGATGTGGAGGAATGGGGCAAGTGGGGCTGTAAGTCCTCCTGCTGAGCTTTTAGATTGACAACTCTCTCATTGCTCAAAATCTCCTTACTAGAAAAATCCATGACACTTTCTTGTGTATGGCCACTTTCTTGTGGAATTTCTCCCTGTGTCTTGTGATTAACTAAGAGGAAGAAAAAACCCCACAAAAATCCAAACACAGTTATGAAATATGTTACTCTGTTCATTTAAAAACAGTGCGCAGTGAATTGGTAAACCTTAACTTTAATCATAATTCTCTGTCCTTAAATCTTATCTAGGACTTTAGGACTATTTGGGACTTGTCTTTTCAAAGGATGTGTTTTGTGCTTTCAAAAATAACAGCAATCATGGATGGATTCCCAAGCTTCCTTCAGCCAGCAGCTGTGCACATCCAGCAAAGCTTCAGGATGTCTGATCATACTTCAAAGACCACTGCTGAGATCCAGGGTGAGCTTATTCTGAAACAATGCACTTAGTCTTGTCCAGTCTTTCCTCCATAAATCTTTCCTGTCAAGTCTTTTCCCCATAATTTTTTTGCAGTTATTTTTTTGCCAAACTAGAGGAGTCTGGTCAGTTCTGCTAAAGGCTTTTAGAAACTTGAATTTATTTAGCAAAATGCCTACCAATAAGCATGGAGAGAGGTGGATTTTCGGGATTTATAATATATTTTTAACAAATCACACAAATTGTCAGTCTCTACAACTTTTTACAAGTCATGACATCTGTCTTAGGACATGAATACTTATATTTGAAATGGTAGACTTTTATATCAGCATTGCCATAAGCCAGTGAGCCACAACTGGGGAAGGTCAGTTCATCACTGAATTGACTCCAAAGAGAATGTTTCAGGACAGTTCAACAAAACACCTACATAGCAATGAAACTCTCCTGGAAAGACATATCTCCTGCAAAAAAGTATTGAATATTTTGCAGTTTCAAAAACTCTCAAAATATTTTGAAGAAAAATTTCTGTAAAGGAAATGTCCTGATTATTCATGCTGCTTGCTTTTGAAAATTTGTGTTAATTTTACCCTAAATCCTAACATTTGGAGATGTCAGAATTGGCTTCTTAATTGGGTACGTGATTGTGTAGATATTTCTGAAAACAAAAGGTAATTTTGTGAGTTTCCAGGAAATATATTTGCAAGAAAGAGCAAAAATGGCTAAAGGTCAATGACCAATATAGTTCAAGTTAAAATATTTCTAGTCTTCTTAGTACTCCAAGCCTGTAAAATGTGGAAAAATATTTGGGCAGGTGATAGAATTGCACATAATTTGTACATTTCTCCTGTTATTTAAATTAATTAGTAAAAGCTCTGGGAAATGGATCTGTTAACAGTATTCTGACTGGACTTCTACAGCATCTGTAGTAACTTCAGTCATGGAATGATTATATTTCCTGTGCAGAATGAGGATGGATTCCCAAAGATAAGGCAAGTGATCTAAATAGCTAAGAATCTAAGAACATTCATAGCTGAATGCCATGCCTGATGAAACATTAATTACACAGGAGTTTTATGGGATACCCAACCTACCATAATGCTCCTGTTCTGCTCATGTCATTATTTGTATGTTCTTTTGTTCATATTTCTAAAGACTCTTAAACTCTTCAAGAAAAAAGGTTGATTTTAGAAGCAGTTTTCTTTGGAAACACCAATCATTCTTTAGTGTCATATGCATTTATCAGATTTATTCTCTGCAATCATAAGTGTGGCAAGCCCATATTTAGTGATAGCCACAGCTGAGCTGCATTCTCTAGGCTTTCCTTCCTCCTCCTGCAGCTGGATCAGCCTGCTTCCTGTGCTGCCATCACCACTGCCCTGTGCCAGTCAAGGAATTGGAAGCAAATCATGCATGAAAGGCGAGGGAAATAAGTTCAGTGTGTTGAGAAATGATGCCCAGTACTTTAATAATATGGGTAGCATGGGATGGTTTATAATTCATGTGCCCTGAATATAAACTGGGCTTTTTTTCAGTCTGTTTCTCCCATCCTTGGGTAATCAGAGATGCTGTAATACACATAGACACTGAAAGCTGAAAACCAAAACATCTGTGCTTCTGAGAGCAGGATTTATAAAAATGGGCTCTAACTCTCATCCTAACCCCCAGCCAGAAAGGGATAGTGAAGGAAATGATGATATTTTGCTCACTCATGGCAAGAGTAGGTCATGACCAAAAAATTACTGTTCCTATGAAGGTTTTCTGGGACATTTCCTTGTCTATTTCTGATAATTATCTTTTCAGAAATGTGATGTTTTAATAGCATTAATCCTTTTGTACTTTTAGTGCAGTATAGTGTGATGGGGTGACAAGTCAAAAATTGACTTATCCTACTGGGATTTGTGTCCTTTATGTAAAAGACTGATTTCCTAAATGTAGATTGAAGAATAAATTTATCTATCAATAGTAGTGTCTACATATTCTGCAGTGGGATAGGTGACACATTTCTCCACAAAGCAATTGCTGAATCTGTGAAAAACTCTATTTTAACTCTGTTCTTTGTTATCAATGAGGACTTTATAGAAGTAGAAAATATAATAGAACAGGAAATCACTAGTTAAAATTTTCTTATATTAAACTGAAATAAAAAAGGAGTAAACTTTGTGCTACAAAAGCCTAAGCTGTGAAAAATTCAGGAATGGAAGAAAGTAAACTAGGCATTGTGAGCTCTTGACTCTGCTCTCAATAAAATATAAGTCTTTAGAACACTTTTTAACAGTGAGTGAATAAATAACTGTTTTTAATGGGAAGTGGAATATGACATGCTATTCCTTTCCCAGTGATAAATGAGGTGATTTAAGTTATTCTTTTTGAGAAGATAATTGAGGCAGAATTTAATCAATGTGGATTTCAGGAACATAGAGATATATAGAAATTTATTAACTCAGGTGCAGGACTAATGGTCTGTGCACATCTCTATGCAAAAATTCAAAGGTCAGTGGAAGTTGGTAAACAACACACAATGGTGGTTTGCAGTGGAGGAGAAAGTGCCAAACTGATGCATTTAGAATTCCCAGGAAACTTTTTCTTGTGATCTTGGCATAACAAGTACAAATGTGCTAATTAACTTGCTTATAACTCAGACTTGAAGATGACATCAATTTGGAGAAGTAGTAGAATACTAAACAGGGAAGAACAAATGATATTAAGGGCTGTAATGATAGAAATCAGATGAAAGTATAGGATTACAGCCTGTGTGATCAGGAAAATCTGCTGAAGTTGAGACTCAGCAATTATAATCAAGAGTCAGAAGGCCACCACTGTGCAAAGGTTTCTTGCTGATCAGAAGGAAACTTTTAGCTGCAGTGAGATATGAAAGTGCAAAAATGTGTGTGTGATTTGAGGAGCTGTTGCATGGCAGTGTTTTACAGCAGAAAGTAATTCCTTCATAGAAGAAGGCAGTAGTGGACTGAGTCTGGGATATTCTAAATAATCCTGGTCAGCACTTTCAAGGAAAAACTGCCAAGCCAACTATGAAAGAATCAATCTTACAAGAAACGATGAAAGTATGACATGTAATGCCTTGCTGTCTCTAATATATCAAGAAACTATGTACCAGTGGGGAAAAAGGTGATTTGTTCTAAAAGAGAACACAAAGTCAAGTTGTAATAAAATGATTATAAATAAATTTGAAGTAGAAATTATGAGATAGTTTCTTGCTGTGATAAGTGTCTTGTTCTGGAATGGGCAGACAGGAAAAGTGGAGACTTAAAATGTAATGAATTTTAAGGTTGCCCATAGTCAGTTTGTGAAGGAGAATATGCAGCATTGATGCTTGCAATAAAAAGGCATGCCAGGCTGAGTAAATAACGAGGATTTTCCCAATCCTATCTCCAGGGAAAGGCAAACATATTAGGGTCTGTTTAGGAAGACCGTTCTCTAATTTTTTTTCTTTCCTGAGAATTGATTCATGCACTTGGTTTAATTTCAATCTCTAGACTTCAAACCTGGATTTCATTGTAATTGGTTTTACACTGGTGTGTGAGAGGCAGGAGCAGGAGAATGATACTTGTCTAAGTGATCATGTGCCTTAGCTCCAAGGAAACTTGCTTGTTGTTGCCCTGAGCAAGTTGAAGGACACCTGTTATATTAAAAAAAACCAAAAAACTACAAAAGGCATTTGCTATCGATTGTAACATAATTACATGGTAAAGAATTGTTTGTTATTTTAGGATATTACCTGTAATTTTTGTTACTATATATAAAATTTATAGGGTCATCTGATTAGCATGGCATCAGTGAGTGCATAGAGAACAAGAAATATGTTTCAGAAACCTTATTTTAGAAGGTTTCTGTTTCAAATTTATGCTTTTTTTTTTAATCAGTTCTATTTTAGAATAGGGTTCTGGATGTTATGGGGAAGATGGAAATGCACATCTTCTAACAGCAAGGATTTTATTCCTGATCATCCTTAAAATTTGAAGTGTCCTCTTTTATACCTCAAAGTTTTCTCAAATGATCACAATGTTCTGCCAGGGAGATAAATATAAGGTATTCCCATATGCATGTGCCTGCAGCTGACAGCATTCCTTCCTGACTGTAACCTGCCATGGATTGCAAACAAACCCCAGTGACAGACAATATGCATATGCTGCTTTGCTGAACACGGTGCTGTTCATGAAATAGAAATACTTCTTTCTATGGACATGCACCTTCCTTTAGATTTGTATTGTGTGAATATTAAACATATATGAAATAACTTTCCAGGTGACCTGAAGGATTATTATGAATTCATGCTTAGGCTTTGCTCCTAGCTGGAGCCCAGGCAGTTCAGGTGAGTAGCCATTGCTGTGTTCTGGGCACAGCCTGGCTTTGCAGGAGCTGCCCCAAGCAGTCCCTGACTCCTGCGAGTCTGCAGCCCCCGAGGGGCCCAGGGCTCTTGGGAGCCCTGCATGAGCTGTCCTGGTGCCAGCATGTCAGGGGAGGCTCTGGAAAGCAGCCTGAGGCACTTGGACACAGCTGGAAGGAAATGGTTAATGTGGCTGACAGAACAGAAGAAAACAGACTTTTGCATCAGCTTCTTGTGTTGCTGGCTGTGCTGCAGCCTGTCAGGTGTGCTTAACCCCAGCTGGGCTGCCAGGGCCCAGCACTGGCAATCTCCAGTGTTAGGCCATACTCAGCACTGGCAATTTTAACTAGAGCACTGCTGCTCAAAGTCCACAAGGTCTGTGAAACCAGGCTAACAGAGGGGTTGTCAGGGAGGGGTTTTCATGCAGAAAGGTCTCTGTGGCCGAGGCAGTATTTGTGTGCATTAGATATTGTACTGCAACTGCTGGAAAATTGTCTGAGAACCTGAAATACAAACACAAATATGCTGTGATCAAGCCAGTAAACACCCAGTACTTCCACTGTTTAGTAATGCCTTCATGATCTACAACAGTCAGTCAGTCTTAACATTCATGTTTTCCTTATATTATTTGCTATAAACTTGCATTTGCATCTGGATGATCTATGTGACCTAGGCCATATTTAGAACACTGTGTTCAGTTGTGGGCTCCCCAGTAAGAGTGAGACACAAAACTACTGGAAAGAAAAGGGACTGGAACATCTCTTCTGTGAGGAAAGGCTGAAAGAGCTGGGGCTGTTCAGCCTGGAAAGGAGAAGGAGGGTCTTATCAATGAATCTAAATGCCTGAAGGGAGAATGAGCCAGACTTTTCTTTGTGGTGCCCAGAGACAGGAATGGAGGCAATGGACATAAACTAAAGCACTGGAGGTTCTTCTGAACATCACTGAATTGTTTTGGTTGGAAGGAATCTTTATAGATCAAGATCAGGAAACACTTGTTTGATGAGAGGATAACTAGGAATTGGCATAATTTCCTGAGGAGGTTGTGGAGTCCTGATCCTTAAGACATATTCAGAAGCTGTCTGGAACTGTCCTGGGCTCTAGGTGGCCCTGCTGGAGCAGGTGGGTTGGGGCAGATGAGCTTCCAGAGGTCTGACTCTGCCATTCTTAGCCAGCCTGGAATTCTGTCATTCTGCAGTTCTTATCCTCAGCAAACACACTTGCTCCTAGTTTTAGGCAAGGTAAACTACCCAGTGCTAAAGGCATGACAATGAAAATTATAACAAGCTGCTTTATTAAATCCAGTGACAATAACAGCTGGGTGTGATGGTGACTGATTTACTTTTAATGCAGTGAATTTCTCTGAATTGTTGCATCCCTGCTGTGTCTCCTCCCTGCTCAGCTGTAAGAGATATCCACTGTGTGACACAGTGAAGTAAGCCTTTGTCTCCAGTGCACACAGCAAGCTGGCCTTTCCTGCACCTCTGCATGCCAGGTTAAGAAAATATGGGTGTCCCAATGCAGGAAAGAAAGGAAAAACCCCAAAACTGTATTTCATGGCTCTGGTATCCAAGTGAGGAAATAGGAAGTGTGAGGAGAAACACATTGCAGGTTTTATAGCATGCAAATTGCTCAAGTCTGCTAGACACAGTGATGAAAGTGGATCAAAATTACCCACAGCTTTTAACCATCTGTTGAGAGGTGGGAATTGGGTCTCTGCTTCTTCTTCCTGTCTCTTTCTCCAGCATAGCTGCAATTGCCTGAGGTAACTGATGCTTGTGACCTGAGACTGTTAAATTGCAAGTCTTGTGTATAAGTTTCAACTGCATTTTTCTTATGTGTCAGTTGTCTTCTGTATCCAAGTGTCTATTGATGTGGTGCCTGTTATAATTACATCAGATCTGTATAATTTCTTCTGCCATTTTGTGTCTAACAAATAATAGACCCTAAAATTCCTGATTAAAAAAACTTTCCATGAAAATTTGTAAATTACATTTATATACTTTAAAAAATTATTTAAATTATCATGCATGTAATTTTGTTCTTGCTGTGATTGTTTGGGGTCTGAAATGGGCCTGTCACAAGTGTTCTGGGAGCAGCAAGGTTTGCCTTTGTCAATGATTAGTTGTGTTTGTGTGCAGTCAGCCTCAGTGCTGGTATGGCTGAAGGACTCACACCGGTACAGGGCATTTGACTCTAAAGAAATCCTGGAGATGTCATTTGCCAGTTGGGATTGAGTACATGAAAAAGCCAGCTGTGGGATCTCTAAGGAGCAGACATGCTGGCTGAAGCTCTCCTGGGGAATTCTTGTAGGCTTTATATAATTATATGAATCTCCTACACTGTCAGTAGGCCTCAAGTTACAATTTTGAAAATAGAGTTACTATATCATAGTAGTTAAGAGAGTCTTTTCCTTGGTGTTCAGGTGGAATTTGCTGTAAACAAGGAAATGGAAGAATTGTGAACCGAGATCCTTTGATTCATAACTAGTAAAGCATAGAGATGGGAAAAAAGGGAATATTCATCAAAATTTCAGTTTTCAAGCTTTCTCTGTTATTGTTGCTAAATTTTTAACCAATCACTTTTATTTTCTTTTGTTGTTTGTGTTTGGTTGGGTTTTTTGTTTTATCACAAAAGATGCCACTGTGTAAATATGATCCAATGCAGTTTGGTAGTAAGCTTGAATTAATTTACTTCTTTCTTTGCCATGATATTCCTCAGCCTTTCCTAAACCATTTCACCCATAAGCTCTGGTTTTTATAATTAGTCAGTACTAATAGTGGTAAAGACCTGGCAGAGTGAGAAAGCACATTAAACCCCAGAGCACATGAATATGAAGATGCCTAAAACCTTACACATCTGGAAGGCTTCCTTAGGTACAGAATTGTCTCACTAAACTTAAGAGTTCCTTAAGAGAGTTACTCATGTGAAATGCAGGGGAGTGACTATTGAGTGCTACAGGTTATTCCAAGTCCAATTTATCAAGTTTTCACCAGAACTTTGGCTCCGCCCTCACCACTGCAGTGAGAAAATAACAAATGTGGAATGGGGCATAAAACACCCACTGCATTGTGGCTTTCTTACTTTATATACCATGCAATGGCTTAAAAAATCGTGGTATAAATAAAAAAGGTGTTAATAAGGCAAAATCATAAAGTGTTTTTATAAAGCCAAACAAATAGCAAACTATTCTTAAATTTCCAGCACGTTGATTAAAATTTTCCTTTCATCTTCTCCCATTCTCTCCCATGTGAAATTAGAAAGCATTAGTGTAGGAATTTAGTAAAAGAAGTTAACTAAGTGCAGGATCTCATACAAAGCACTAATTTATCTCTGATCAAAGTTTCTGAGCCATTCTAATTAGCCCAAGTGTTCTACCTTTTGAAAATGGAATTGCTTTTCTGGCATGAAATGTGCTATTTCTTGAGAAATTTCAGGACCTTACCACCGTAGCAAAGAGAGAGGTGATCTGTTCTCTGGAAAGTTGAAGTCAAATCCATGTGAACAGTGAAATTCTATGCTTTTCCATCCATATCTTTCTGTGGATCAGTTAAAGCATCTGCCTGTATGTCATAAATACCTGTCTTCATTTAAAATAAGCATTGAGATAAGTAATTACATGTTTAGAAAATGCTGCTGTCTCTCCTACAGGCAAACCCATTGTGAGACAAGCTGGGAGCAAGAAAGCAGCCCTTGGCTTGTGGGATGGCCAACCCAGGGTGGGTGACCTCCCTGGGACAGACAGAACTGGTTGTGTGGCTGGGTATTTGGACTCCTTGGTTTTCTTGGGAATTGTTGAAGGTTTCTTTCCTGTGGAAGCCAAGGGCTTTGTGTGGCTCATGTTTGACTGACAGCAGTGAATCTGTTGGACATCCAGCTCTGGATGAATCTAAAGACACTCACCTCAGCCCCAGGGAAGGCAGTGAGTGCTTGACTTCAGGGAACTCATGCTTTGAATGTTAGGACATTAGCCTGGAGGAATGTCTTCTTCTGATTTGAAATCTTGTGAGCATCTAAAGTAAAGCAGCTCCATTTAATATGAAAAATGGTACAGTGTTGTGAGGTTTTAATTAAACCAGCCCCTGGCAACACATGAAAACATGAGCTTCTCCTCCTTCCCCAGTCTCCCTTTCATTCAACGTAATACTCACAAGCATATCTTCCCAGCACAGAATAACTGAACAAACTATTTGCAAGGAGTTAAGCAGGTGTTTGAAAGCACTCAAACCTTCCAGCTTAAGGACAAGACAGCTGTTTTTCAAAACTTTTCTAAGACACGTCCTGAGCCGCAGAATGCTTTGTCTCCCTAAGGCAAAATGGAGGCTCTTTTGGAAATGTTGTGCCATTTGATTTCCCTTGTTTCTCAGTTTTATTCTCAGGTTGCCACAAAACTTCTTTGTCTGTTTGCAGCAATTTCAGGACTTAAATGAAACTCTGAGGGATTGAAATGTGCCTTTGTCCCTGGGAGGAGGGGACAGCTGTGCATCCAAAAGGACAGCTGCTTGTCTGCTCAGAGTATCACAAAGCTACTCTAATGCAATTATTGATTTATTTATCCATAGTGCTAAGGTTTGGAGACAAGTCAATAGCATCCTGAATAACAGCAGGTGCAGTGAGGACTGGCAACCAACATAGTATTAATGAAACAGCTGTGCCTGTTGAGCCCTGGACATTAGACTGTATTTTAAAGTTTCCGTATAATTCTGACAAATTTTAGGTCAAGCTCTTTGTTCTTTCACTCAGAAAGTGGCAAAGGGTTTAAGAAACTTGGTTTGGGGAGAACATTTTGACATGTTAATGAACTCCTCCAATGTGCTGACAGTTTTTATTGCAGAGTGACGTGTTCGTGTCCATGTTTCCAGTACCTTCCCCCACTCAGAGCAACTGGATTTCAGTTTGAAGAAGTGTCTCCTGTTCCACCTGCTCTGCCATTTATTGGATTTTTTCCCCCTGAAAGGCTATGCAGCTTTAGGTATATCTTGATAAAACACTTGTATTTGGGTTTTTGACTAAATATCTTTGAGGTTTGTCTCCTGGAAGGGCTGATGGTCTGATCCTGGTACAGGAACAGGACAAGGCAGCAGCAAACACACATGAGAATATTTCCTGTGCCAGTGCAGGCTGTTACACACCCTGTACTGGAGGAATCTCTTTTATCTTTTTCTTTGCTGTTCATTCTAGTGGAATAGAACCTCATCTTCACTGTCTAAAACTCATGCTCCCTGACAACAGTTTGTGAGCATTTGAATTTTTTTTTTCAAATGATAAAAATAAAAGAGAAAACTCTCTCTGACTGATAAGCCTATTTGAAAGGATTGTGGCAACTAAGCATGCAAGGACCTTGGAAAGGTAGCCATTTATTTGATGACCACTCAGTTTTGGCTTTTCCCCTGTGATCTGGCCTCCTAACAGAGTATAACAAGTCGGGTTTTCTTGGCCTTAGCTGCACGCTAGCTTATGTGGCTGTAAAATTGCTATTTCAATCTGGTTTGTAATTGATGGGCCTCCTCATTTCTGCCAGTATCAACAGAGAACAAAGGATGGAGTTAGCAAAGAGTTTTAAGTGAAAATCCCATAATTATTCTCTTCAGATGAGAGATGAGGAGTGGAATTAGCAATGTTTCATCATCAGTGCCCATACTGAGAACAAACAGAAGGTTTCCAGAAATGCAACTTTCACTCAGTTAAAACTGATTATAATATTTTCTTTAAAAATATTGTATATCTAATAATTAAAAAATATTTGACATTGCCATTATAACTTATTGTAACTCCCCTGAGACAGTAGAAAATAGTAAAATGATCAAGTTCTATTTTTAGCTGTTGCAATTGCTGAAGCTTTAGACTTATGATTGGGAACAACAAAACACATGACTCAGTCCTAAGTGTATCTGTCAACTTCTGTTCTGGAGGTTTTAAAAAAAAATTGAGTCACTTTACAGAACTCTACTGGAACATCATCACAGATCCTCCTTTTAGGCTGTTAGGCTTCTTTCCCAGATATAGTCTGTGCTTTTGGTTGCTTTTGTTCAGGATAGGATTAGGTTAGGTCTGAGGTCAGGTTTGTGATCATTGACTGTTGTCCCACAAGCCCTTGTTAATGTACCTCAGTAGAGAGAACTGGCACAGCTCTTTTGTCATTCTTGGGTCCTATTTCCAATGCTCTGCCCAGCAAAGAGCCCAGTGTGCTCTCCTCATTCCCCTCACACCTTTTAAGAATGCAAGACAAGCAAACAGGACTCTGAAATTCTTCCTAGCTACTGTGTATTAGCATAAAGTCTCAATCATTTTATTTCACCTGTACATCCAGGAACTTCTCTTTCCTTTGGGTAATCAGAAGTTTAGATTAATTATGCTAATCAGCTAATTCAGGCTGACACAATTAGCCAGAACATGCAGTATCTCTGGAAATCTGTACAGAATCTTTCCTACTTGATGACTTAATTCCATGATCCAGTGCAGCAATTATAGGAAAAGAGAGAGCTTTTCATTTGTGTTTTCAATCATTCCATATTTCTATTAATCATCATAAAACTCACCCCAGATTCTGGGACAGGGAGTCCCTTTCTCAGGCTGCATCTGCAAGGATTTTTGTTTTCTGTTCTCTCTCAACTTGAAAGGAAAGGTGTGCACAGTTACCAACCACTTAACTGGAGCACATTTGTGTTCTGTTCATCACAGAAAGGTGCCAAGAAGCTCTCCTGTGTTTCTGGCTAGTGGAGTGATGGATCTGCATGTGGTGGTGTAGATGGAGCTCAGAGAGGCTAAACAGGCAATTAAATTATAGAGAACACAGAGAAGATCAATGTGAAAAGCTAATGAAAACTCACCTGCCTCCCTGCACTGTAAGAATGTGAATAAATATTTATCTTGGTGGTTTTCTAAACACCTTTAAAGCTGCAGAATAGAGAAAGAGAAAACTAAAGGAAAAGATGGAGAAAATTTTGTGGATTTTTTTCTGGAAGTCCATAACCACAATTTCTTTTCATTTTGTTTCTAGGTCAGCTCTGATGCTCCTGGTGTTTGGTCCTCTTCTTCAGGTTGTTTTTTTTCCCTTTTCCTAGAATGCACTTTGTTCTTCCAATTTCTCCCACTCAAAATTCATGACACCAAAGAGAAAAGTAACTTTTCTGAAAGCTATAGATTTTATGTTATGCCTTTCTTAACACACACTCACCCTTCTGCTAGTTGTCACACTAATCTGGTCTGCTTGGGGCAATCCCACCTTCCCCTGCAGATGTACAAATCCCTGGCCATGGAGCTGCCCTGCACTCAGGGACAATGTGTGCCATCTTTGTCAGGCAGCTGTGCAGTCCAGCCTGTAGGAGCAAGGGGCAGCCCGTGGTCCATGTGCAGAGTGCTCCTTGCATTTCTAGGAATGGCAGTGACTCACCTTGGTCAGGCAGGTAGAGGACAAATGGCAGAAATGGGATAACATCTCAAATGAGCATTCCAAGAGGGAGGATATATTCCCAGTGAGATGAAATGTTGCTTTTCTCTGTTCTATCCATTGTTTAGCACTTGTTTAGCTCCTGGTAAGCCACCTGCTTTTGCAGCAGCAGCCTGAATGGATAGCACTAGGCCAGAGGAGATATTGCAATTTAAGACAGGAGATAATGAGATTCTTGACAAGAATTTGGCGTGTGTATATTTAAAGTGATTAATGTTTAATGTAGTGATATTACAATTAAAAAAGGGGAAGAGAGGTAGTAAAGAAAACTGATCAAATGAATCTGTACAGTGACACTGATCTAGCTTTGAAATTCCTTAAAAGGATTACACTCTGGTTTAATTAAATCCTTTGCTCTCCCTAACATTGCTTAACGATTTTCAGCATCTCTTAGATTTCTAACATTACAGAGAAGAGAGTTATGAGTCAGATGACTTTGTGTGTTGAGTTTTAAACATAAGCCATGAATCCCTGAAATTCTTTCTTGTTTGTGCAGAATACATTTTACTCTCCCCACTTAGGGTTTAGTCATCCTTTTCATAAGTCTTTTGATGAATAAGGTCATTAAAATTAACACAATATTAAAATACCTGGTCTCAGTAATTATAATGTTTAACCATGTTTTCTCCTGAGATTAAAAACTCTGGTAATTTTATCTTTCAGTCCCAGAATTTTGCCCATCCTTATTTATAGCAGCTTGAAGCCTTGTAGCTGGGTATAACTTCAGGCAACCACACTATTCTTGTGTACCAATGACATCGCATGTTTCTATGGTGAAGTAACTTTTAATACTCTCTTTTTCAGTCTTCACCTCACATTTAAATAAATTGCTTGTTTTTTTTTTCTTTTTTTGTAATAATTTAAAAATATTTCAGTCCTTCCTAATGCTAATAGGTATTTTGTTTGATACTCTCATTAAGTTTTCCATTAACAAATTTTATCTGTCATATATTCCCACCTACCCATTAACTGAGTCACTGGAAGTTGACATGTATTGCGCAATGGGTTTTATGTAAGAAGAACCAAAAGTTTTATGTGTAGTAAAATAAGGATTAAATTGAATTTATGGAAAAAATTTTCTCTTAAAATGTTACAAGTCTTCCACTGGTATAATATGGGACCAGGACACACTGGAACAAGGGAACCGTAGCTAAAACCTCGTGGCTCCTAACAGTGGGGAATATATTTAACTTCCTGTATTTAAATGAGCCCCTAAGCTATTCCTGTAAATATTTCCTGAACACTGCCTACAGGTAGCTCTAGGGAAAAAGCAAATTGGATACAAATTGTGTGAAGGTGTTAGTTACTTGCCTATTGTCATTCAATAATGCATAAATCCTTCAAAGTGAGAGATGCTGACTTTGTTCTGCAGATCCATGGCTGGGAGGAAAGCTTTCAGTGCTTGGCAGGGCCTTGTGTGCCCTTGGCTCTGAGCAGGTGTCAGTCAATGCCATGCTGAATAACAGGGTGAACATATTTAATGGGAAACATTGCTTTGAGCAAATACCTGTGTTAACTATCCTCATGGCATGAACATCCTACAAACTTTTTAGCTAAAGGCTTTTTGAGTTTTCTTGGTATGCACTACACCATGAGAATCTCAGGGCTAAGAGTAACCAAATGCTTTCCTTCACTTGGGAGATTTATTAAAAACCTTTCAGTTTAAATAATAGAATATACCTAGAGAAATAAAAAGGAAATCTATTAATAGCATATTTACCATAAAAATATAATTATTAGATTGGAGTGTTCAGCTTATTTTTGTGATAGCCTTTAAGCTTCTTTATCTGCTCCCATGGTCACCTACCTGGAAGAGTTTATAGGGGATTTTCATTGCTGCCTTTCCCATAAGCTGTGGTTGGACCTATTGAGAGGAGCTGGTGTGTGCAACTGCCCCTTCCTTTAACCTCAGATGCTGAGTCTTGTTTTTCCCTTTGTTCCTGTTTTCTTTCCCCTTACCTCCTGAAACTGGGAGAGCCAAGGTATCATGTATTTTGTAGAAAATCCTGGTTCCTCCCTCTTCTCTTTATGAGTAGAATCTCTCCAATGCCCTAGTTAGTATATTTCTGACTCAGGCTGTTTTTCTAGAAACTGCCTTCAGAAGAAAGTTTTATAAATCATACACTAAAACCTCCTTAAAAGGATTCAGTTTCCTCACTGAATCACTGTTCTTTATGAACATCATAAAAAAATTAAACGTAATACCACAGAGAAGGAAAGTTGAGAGAGACACCATGTGATTTTTAAGGAAGCCATGCTGGAAGCATTTTGAACTGGTTATTTAAAGTCTTTTCTAGTCTAGTTCAGGCCATACCAATATTCTTCATACTCTATTTATATAGTATATCTTGAAAAAAGCTGAATCAAATTTTGCAGGAACTACTGACTTTCTGTTTCTTTACCTGTAATGTCTTCTGCAATCCTCGTCTTGGTTGAGATGAGCAAACTCTTCTCCTGGGCAGTGCAAACTGCAGCACACTGTGAGCTAATTAC
This sequence comes from Anthoscopus minutus, assembly GCA_013399455.1. NCBI lineage: Eukaryota > Metazoa > Chordata > Aves > Passeriformes > Paridae > Anthoscopus > Anthoscopus minutus. Next base: position 320,320 of record VWYI01007428.1, on the reverse strand, counting down.
CTTATGTTAGCCAGTTCAGAAATTACTGGCAGCTAATCTTCATAATGCTAATCAGTCAGAAAAAAAAGGCACTCAGCAAATAAATACCACACATCTTTGTGCTTGAAACAATTAGGACTGACCATAATCTGATTTACAGAATTGGAGTGCTTTCTGAAAGGGAGCAGTGTGTGGCTCTCTTCACCAATTCTGTAAAGCTCTTGTGGTTTTTTAATTGACTCATATTCTTGATGCACTTTGTTGTTTTTCCATTTCGATCCCTCTGAACTTGAATTTTCAAAAGCTGTTATAGATCTAAAAAGGTAATGTCATCTTATCCTCTTCATCAGTTAGCACTAGCTTTTAAGTCTGCTTAATTTAAATATTTGTTGGGTTTTTTTTCATTTCACTCATGTTTGAGTTGAGAGAGTGAGAGTATTTTCCCTTTCATATTTTCTCTCTCTCTCCTCCTACTCCCTTAAAAATGTCCTGATTCCTCTATGCTGTTGAAGTAGCTTTTAAAAATTACACTACTTCAAACAACAGTTTTCCAGTTTTGCTGGATATGGCTTGTGCTGCTTACTGCTGAAGTAAATAATCAGAATTCAAACTCCTTAGAAATAATTTAGCACCTGAGAATCTTGTTGTGGTACCTTGCCATGTTAATTAACATCCTATAGGACACCACTGAGCATTTTGTTCAAAGGGAAATTCTGCAGAAGTGAGTATATTTTTGATACAGATGACCTAAATCCTAACCTGAATGCCTCTAAACTTTGGAAATACTGAATCCATAGCCATGCATCCTGCATTGGTGTGAACGTTCCCTTTACCTTCTGGGTTTTTCTGGGAGAGAAGCATGATCTTGGAGGATCAGGGACTTCAGCAGAGTCGAGAGGTGCTGGCACTGAGCAGAACAGACTCCTACAGAAAATACTGTAACTGAGTAATGGCAGTTCTTCCACAGGTGGTTTCCAAGTGGGAAGGTCTGGGATCAAAATGGCTTTTTTTTTTTCAGCTGTATTTGAAACTGATTATGCAGAGGTTGGTAAATGTTAGATCCAGAAATCCAGGTGTCCTTTAGAGCCCTGAAAACACTTTCACCAATGCGACCATTTGTGGCAGTTAAAAATACAGAAAATAAAAAGGAATAGGACGAGCATATCATGTGTTGTCACTTCAAAATGAAATCTGAGGGGATGCTCTTAAGACAGCTGATAACAATCAGACCCAGAAAAGTACATTAATATTGCAGATAGAAAGGCTGCTCTGAATAGTGTGGTGACACAAGATCGATGGAAGATATCAAATGATTGCTGAACTCTTAGATTCCATTAAAACAAAAGAATAAAAGAGCTTCCAGCTCATCTCCTTGATGGTATAGGAATGTCACTTGTAAAATGATCACTAAGGAAGCTTGTCAGTGAAGAAGACTTATGTATGCTAATTAATTGGATTAATCATTTGTACACTGGCATCTTAAAATGAGTAGTGGATATCAAAGCTGGAAGAAAGTTCTGTTGCCTTTTTTTCTTCTTTTTTACTTTGGTTTGTTTTTTCCTCTCTAGATCCTGTCATTGGCCACTGCTACCTACTGCTCTTCCTGGGCAGATGGCAGCGGGTACCAAACCTCATTGTGGTTTTGGGTAGCAGGATTGCATGTGATGCACTACACTGGCAGAATTCTCTGTTTATAACACATGATGTCCACAACCTGAACCGCTGGGTGTTGGTCTCTGTGCTGGATTGTTCCACAAAACTCAGCCCAAGGAGTCCAAAGGCTTCTGGAATGAAGTCTGGTGCTCAGTGTTGGAAGTACAGGGTTCCCAGCACAAGGTGATGTGGGTGAAGGTGAGCAAGCCCTGTGGAGGGTGAGGAAACTGGAGTTCTCTGCAAAGTGTTGCTGAGGGAAATGGGCTCGAATTTCCATGGGCTGGGGAAAGAAATGGCTTAGGGTACCTCAGAACAGCCTTCCAATGCATGAATGGTTTTATGATTCCATGTAGAGTAATTGTACCTAGTGGAAAAAAGCCAACAGGACCTGGTGCCATCTGGGGAGCAACTGCAGCCTTTCTGCACTCAGCAAGTGTTGCACTGGGCTGTAGGTGCCCTGTGCCTCTCTTGTACCCTTTTTAAGGTGCCTTTGTCTTCCAGACAGATGAGGATTTGCAGCAGAACTTCATAAAAACAAACTTGCAAGAGTCTCTTTAGAATCATGCTTCATGTTATGGAGCAAATATCAAGATGCCCAAAGACAAAATCTGTTTCAGGGAATGTTTTTGCTAGAGGCTGAAACAAATTGCATGTAAATTGCATGTACCTTCTCCTTACCCCCAGTCAGAGACACAATGGAAATGTGGTTTCCTCCTTCTAGCTTTTCCCCTTTTATATTCCTGTCTCTTTCAGCTTCTGGATTCCTAAAGTTATAACTGATGTTAGATGGAAAATTAGACATCTATTAAAGATTAATTAAAACTGGTTGTAACTTTTCCTCAGTTTATGCTTAAAGAAGGGACACAGTGACAGACTCTGGCTTTCTGATTTTTTCTTATTCTCTCTCTTTATTCTTCTGCCTCTCACATTTCAAAGGCACCCAAGTGATTTAGAGCCCACCTACTGTTTTCCTAAAGAGCTGTAGTGTCCCTGTGTTGCTGGAAATGCTATTTGCAATGTCTGGTGATTTCCAAAGCCCAGTAGAACCATTCATGGCTGCTAACTTAGCAATGTAGGCCTTGGAAAATAATTGTTCAGACTGTTCTCTTTCTCCCTCTCTTGATTAGTTTGGATTTCCATACCCAGCTCTAAAGTGAATCAATGTCTTTCCTCAAGAGAATTAATGCAAAAATAGCAGGGTTTCTGTTTGTAACTGTCACCATTCATGTTTTTTCTTGCAAAACTCTCCACTGGAAGCAGAATCACATCATACCTCCAAATGAAAGGGTTGTAAGCCAGCTGTGCAGTTGTCTTTTACAATAAGTTCTCTCCTTATATCAAAACAGCCATCACCTTCTTTCCTGAAGTTTCCACAAGCAGGCAGGTCAATGGTTTGAAATTTCATTTAAGCTGGGTGTTGGATTATGGGGTTATTGCTATAAATTGGTTCTTGTCCAATTTGAGTACACTCTAATTGCTACTTTGCACTGCAAGTAGATTTTCAGTGTCAGAATAATCAAATTAACAGGGATGACCCTTCAACTATTCATTGATGCCTCTGCTGTGTTTTCAAAGGTCTTATTTTTTAATTTGTCTTAAATATGTCAAGTTCCTATTGCTGTTTATTATGCAAAAGCATCTAGTAATGTATTGAATGTGTTGTAAAATAATCCACATTCCAAAGTTTCATTTAGGCTATAAGGAAAAGGAAAAAAAAGGAAAGAGTATCAAATGCAGAAAAAGAGTGCAAAGTATTGTGCAAAGTATTATGCAAAGACTCATTGACATTGAGGGGAATTATTTTTAATTTATATAAACAGTTATCTCATTTCAATTATGATTACACATTATTTTTGCATGCAGATAGAGCATATAGAAGGAAATCCAGCAGGAGAACAAGGCTTGTGCAGTGCAGTCTTTGCTGTCCAAACTGGAAGCAAATGCCAGTGCTTGGAGATGCAGCCAAGGTTTACAGCAGGATTTAGGGATCTGCTTGCCAAGTGTGCACATCCTGCAGCTCCCTAAACAGCCAACAACTTGAGCCCTGTGTCAGCCTTAGTTGGTGTGAGATTCCTCAGAATTAGGCAAGATCATTCCCAGTTTATGAGCTGATGTGATGGGTTGTGGTGGTTCCTGGCTGTAACAGTAAACAGGGATGAAGATAACGGAAAAGCTTATGTGGGAAAATCAAAAAACATCATTTTGTCTGAAAAAATCAGTGTGTGCTGGACAAGAGAGGTGCAGCAGGGCTGTGCTTCCCTGTGCTTTTCCTGTATGGCTCTGGACACAGCCAGGTTATTCCCATGTCACTGAGTGGGTGTGGCAGAGCCACTCTGACAACTCTGGAATGTGGGACAGTGTGGAAGTTATTTACCTGCAGCTGTACTTCACCAGGTTACTGCTGCATTTCCTCATAAGCCAGATTTCACTCTGAAACCATTGCCTTCTCTTCCCTGGCAAAAAACTCCCACCTGTGTTGTTGGATCCCTGGTTTTCCCAGTGGGAATGGCTACTGGGAGAAATTGGACTACATTTGGGTTTGGCATAACTTTAGAAAATTATGACATTCCACGTCCCTCTTTGGATTTCAATGCATGCTCATAAAGGACTAAACAATCTTCTGCTTCATTTTTTAATCTGGTCTGTAATTCACTTGCCAAAGTGAAGCTGAAATGCCTGACACACACCTTGTGTTCACAGGGAATTGCATGGGTAAAATAAGAAAATAATCATAGTGCTGCTATTAAACATCAGTTTGAGATTTAATCTAATTACTTGTATTCTTTGGAGTGTTCTTGTCCCATTAGGTATATTTTGGAAAGCAGCAATATTAGTAACAAACATTTAGAGGTTAGCAAAAACCATATATTTTCTTCCTCTAAAAACTTGAAAAGAAACTGTGACACAGAAATAAGTGTTAGATGGTTTAGAGAGCTTTTTGATTTTGTGGATTAGATTTATTTTTTATATATTTTTTAAAATGTATTTTTCTCATCTGTGAAAAGCTGTTTTTCAGGGCTGTGTTTACTGCTTCAGTATTTGATAAAAGAAAGCTAATATAACACAACGAAATAAAACAGAAAAAAAGGAGGATATATTTAACAGGGGAGATTTTGATTAAAACTTAAAACTACTGTTCCAATTTCAACAGTGGTCTAAATTCAATATACATAGAAGTCCTGCAGGATTGGGGGAACTGGTGGTCTCACAAATAATATTTGCAAATATAATCCGTAAACTGTACTGACAGAATGTCCAAATGATAACGTTAACTAGGTCTCATGTTTGAATTTAAGTATGATCATATTATTTCAGTCCCTATATAGATTTATGGAATGTTTCTCTGCCAACAGGAAAACAGTTTCAGTGTGCATAAGAGTTGCATATATTTTTGTGGAGGTGGGAAAAACCCTTTTAATTTAATCTTTGTCTCAGAATATACTCTGGTCCCAGGGGCTGCTCTGAAAATGGTTACATTTTTCTGACGGCTGCTCAGTCACTGTGAGCATATCTTCAAAGGAAAGGCCCTCATTTCCAATTGGCAAATTTCTAATATTAGGTTTCAGACTATAAAAAAACCTTACCATAAACCCTTATTCACTTCATGGCTTCTTGATAAAATCCAATCAGCCCAGAGGGAATTTATAATTCAGCAATTGCAGCAGATGATTACTACCTGCAGGAGCAATCACTTATCGTACATCACCTGCGGACTGATGAACCGTTCATTATCAAGGGTTTAATTGCTTGTACTACATCCTTGTGGCAAGATACGCACACACACCCCTCCTTTATACATATGGATAAGTGCAGGCCACTTGGTAAGGGTGGGAAATGCACTGCTCAGGTTAGATTTTGCAAAATGAAAATGACTTAAAATAGCTAAGAAATACCTTAATCTAGAATAGAAGTTTGCAAACTGTGTACACCCATTTCTGCATCTAGTTGAAGGCAAGAATTAAACAAAACAGAAGAAAAGTGTGTGTGTGTAGGTTTTTATTAATTTCTTTTAATCTGGCTGGAGTCTGATGTAAAGGCTTCAGGACTCTTCAAGCTCCTCAAGTTTTTACAATTTTTAAGTGAGCTGGTGTCATGTATTTAAGAAGCTTGTGATTGGATCACCATTAAGAGGTGCTTTCATGTGAGAGCTCCACAAATGGGCAGGAAAAGATCCTTGGATACAACCAAATGCAGTGCTGGCACTTGTTTTATCCATAAAAGTTTGCCAATTATTATACTGCTACTTCAAAACTGTGACAGATGTATTTAACACTAACAATATCAATAAGTCAGTGTTAAAGCTGGGAGCTGGCTGCAGGGTACACACTGAGACAGCCCTAGATACAGGATTGAGGCAAGAGAAAAAAGTAAACTAAATAGAAGTAATTCTGGTCCTGAAGCTATGTGGAAAATGAAACAAACTCTGAAACCACGAAGAAATCAGAATACTTATTTAAATTATTTTACCTGAAGCAGCCCCTATTGCATCTGCTGAAAAAAACCAGTGTTGCCTTCCCTCTGGGTGCTGCTCCTCTGCAATGCAAAGTATGGAGCAAAGGGAGCTGGCTGAAAGTGAAGTGTAAGGATGAAAAAGTTGCATGAAGCTACCACTAATCAGTTCTTGGGATGAACATGAGCCTCCCTTTCTTGTTTTGGTTCATCTGCTACTGCAGTCCCGTGGGAGAGGAGCTGTCAGCAGAGCTTTGGAGAGCCCGAGCCTGGGGAGCCTGTGTGCCTTTCCCAGGGAGCTTGGCCAGCCCTCTGGCCACGGGGCTGTGCTGCCTTTCCACCAGCCTCTGCCAGGCCTTGTCTCCACAGCTGGGGCTACAAAATGTGGAGATTTGCAGACTCTGCACTGGAGGAACAGGTGTGTTTCTCGATACTTGGGAACCTGGGTCTTATCTGTAATTAAAATGTGAGTTCCATGGTTAAAGGGATTAATGAGGCAGCCCAAATGCAAAAAAGCGATTTTTGCAACTATTCTGGATTCCATTAGAAATTTCTAATATTGTTCCTTTGATATAGAGTTAATCTTCTCTATAATGAGAATATTGCAAAATATGCTACTGGCAGGAATGTGTAAATATTTTATATGAGAGGTAATATAAGTAGGATCAAATCCTGCTTGCCTCAGTCATGCAGCTAGTCCCACTGCATTTAAACAGGAATGCCACAGTGAATAAAGCAGGCAGGATTGGTCCTATATGTGCTCTTTCTATATTTCATTTTCATCTTGAGTTCGTCTTCATTTATGTAATTAACACAGTATACTGATTAAATCATTAACTGTATAGTTCATCTTTCATCAGCAGCTTGTAGATTGAGATCCTAATGTACTGTAACCCATTGCTAGGATAGCTATAAAATTTTGATTTATGGAGGCAAATATTTTCTGTGCTGGTATCATTTGTGATCAAGAAATGATACAAACAAATTTATCTAAGATAATTGCTTCCTCATGTCTGACAGTACTAGAAAATTCATCATAAGGATATCTGGGATAAAGGGAAGGATGAATTTTTAATTCTTTTGAAGCATATTAAACTGAACTTCTTTGAGGTGCCAAGTGTTGAGATTAGAGATTTACTGAAATAAAATGGGAAGTGTCCTTGCTTTCATACAGCTGCTGTCAGGATGGTGGCAGTGTTAAAGTCAATCTCACTGGAAATTACTTTGTAAATGTTTTTTTCTTGTTTTTCTATCCTAGTTGCAGAAAGTTTTAAGTTTTAAACTTTTTGTCTTCTAGGTCCCATCTATTTCCAGAATAGACTCAGCACCTTTACATTTTAATATTCTAATGAAAAGCACCTAAGCGACCTTGTGAAGTGTGGTAAAGCCAGTACAAGGCAGTGCTGTGTTTACAGATTTTATTTTCTTAGCAGTATCTTAAGACAGCAGTGTTTTGGCAACATTAAACAACTACTGCCATCTTCACAGAGTGGCACTCTGTAGTTCTTGGAAAGTCTTGGAAATATATCCACTCTTCCTGCTAGAGGCACGTGTCCCAGAACAGATGTTTCAGTGCTGTCTCCCAAGCATACAGCAATTTATAGAGCCCATAAGTGGTGCAGTATTAACAGTCCTTTATCCAGTAGATGCCAATGTCATTCTTAACAAGCCATTAATTGCAATAATGAGGGTTGAAAATATCTCCTGCAAAACCGAATATTTTGAATGCTACGATTGGAGAAATGATCTCAGAAAGCCTTGTCTGGTTATTTAAATATAGTTTATAGTGGCATTTACAAATATAACTTTGGATTCTGACCCTGTCTTTATGAACTAGGACTAAATGGGAAATGAAGGGGTACATTTGGCATAAGAGGTGATTTAAGACTCCTGATGCTCCAGTCTCTTCTCTGTGTGGCTTCTTGCCAATAATGTGAAATATTAGCCACAAGATGTCCTCATGAGAAAAAAATTGGTTGCCAGCTCTTTGAAAATAGGCAATTGTTTCTGTCTGAGCCTGCACAAAACAAGCCAGTGCTTCCTGTTTTTAGGCATCCAGTGCTTCTGGAAACCTACATGAGCCAGCAAAGTGTCCTTTGGGCCAAGGCAGTGAGTGCACTCCAGGCTGCACGAGAGGAGCATTCCCAGGAGGCTGAGAGGGCTGATGCTCCCCCTCTGCTCAGGCCACAGCTGGAGCTCTGTGCCCCATTCTGGGTTCCCTGGTCCAAGAGACAAGGACATACTGGAGAGCATCCAGTGAAAGGCCAGGAAGGTGAGGAGGGAACTGGAGCATCTCTCAGGAAAGGCTGAAAGAGCTGGGGACTGTTCAGCCTGGAGAAGTGAAGGCTCGAGGGAACCTTCTCAATATATAGAGGGAGGGAGGGTGCCAAGTGGACAGAGCCAGGGGCCTGTCAGTGTGCCCCTGCCAGGACCACAGGCCATGGGCACAAACTCAAACACAGGAGAGTCCCTGGGAACATCAGGAAACACTTTTCCACTGTCAGGTTCACTGGCCACTGGCCCAGGTTACCAAGGAAGTCTCCCTCCTTGGAGATATTCCAAATCCATCTGGACATGGTCCTGAGCTTTAGCTGGCCGTGCTTCAGAGGGGAGGTTGGACCAGATGAGCTCTGAAGGTCCCTGCCAATGTCAAGCAGTCCATGGTTCTGGGAATGAAAATCAATTTTGTGTCAGTGCTTCAGATTTCCTAAAGTCTTTGGAAAGCCATGTGGCTGCTTTAACTGACCCATTTGCTGAGTAATATCCTGAAGATATTTTGGTCATAGCATTGTTTGACCAATAAAGGTTATCTGGTAAATCACCTGAAAACATTAACAATTTTTTATATTTAAAAAAATAGTTATTGAAACAAAGCAGAAAATTTCCTTTTATAGTAAAATAGACTTGCTACTAAACCATTTCCAAATGTAATTTTCCTGTTGCCCAACATTAAGACAGAGTAAGAAGATTGGATATCCCTGCAGTGTCTCAGAAGGGATTTGCTACATTGCCACCAAACCCCAAATGTGGGAGTGCCAATGGGGAATTTCATTATTTAAGAGCTGTCCTGGGAGTTGTCAGCAGTAACCTGCACAGGGTTCAGTTCTCACAAACACAGTGAAAACCAAAAGGAATTATTTATAGTAGCCTAGGGATTCTGAGACTGTCCATCACTCCAGGGGCAGGAACCTGTGACATGACCCTATTTTGGGCCAAAACCTGCAGTGGAAAAAAGGGACCACAAATCATGCCTAGATCTGATAGAATGTGATCTCAACTCCAGGTGTCCCAGCGACTCCAAGGCCTCTTTCTCATCCTGGGGAGCAAGTACTGGCTCCTCAGCCAGGAAAGGCATGAACAGCTGTCATTGGGCACGAGGCTCACAACAAGAGGTTGAGTTATCTGCAGCAGGAACCCTGCAGAAATAAGACTGGTGGCAGAGTTTAGCTGGTAGGAGTTACCACATATTCTTTGTTGAGAAATTTGTTACAGAAATATGAGAAAATCCTTTCTTGCAACTAGCAAAGCAGGTTGAACATGACAGCAAAGTGGACAAGGGAGAGTTAATGACAAGACATCCAGGCAACAATCTTTTATCTCTAGGGGTTGTAGAGAAATTCATATACTTCTTTCTTTAATGTGGCTGGATTAGAGACTAGCAGAGAATCAAAAGCAAGTAGGATATCCTGAAGCAGTGAGCTTCGGGTTTTTTACTCCTCTCTCCTTTTTTCACATCACACCATGCTCCTTTCCATCAGGTTTTGATCACAGATTCTGGTTTGTCTGCAGTTCCTTTTCAATCTTTGATCAATGTTTGTCTTTGATCTCCATGTTTCTGTCTATTCTATTCTTTTGTCTCCGGTCTATGACTATTATATTTTTCCTTTTTTTTCAGTGCTATTATTTGCCTTCCAGTTGGTCTTTCTTCTTGTTTCATTGTACTTTATCTCCATCCAGAAGGGTGTACTGGGTGTGAACAATGAATGAATTGATTTCAAATGAGTTGATGACAGTGCTTAGCCATATCATACATAACAGCCCACTGAGTGAGTATAATGAGTGACTCAAATAAAAATTAATTCACACTGATGCTTGGAAAATCCATATGGAAGGCTGTGGACTGACAGACCAGAATGGTTTTGTGTAACCAGAGTTTTAAGAAAATTTGTCTTTAAGTAGAAAAAAGAAATCGATGTCTGCCTTTTCCTTCTGCTTTGTTATCTTTGGATAAAACAGATTAGCAAGTGTGTAATTGATTAGTTAATTAGTAAGAGTGGGCCCTGAAGAAGGGTTACCAAAGACATGAGAAATGATTACAGACTAAAAATGTAACAATAAAGAAAGAGTTTGGTGGTGCATTCTTGTCTCCCATAGAAAATATTAATGCCATGCAAATGCAAACAGGCTTTTTAGCACAGGTTGCTACTGTTCCTCAGAGATGGAGCTCCTGTATTACTGCTCTGGGACTTAGACATGTGAGTTGAAAGGAAATATAAATAACTAGGAAGAGAAGACTAATAATTGGAAAAGCTTGACAGACACTCCTTTGTGTCATGTTCCCAATCTTGGGTTTGCCACAGGCTCATTCCTAATAATTCCAACCATTGAGTTATAGCTGTTATCCAAAGAATCATAACTGAATTTAAATTAGTTTTTCAGTTATTATTTTTTGAGTGGCTCCATCAAATATATATAAAACTAGGGGAAAGGCCTTGTTGTTTTTACATACAAGTGCTCTTTCCAGAGCATGCCAGAACCTGACATTTCTTTGAAGCTTTTCTAAATTTCAAAGGAGGTAATACATTTAAAATACCTGAAAGTTTTTATGTCTCTCTCTCTAATTATTTTTGATGTGATATTTCTCAGGACACATAAAATAAAACTGCCTGATCTTAATTGAGGAGACTCTTATCTCCTTCTGTAATTACTGATGAACAAGATTTCTATATGGATTAAATTGCATATTCTCTCAAACTGGAACAGAGTTATTTTTTTTTCCTTTCATAGCACACTTTTTGAAAGCTCTGCAATGTCTCCATCCCCATGTAAACACTTTCTTTACAGCTGTCCACAGCTGTATTACACTGACTGCTATATAATTACTTTTATTTCTGCAGATTATAACTACCTTAGATCTTCAGAGAGGATGTGTAAGCATAATTACTGTAAGTGGAGAATATTACCATGGTGATTCCACAAGACTTACAGGAGGGATCCTGAGGAATGTACTGAGTTCAGAAGTTTTTACCTCAGCCAAGGTAAAGCACAGTGACTCAGGCAGATCCATTTGTGCTGACAGCAAGGTCTTGGTAAAGGTGGGCTTCATCTCACTTCACTCATAGAAGGGCAAAGTGCATTTGTGTCATTCAGCCTCAGCCTGATGGGAATTCAGCCCCTGAAATTCCTGAGGGGTTTTCCAGGGAAGGCTGTGGTGAGGTGGGAGGACAGAAGTTTGCTCAGGTCACTTTGCTGTGAGGTTCAGCACCTTAGAGAGTCTGCAGTGCTGGGTCCTTGGCTCACTACTGAGGTGATCATGGGCATTTTCATATTTATGGACTGGAGCTGGATGCAGGTATTAATCAATAATGTGCTTTGGCCTCCTCATGTGTTACTTTGACTGGCATTCCTCCAAAGAATGAAATGTTTATTCAGTGTGTTTCTAATTCAGAAGGAGTGCCATCCAGTGAATTGCCTTTGCTGACCACTGGTGTCAATACAGGGAAAAAAATCCCCAAACTGTCTGGAAAACCAGTTCAGCTCTATTCTTTGGGTTCTTAATTTTATAGCTCTACTCAGTAAGGTGTAACTGAGTTTGTAGTTATTGATTCTTTTGTGAGCACTGCAGAAGTTCAGGAAGAATATTGAATATTTCACTAGCGTGTCTCTCACTGACTACTGGTAAAGGCATATTTTTCATAGTGCTATTGAACACTTGTTTGTTATCTTGGAAAGTAGAAGTACCCATATATTAGAGTATCCCTCACATGGCCTTTGTTTACTGGGAGCTGGCAGGAATTCTAAGTAGATATAAAATAAGAAAAGCATGAAGCAGGAAATTACTATATTTTGAAGGAAAAGAAACCCTCAACTGAGAATCCTGAAACCAGTAAAGCACACTAGAGGTCTAAAAAGCATAGCTTTCAGTCTAAATAACAGGGCATCATGGTGTAGCTTAAGTCACAGTTCCAATTAAATCTGCTTTATTTTATCAGCAAATACCCTTGCCATTTTTTACTGTTCTGATTTTATTATTTTGCTGCATGCTCTGTTCAAGGATTGACTTGAATAGACTTGAGAAAGCTGATCAATACACACACAGCAATTACAGATGAATAAACCACAGGCCTTCTCCAGCTGAATTGTAGTGAGATTTGGAAGCTCGTGTGTGGGGTTCACTGAGTTTTCCCACCGAGACTGTCGGATTTGTTATTGCTAAACCATGTTGTGTGTGCTGTAGGCAGAAAAAGCTGCAGGGTTGTGTTTAGAATAATAGTGTGTTCACAAATAGTACTCAAATAGCTCTGAAATATCACACTTAGCTGCATCTTTATTCTGTTATCTCACTGCCTCATGCTTCTGAGACCTTTTCCTAGCAGACTATGAAATCATTCCAAAAGTACGATGATAAATTAATAGAACAAAACAAATTGGAGTCAGTAGGAGTGCATTTAGCACTAACAAGACCCATCTGAGTTTCACATTTTCTCTAGCTATTATAAAAAATGAGGCTTGTGTCAGAACTCATCTTTTTTTTAATTGCTCTTCCACACAGCACTGGATAGTATTTTAAGGGCTAAAGGAAAGGAGCAGTCTCTCCAATTCTTCACAAAATCATTTTCTTAAAGTAGGAGGGAAAAATGTGAGATATAAGAAAAAATACTTTTCATATCATCTAGGGAAGAAGGAATGGATGGATGTTTGGTTTTTGCACTGCATCATAATGTACAGGGATGGCTTTAGGGTAAATAATGTTAAATATTTGCAGAAGTGACAACTCAGACAAGACATATTTAGAGGTGGAATGTTTGATGTTATGTCTGAAGAGGCAAAGAAGTTTCCTATGCTCTCCCTGAAAGTGTTGAAAGTTTTTGAGTTTTGCTACGTTTTTTTTCCCCTTGATGTGGAAGGACAGCTATTAAAACAACCCTCTTTTCCTAAGCATATTTCTTATCTGCCAATGAACACCAGCAGCCTGGAAATTAAGGAGTTGAGATTCTGTTCTTCTAGAGAATAAAAGACTATTAAACTCTGCCTCTTTCACCTGATGTTTATAATGATTTTTTCTTCTAGCAGGCACCAAAAGTGTTTCATTTGCTGATCTGTTCTTTGATTTGATTTCCTAAGATTAAGCAGATTTTACAGAGCTCTTTTGCTGTTCTTTTGATAATACTTCATCACAGTTCCTTTGCTTTAGCTGACTCTCATAGCATTCTTGTAAAGAAATATTCAAGTCAACTTGATGATAAGTGACTTGATTAAGAATATAAGAACATCTAGCATTTAGGAAAGTCTTTCATGCAGTCATGTGTTGTCACAATATTGTCTTCCCCTTACCCAGATGCTTTCCTCTTGTTGAAGGCCACAGTAACATTCTGGAGAGATCGTGTCCTGCAGCCACTCCATGTGCCTGGATTTGTGTGCTGTTTCAGGCAATGTCAGTAGAGTTTAGAAAGACCTGTAAACTTTAAAGAGCTCAGGAAAGAGTCTTGGGCTTTGAAAGCTTTATTTATGTTCTTATAAAATAATCTCAAAATAATTTTCTTCATGTGCACTGGGACTGTCGAGTTGGTTGGAAAGGGATTTCATCAAGTCAAAGGAAAAAAAGCCATGAAGGGGTGGGAACTGAAGGGATAAGTTTGTCAGTGATACAATTTCTTTCCCTTAAATAGTTAGCCTTAGTTGCAATGTGTTCAGCATTGAAATGTTGTGCAGGGAGGAGGCCAACCACAGTGTAGTGTTATTAATAAAACTGATCAGCTCTGCTCTGACATGTTAAAGTGGTGCCATTTGTTAGAAAATGTTTTCAGTAACTCTGTTCTGTTTCCTCTTGAAAGAGAGAAAGAGGTGATGAAGGAGCCAACTTCCTTCCAAGAGATACTTTATGTTCAGTTTTTAGACAGATTATAAGCAATTTTGTCCTGAATTGAGGATTTCTACTATTTGATAGGAATGGAAAGGACTATGATTGGAGGACTCATTAAGTATAAGAATAAATTACTTTGCCCTGAATACACAATTACAGATATTAATGGCACTCTAGATTCAGTTGCATGTCACTACATGTGTAAAATTTTTATTAATGGGGTTCTCTTTCTCTACTGGTGACCTCTGAAATCAAATTCCAGCTCTTTGCTCATGTTCCTCTTTCTCTGCTGGCACCTTCTGTGGGTGTTGTAACGTGAGAAGCACAGCTGAGCTTCCAGCAAACCATGGAGCTTCAGCACGTTCAGACACACCAAGAGCACCTTAAGGACACACAGGCAGAAAAACCAGAGTGAGAGTGGGGTTAGAGTCACACAGTGACAGCTTGGGCAGGGATGAAGGGCTCATGGGGAAGCAGCTGCTGGCCAAGCTGTGGGTGGCCTTGGCTCATGCCAGGGTCATGGCACAGGAGGTGGAACAGGCCTGGGGGTCTGTCTGGGCTGAGACATGATATATAGTGTTATAAACGATATGATTTCTACATTTGCTAAATGATTATATTTTGTTTGTATTTAATTATTTTTGCAGAAATTATGAGCACCTGCTCACTCCTTGAGAACTTGATGATCAGTTAGGAATAATGAAGGAATAATTCCTTCACAGAGTAAATGAAATGAGGCTTTCACAGTAGCCAAGCACAATCTATAGATTAAGCAAAACAACATGGTACACATGCTGTGTATGTTTAATTTTTTTCCCTAGATGTTAGTTTATGTAAAACTGCAGTTATCTCCCTTGAAATGTCTCCCAAAAAATAATGCAGAGGAGAAAATAAAAATCAGCTGGAGTATATTAATAATCTTGATTATCAGACTGAAAGTGTGAAAATTTTAGAAGTTAAAAGTTCTCTCTTCCCCCCCCCCCCCCAATTTGGAACATAACTATGAACAATTGATTTTGATCTTGTAAGCTTTTATAAATGCTGAAGTTTATATTGAGTGGGTGCAGTGAGCTTAGTTTCAGCGGCAACAGATAAGAGGTTTATATTCTATGAGTAAATGCTTGTAGTTACAGGCTATTTTTCAAAACCAGAAAAGATATCATTTAAGACATGAACCTTTCACTGTACATGCCTCTTCTGGCATTCAGTAAGTGCTATATATGGATGTTGATTTCTGAAACACATGAGAAATACTGGTTTGATCTTGTCCATTAATTTCAGAAATGCTCAAAAACTAGGTTCTTAGTTGCTGTATTACCTTGGAACCATTCCTGGATCCCTCTGTCTTAGGCTCAAAGGATTTGGGTATTAAGTTACATAGCTGTGGTCTGCAGATCTTAAGGATTGTTTTAAGCCAAGAAACAGATAAACTTAGAAAGGAAGACTTCGACTGGAGAGTGATCCCATTCTGGTAAATGCTTGATCACATCTTCAAATAAAAGTAAATACTCAGTTCATTACAATTGAGAACTCAAGTACATTGGCAGTCTCTCTGTACAATAGACTGGCAGTCTGGGCTTCTAACAGCTCCAGTCAGCATCCATCATCTTACTGGGAAAGGTGAAGAAAACCACGTAGGCTTCAGGTCTGGTTGGGGATGGCCCCATCTGAGAAGGTATTTAAGCTCTTTTAATGTGTTTTTCTTCATAGCATGCTTGATATGACATATATAATGTATGTGTGATAGACTAATGCTCTGTCTGGTTTGTCTGTTCACAGTGTTGAGTGTAGCAGAGTCTGGAGGGATCAGAGGATGAATCCTGGTCCTGCCCTGCTCTAGGGGAACTGGCCAGCAGAGTAGGAAAGTGGATCCTCCTGCAGAAGAGTAACTGTGCACTCTCAGCCCAGAGAGGTTTCTGCAGCATCCTGCAGCAGAAGGCACTGGCAGAGATCTAGAAGAGGTGAGGAGTGTAGCAGGTGATTGGCAGCATCTCCTACAAGAGCTGAGTGCAGGTCACAGACGAGCCTTGGAGGTGAGGGCAGAGGGCACTTCACTGGTACAGTAATCAACACAGAGAGATTACTGTAGAGAGAGCTTGCAGGAAACCAAGGAGCCATGGAAATGTGTTGGACCAGCAAGGATGACTGAGGCCCAGGCTTCATCCAGCAGTGATTTAACTGGAGAGTAGATCTGTAAAATGTCCTTTCATTTTAAGCTGGATTTCCAACCTCAAAGTTTCTCTGCTCAGGAATTCTAGCCTGTTTTAATCTATTTTCAAACACTCAATTCTATATATTTACAGTGTAGTGTTTTTACATTAAAAGAAAGCAGATTCATCTCCTAGCCTTGGCTAAATGACACTTCATGTAAAGTGTCATTTGAAGTAGGGCCTATTATTGGAAGGATTTGAGTAATGATTTTCCATTATATGAATCAAAGTAACTCTAAAGTCTGAACAGCCCAAACAGATACAGAAGGCCTCTGGGTGATGACTGAAGATTAGCTTTGTGATTTTGTTAATTTCTGTGCCAATAAATCCAAAACTGAGAACAGATGTGCAAGAGCAAGAAGAGTAGAGAATTTCTTTTTCAAAGCCAGTTTGAAAAGTTCATGATTAAAGACTAACTTTGAGGCTCTTGTCAATAGTTCCAAAATTATGTTTGTCATAACAGTTTATATAATGCTAATGATAAGCTATTTATTGTGTGGAAAATGTCAGTTTATTTCTTACTCTCTTCTTTTGATCTAATACTTCCCAACATATTGAAGTCTCAGTATTTAGGTCTCTGCTGTGATTATCCAGGGGAAATCAGTGTAGCTGTGGAGAGGGGAGACGTACAAGGATGAGGTGAGGCACCTGTGGAACTGGTTGAGGGGTACAGTGGGCCATGAAATAAAGAAGCTGTTAATAACTTTGACTGGTATCACAGTGGAATGTTTATTGCTGATTTATGTATTAGACATGTTGCACAGTTCCAGCCTGAGGCCAAAAGCAGGTAAGATTAAATGAGGAGATGGGAGAGAGAAGAGGCTGGAAACAAAGGGATAGTTTCAGAGCAGAAGAAGACTTTCTTTCCCTCCAGGAGGCTGTGGCTGATTGTGCCTTTTTGTTCCTGCACACACAGGACAGGGCTGAGTAACTGCAGTAGTGAGTGGGGCATTGCCTTAGGGCAGCCCAGGGAGAGGAGCTGATGTTGGAAAAGCTGGATTCTGCCCTGGCTTACTGGGTGTTGGGAAGGAAGAGAGAAATGCAGCCTGGATTCCTGTATATATGGCACCTACATTCCAGTTTTGGCTGCAGTGAACATTTCACTGTTAAGCCAAAGGGGAGTAGTGTTGCAGAGAAGGACTGACAATTCCTTCCTGAGCTCCAGCCTGGCTGCTGTGTTCATGCTCAGAGGAACACCCTGTACAGCAGCAGGTTAAGGGCCCACAGGCAGAAGTAAAAGATCAGAGCTCACCCACAGAGCTGTTGGATAGGAGATTGCTTCTCTCTTTTGAGAGTTTGAATCTCTCTCTGCAATACAGCTTTCAAGCTAAATCTCTGTAGCTTGTTATTGATTCAAAAGTAATTTCAGGGCAAATAAGAATTTTCAGCTAACTTACTGTTAATCATCAAACTCTGCAAGGGATTCTGGGAGAAACATGAGTAGGTAAGATTGTAATATTCATGTTCTGTAAGAACTCCACTAAGATCCATTTTAAACTTCCAAATAACAGCAGTGTCTGTTGGATCTTGCCATAAAAAAATCAGCATTAGAAGCAATCCCAAATGGATCAAAAACTGTTGGGGCAAAAAATTTTGGTTTTAAATTTCATTAAGGCATTTCTTTGGGCTCAGGCATCATCAAACTTGAACCACCCAAAAGTTTGATTCAGGCATAAACCATCTTTTAGTGGATCTTTATAAATCCTTGTGTTGATAATAATCTCTGATTTACTGACTGGGAAGTAAGTAATGCATCATCCTCCTATTTCTTTTCCAGTTGTCAGAGTATAGATAGTGGTAAAATATTTAAATAAATTGTGCGGCAAATAATTGTAGTTAAAAGTGTCTTACTATACTCATAACAGACACACACACATCCCTCCTGCATTCAGAAATACCATTAAGTATTGGAAACAAAATTAAACCTATGTTTGACTAACATTTATTGTTCTGTAGGAAATTTTAAGCAATGAGTGGAATTCTTTTTCCCTGTTTACAGAGTATATGTAAGTTAGAACTAATGTGGCATATATCTTACACAAAGCTGAGGTCAGTTTAATGGAATTCTCTCTTAAGGCTCAATGGGTGCCCTCAAAACACAGGTTATCAATTTATTGGGAAAAGTAACCCCATCATTAACCGTGGTCTGCTGAGAGCTGCCCTGCCCTCGGCTCTAAGTCCTTGTTAAAACCAAGTGATAAGAAGTCACAGAAGAAGCAGCTGGTAGGTATTTTCCTTGCCAGGTTTGTCTGCATTTGCCCAGGAGCTGCTCAGAGAGGGGTGATGGATGGTGTGTGCCAGTGCAGCACCCGCAGCTCCCCTGTGACAGCACAGTCCCCAGAACCTTCACTGCACAGGGGTAAAGTACCTGGCTTGCAAGTTCCATCAGGGCTGGTTTGGGTCTAGTTCTGACAAGTCTTCAATACCTCCAAGGCCTGTGCTAATGTTTGGCTGGCCTTCCCACAAATTCTTGTTGTGTGTGGCTGGTTGAGCCTGTCTCTGTGTATCTTGTCACCACTGACCTTTGGCCAGCGTGTGAGAAGAGCCCGGCTGTGGCTGGCCCGTCACAGCCCTGGCCGGCTCCAGGATCTCAGCGCCTTTTCCGTGCTGGGGCCGCTGGACTGGAGCAGAAGCGGGGGAGCGCTTGGCGTGTCCCAGGAAAGGGAAGGCTCGGCATTCCCGGCCCCAGCTCCCGCTGGCTCTGTAGTTTGCATCCACTGCCCCAAGGGTGCACTGCTGGTTCATGTTCGCCCTTCCCTCACTCAGCCCCAGCGGCGGCTTCTCCCCTGTCTTGGGAAGCAGCGCTAACCCAGGAGTGACTGGGTGTGTTCGGCCTCTTACCTTGCCAGGATGGCTGGGATCCCTGAAAAACTCACTCCCAGAGTGAGGGAGCTGAGTGCGCTCTTGGACTTGTTCAGACTACGTTCGCAGCAGAAGGAGGAGGTAGAAACACGAGTACCTTTTGATCCAAAACACACAGTGCCTTTGAACACTCCTGCAGCGTTTGAACAACACAAGTGGCCACTTGCTGCATTATAAAGAAATTTTTGAAAGATTGAATGCGGATTCCCAAGGTATGACCTCTGGTAATGTTTTTAAAAGCTCTCCACTCTTCCCCTGACACAGGCAGACTTAAAACTGACATTAGCAGCTAACCAGGGTACTGTTAAGTTGGCTAAGGAGGATTTTCTTTCCTGGAGATTTTCATCGAGTGAAGGAGGTTAGACTACCAGGAAGACGTTGGTTGTTTCCAGTGCCCCATTTCTTTTTTCCCTACTCAGTGGGCGGTCAGGATAGAGAGCTGTCTTACCAGATGCAATATTTTCAGAAGGAGGAACACTTAACCAGCAATACTTCTACAGTTAAACAAAAGTGGAGTTATAGCCAAGCATATTCTTTACTCCCACACATTCTGTATTTTTCATTAGGTTTATTCATAGTTTTGCCATTGACAGAGAAATAACTTTAAACATTCTTCCTCATAGGAAACAAATGGTCTAATTCTGGCTTCCTGAGCAGACAAGCTTTGTTTATTGAGTTTTAAATGTGTTATATAACAACTGTTACCGCACATTTTGGAATTCAAAGGCAGGTTTCTTGCCGGAGGGTCTCTGATAATATCCTATTTTCTCTTGTATTTTTTCCTACCTACAGTTTCCACCTTCGTGGCACTATTAATACTCCATCAATAATTTTAGCCAGTCTCTTTAGATAACAACAAAACCTAACTTTCATGATAGAGGTTATTTTCCAGTATATAAATCCTCTGCATATTATAACCAATTTATTACTAATATCTTATTCCCATGGATTATTATGCTAAAACCTTATTCAGTGACAGCATAGAGCAGTTAATAATTAGGGTTTCCCATGGAAAATTTAAAATAAGTATATTGAAACCCATTATCAGGGGATTGTATTCTTTCAGAGGAGGATACTTCTTTACCAAGTTCTGTACCCTTTCAGAGTAGATTTGTGCAAACTGTTTTATAGCAAAATGCACTTTCATTATTTGCAATCAGCTGTATTTTGAATGCGAATAATTAGAATTCTTT
Source organism: Anthoscopus minutus (assembly GCA_013399455.1). Taxonomy (NCBI): domain Eukaryota; kingdom Metazoa; phylum Chordata; class Aves; order Passeriformes; family Paridae; genus Anthoscopus; species Anthoscopus minutus. Next base: position 299,891 of record VWYI01007428.1, on the reverse strand, counting down.
GTACTTTGATGAAAACAGTGGATGCATTTTTATTAAGTAAGCCTTCTAGTTTCATTGTTTCAAGTCTGACAGCAGTGCCTGTTCCTTTGGTAGCCCATTTCTCCAAGGGCACCTTCTGCAGTAACCCCAAGCCAGACCCATCCCTCCAGCTTCCATGTCTCCCCATTGCCTCCAAGCAGAGACTTTTGATCTGCCATCTGCAGGCCCAGCCTTCTCAGACTCCTGTAATGTCTGCTAAAGATACTTGAGCAGATAAAATCAAGTTTGTAGCTTTAAGTCAGTCAGATCTGTTAAAATAAAAAGCAAGAGTAAGTGGAAAGGCTAAAGCTGGGTTGCCAAAGCTACAAAGCTGCTTTGTTCTTTGTACAGGTTGCAAGAGACTTTTCCAAGAACTTTGACCAAGGGTGAGTGCAGCCCTTATCCCCAGGCTGAATCACCAGAGCCCTGCTCTGCAGTGACCTTCTGCAGTTCCTGGAGTACAAGGACTTATGACAAAGACTGCATTTTCTCTTGGTTCAGTGCAGTGCAGTCTTGGGAGGGGAAAATGATGTAGTTTAGAATTCTAGGGTTTGGTGGGGAGCTCTGACAGCAAAGCTTTTTATGTGTCGCTGATCACCACTGCTTCCAGGAGGATGTGAAAGTTTACAGGAAGCATCAGGAAGGGATGTTTACTGTCACATTTAATAAAGCTCCATGTTCAGAGAAAAAAACATGCAGTACTAGTTGTGGCAATTACTCACTGGAAATGTGCCCCTTTTATCCTGGGTTTGGTGCTATTTCTGTTGTGTGTAAGCTTTTCATCATGTAACTTGGATTCCTGAATCCCAGCATATGGGCTTTCTGATTTATTTATGTTGTTGATGAAGGTGTGATTGCTTAACTTCTTTATCTGACTCTTTTTTTATTCTTTCACTTCATGCTTGGATTTCTGACAAAATTTTAAATAGTGAATAATGAATTAAGCAAGATGTTTGGCTGTACCAAATGTTGCAGTGTCTTTTGGGACTGAGAAAAGTTGCACACATACTGAATTCAGCTTTGGTTGGAAACTTGTGTAGGTGGCAGAACACACCTATCTGCTCCCCGGGTATGTGTTGTGAGCATCCTCTCACAAGTTTTCTGTACTCTGCAGTAATGGTCCCTTTCCCTGTGAGGACCAGAGCCTGCTGAAAATCTGTAGATGAATGGAACAAGTGGGATCCTGCAGTGAAGGATGTGAGCCCTGGCAGTGCCAGCTTTGTCCAGAGAGGAGGGACTGACACCCTGCAGTTCCCCACAGCAAGTTTCTGTCACTTTTGCTAACTTGCTCACCAATAATGACCACATCTGGGACCATAACAAAGGTTTCCAAACACTGATGTGAAGGCAATTGGTTTGATAGACTTGCAACCAATACTTTATATTTTTTTTCTAGAATTTGCTGTTTTTCTGTGTTTGATGTATTACCTACAGTACAAAATGATTACTACTGTTCTTTTAATGCTTTATTTTCTCAGCTATTTTTTCCTCATACTTTTAAATTGAGAGACAGCAATTTATACTATGAGATTTGCTTCTCTTTGTTTTTTCTTCACTTCTTTTTTTAGGGGCTTAACCCATTCATATGTGTGCAGAAAAACTTTATCTCTTTCCAAAGAACAAGTCTCCATATTAAAAGCAGTAAGAGTTTGTACTTGCTTAGCCACTTTAATGCTAACTTTACAGTACTTTATAGACACTAGTTAATTAAATTCTTTAGAAGTGCTGTTACAGCATAGGCAGGGACAGGTGAATTGATAAACAGAGTGGACACATGGCTTCCCTAAATTCATAATGGGATGAAGCCAGCCTAGAGATGTTTTTTTAATCCCTTTATAGAGGTTTATGCAATTTAAAATTCTCCTGTTCAGTGTTCCATTTTTCTTGCATGTACCAGAGAGGATTGCAATGCACATCATAGAGATGATCATTGCATTTGTGAGTTATTTCCTTTACCTCTTCTTGATTGGTCCCTTTGACTTTCTAAGTTTAGCTTCATGTGTCTTCTGTGCTTCAGTACTATAAATATCCCTACTGCTAAACTGCTCTATTTTCTAAAATTGCATCCAGATAGATCCTTTCTCTTGGTGTTTTCAACGTTATCCCCATCCGGCGTCCTGGCCGAGTTTCTGTGCTCTGCTTGCTTACAAGGAATTATTAAAGCTGCAGCTCATGGTGTCTGTTTATGGTGCAAGGAAGTCACATGTAAAAATCTGTGGACTGGATTGTGTACAGTCATAGAGAGACACATGCATACATTTACACATATTAAGTACGAAGATGTAAAACATAATATCTGCAGAATTCTGAGTCTTTAGAATAATTCATAGTTTCGCTACATTTCTCAGTATTATTAATTCAGCTGCAGGGAGATATGATGGTGGCAAGGTTAGATTTTCTTCTTCAGAATTCTTCTTTAACATATTATTTTTACATAATATATGGATAATGTGAAAAGCCCATCAGGACCCATCAGAAAAGTGCCAAACCCCCAACTTCCCTTCTGTTTTATTCAATCAAACTTTATCTTTAGAACTAATGAGTATGATCTTGCTCTTCCCCTAGTAATAAAATGTAAAACCACCATTTTGCTATTTGGGGATGTGTTTAAGATTCTATGTCATTTTCACTGAAAATTAAAAGCAACAAAGGCATATAAATGTTTTAGGTCCATGAATTAAGGTCAATTTCTGCTTTGCATTAAATATATATCAGTATTTTCTATGATGTCAGAAGAGAAAGGGTCACGTTCACCGTGAGACCAGAATGAAGCACAATTATCATCTCCATTCTCACTGCAAGGCTTATAATTCATGCTTTATTTAAATTATAGTTTGCTTAAAAATAAAGTTACAAGGTCTTTGATGTTGTTCCTTAGAAAAACTGCCATCCTGATGCTCTCCATTAGACATCATGTGCACTTTTTTAATATCTAGATTGGGAATACAATTGAAGATAAATTTTGACAGCTGTCAGCAGATATAGATTTGCATTGGGACAAGAACATACCCCAGAATATTCAAGATAATTCAATTTTAGATTCAATTTCTGCTACAGAAACTAGCATTTATCAATTCTACCATATTAAAATCCAGGTCTGAAAATAAAATGAAGCCAGAAAGCAAGGGATTTGTGACAATTCTGTAAGCAGGTTCACCTCCTGTTTACCATGAACTTTGAGATTTATATATTCCAAATAAGTTTCTCACAGTTTAAAAATCTCAGATGTGGAGGTAGTTTTGAAATTTGCTTTCTGACAGGCCTCAGGACATGTAAATCATTCCCCTTCTCTGTTCTAGTCCCTACCAAGCACTTCCTTCACTGACCTTGTTGATTCTGGTAAAACTGAATAGGATAAGCAGAGTTTGGCTGTGTTATGTTTTACTTTTATTATCAAATTCTAGTCAGGCTTTCTGAATCCATATCCTGCTGATAGAAATATTCCTGAAGGTAAAAGATGATGAGAAAAATTAAAACATCCAGACAGCAGATTTACCTACTCTCAAAAGTCTTGGCAAATACACAATATAAGTTTATTTAAATGGTAAGTAAAACATAAGTCTTAAACAACAATGAAATAATTGGTCTTTTGTTATAAAAGTTGTATCAGCTTTGTTTGGATCCATAAATAAAGCCTCAATCCAGTGGAATTGGATGAGCAATTGCTAAAGATGGTATTTGAATAAATATACCTATACTTAAATATCTGCAATCTGATTAATCTAAGTCATAAATATATGAGCTGTAAGGTCCAGTGTGCTTGTCAAATAACTGATAATTCTAGAGCCAGTCTTAGGTATAAACCAGAACTGAAAAGAGTCTTGGGATATTTCAAGTTTCAGTTTTTGATTCATAGTGAGTCTAAAGCTAGATGGATTTGTGGTTTGTAATAATATGAAAATAATTTCATAATTTAGCTATGACTGATTTTTAAGCTCCTTTTGGGAGAGAACAATCTTAGTTTCTGTCTTCATGACAGTGTTCACTTTAATGGAACTCTGCTTCAGCCTAAAAGGCATAGTCATAATAGAAGCTTCTGTGGTGTTTTTGGTGAAGGTTATTCATAATGCATGTGTTCCAAAACTGCTAAGAATTTAGATAACTAAATTATGAATAACAATCTTTTACCCCCCACAAGACACATCAAAAAATTCCAAGTACTCTTTTGCACAAATCTTTCCTTATCAAACAAGGGTAGGATAGCCCTGTGATTAATTAATATTCAAAAAATCAGCTGACTAAATATTTAAAAGGTATACAAATACAGCTACTTTCTAATACAGTTTCCTCATACTTGCTAAGCTATGTTCTTCCCCCCCCTCACTTTTTTTTTTCCTAATAACTTTTAGGAGCACTCCAGTCACATCAGTGACAAAACAGACATCAGGCAACCAGCAGCTATCCATTAGAGTCACATCTGGTAGGTTTGACTGACACTCAGTAGCACTGATTAACCACAGAATAACATGCCAGAAATGTAACAGGAGATGTCACTTCTGCCTGATACCAATCAATCACTCTGCAAGCACAAATGCACATTCACAGTGGAATGAGTTTGACCCACACTCTTATCAGAATAATAGAGAGAAACTATTGCCAGACTTCTGGATGGGAAAAATAAAGTACAAGGCAAATGCCAGGAAGCAGATTCACAGATGGGAATTCATGTTGTTAAATGGCACCGTGGCATATGACCGTGAGAACCAGACACTTCTCCATATTGTAGAAGATGTGTTCGATCTGAGGATTGCCAGTAGTTGAATTACAGAGCTGAAATATGTAAAATAATATAGCAAAACCCTGGTGCAGCATTTGGACAGCTCAATGCTTTAAAGATCACTTTTCCCATCAATAGAGAAGATAAAATGTTGTAATGCTTGCAGCAGAAAGCAAGGGTCTTAGAAACTGAGAGCTGCTTCTTGGCCTAGATTAAGTAGGGCAGTTGAGCATGTGCTATGAGTCTGCCACTGATGTTTTTGTTGACTCAACATATTTAAGTTCCTTTACATGGAACATGGTTATGTGCTCTGAGTCTCTTTATCCTTGAGGTTTCAGTATTTCAGCTCTCAAACTATCTTCATTTAATGAAGGTCGGATTCCACCTTGCTAGCCAGTCATTCCCAAGGGAATGCTGTTCCTGAAGCTTGAGGCACCACTGAATTTGGTTCCAGTTTCTTTGAGTTTGGTGGCTTGCCAGACTCCATGGCACGATGTTGGAATAATTTGAATAAGTCATAGGGAGTTGGAAGCACAAAGAGAATTTTCCAATCCTCTTACAAAATGCAACAGTAAATATAAAATCATCCTGTGTCTCCAGTTTATTTAGGCTGTTCCACATGGCCTCCAGTGCAAGCCCTGGCAACACAATCGAAAATCTAACAAACATTGAAACCAAGAGACTGTACAAGGAAAGACAAACCTCTGGATTCCCCAAAACTGGCCTAGGATACTTCATTTGAATCTCTATTGCTCTATAATATTTTTTTAGATTTTTGTATACCAGAAAGGAAGACTTTCTAGCTTGTATTTTTCGAGACAGCTGTATGCCCCAGCTGTTTTAACAGATATGTTGTACAGTAACACTTACAAACTTTTCTATTACAGCCTGCTAAACCTATTGCAGAAAAAAATGCTTTGCCACAGCCTCCAGTTCTGTCAATATATTTGCTAGATTGGTGTAAATCAGTAAGGGCCAACTCAAAGCAGGGATGATTTGAATGGGAATAACAACTGAGAACAGAACAGATTTTTACATTGGAAAGAATCAGTCTATCTACAAAGTAAAATACCCATTACATATAATTATCTCCTGAAACAAAAAATTGATTTTGTATCTAATATAGAGCTTGCATAGTATTTCACAAGAAATGACTGTGCAACAATATTCTTTGAAGAAGATGGCTTTCTGAAAGCAAGCCGTATGCATAATGCCCCCTAATAAGAGATGAATCTGATTGAAAATAACTGTGCAGATAATCTCATTCCATTTTTAAAAGCACTAAGCTCTGTGTGAGTGGCACAATTGCATTAATAATTTATAGCCATTGGGAATTGTTGCTTTCTGCCTTTTTTGGGAGTGTGAATCACGAATGATTGCTCATTTTAACAATATTGAAGAAGATTGTAGAAGTAAAGCTGAAGGGAGGAAATGCGCTGACAGAATGTGCAATAATTGTGTTGGCCAGCCTGGCTCCTGGAGCTGGCTATCAAACATGCTTTTGCTACTCAGCTAGTGAGAATCCTTATGTGAGGAAAACATCAGCTTTGGAAACAGTCTCCTGTGGCTGCTATTGTTTGAAAACTATGAAAACTCCCTGTATTGTTTATATTTTAGATGAGGTATAAAATAAATTCTAAAATGTGCAACTAGGCTTTATTTGGTTTGTTGCAATGTCAAAAAGCTTTAACACTTAAGCTGTCACTGCTGTTCCTGACAGAGCAAAATAGGACAATCAAAAATGATGCATGAAAGCAGCTCTCTGTGCTTGGCTTGTTTGTTTTCAGCATGCAATAGTCTATAATTGTTTATTGAACTTGTTTCTTTGGGGGATTGAATGCAGCCTGTTTTGCAGAAGGATCAGACCTTAAATATAGGATCAATTGGTATTCTTACCTTTTGAGACATGCTCAACACACTTCTTCAGTTCTGAAAGTGTGTATGTTTCTATACTGTATTATGTACAATTTAGCTGTTTTATTTAATGCTAAAATACAACTCATGTATTGGAAAATTCATTTTTCTGTCTGTACAGACACTGAACAAAGATACTCAGACTTTGAGATGAAGAGCTGGCGACTTCTGATCTATAAAAACAATCAGTGCTCATAAACCTTTACAAATATATAGCATTTCTGTACAAGAATCAATTTTAATTAGTCAAAAGTTTCACACATCTCCACTTGTTTAACAAAACTGTATTAGCAGCATTTACCGTGCCTCTTTTAAATGACAATTTCTAAAAGCCTGAGTCCATTCACTAATGGTGAGATTGTGTCTAAGAAAGAGGTTCTGTTTAATGTATTTGGTTCAAATTCTGAAGAAAAACCACAACGTTTGCTTCTGACTTCTGGTGCAGTAGGAATGCTCTCAGGAAAGAACTGCAGTCAGCTTTTCACTAGGAATAAGATTTCTCAGAAGAGTCTCTCAGAGATCATGGTTTATGATTTTCCTCTTCCTTGTTTTCCCTTACAGCTGCCTGGGCTGCTGCCTTCATTTCTGCTTCCCATCTTTCAGTGGACACGAACCAACATGTTTGGGACAGTTTTTCCACAGCAGTACAAAACAACTGTGACTTGTGTGCAAGTCCCAACCTCAGCCCTGTTTTCTGCTAATACAGCATTAACCTTGAAAGGGACAATAAAAAGTAAGACTGCCTTGTCTCCAGCTTCCTTAGCCCCCTCCAGCAGTGTCCAGCAACCACTCACACAGTTCCCAGCGGCTCCGAGTGCCCTTCCCAGCAGGGATGCCCAGACTGGCGGGGGCTGAGGCAAGACTGTGCTCGGTGCTGTCTGGTTTCAGGTCCCAGCAGCCCATCCTTAAACCTCGTGGTGAATCCTCTCAGCTTGGCAGAAGCCAGCACAGGGCCCTTGTGTTTTTATCTCCTCGGTTTCCCTGCGCAGGGACGCGGGGCAGGGAGGTCAGGGAAGCAGAGGCCGCTCCTGGGCCCAGCCTTGGCTCTCCCGAGGGATGGAGATTCCCGCGGGGCCCTCGCAGGGAGCTGCTTCCCCCGGGACTGCTCCGCCTGCCTCCCCTTTCTTTCCTCACCTCCATCGCTCGGGGCATGCCGGGCTACGCTTGTGATTGCTGCGGCAGAAATGTTGCTCTGTCGCTTAAAAGCTCCCGCAAGTCAAGAGGGTGATACAATTTACATGACTTCAGGGTTGTGAAATCCTGATGGGATCCTCTCAGCCAGCCTCTCTCCAGCTGGCACTGAAGCACTTCTGAAGATAAATGCTACAATTTTCAAAAGAGCTTGAGAGAGTAGGTGCCTGATCTCCTTGGGTTCCTTAGAAAAATCCCATTTTTAAAGCTTTTGTAGCATAAAACTATAATGTGTTTTCTTTTTTTCTTTTTTTTTCTTTTTTTTTTTTCCAGAATAAGGGAAGACTTTGTTTACTGAAAATAGACTTCAAAAGCATAGTGTTTTAAGGTATTTTTCTTTTTCTTAATTACAATGTATTTTCCAGTTCTGTAAGTATAGCTATTGATTTGAAGGAGCCTGCATGGAGGCACTCAGTGAATAGATTGAAAAGATAATCCTATTATGTTCAATCTGACTACAGGAGTTACTGTAATTTTACTTTTTCCGAGGGGAGGTGTAAGGCTTTTCTATGCATGTGTTGATATCTGGGTGTAAACCACATGCAGTTATTAGATAAGGTCAGCAATAACAAGAAACTTGAGCTTCCTATTAATCATTTCTTGAGCTATTTTTGGCGTGATTGTTTGTGAGGAAATTAGAAAGATTTGAAACTTGAAATCTTAGCAAACTAAAGACCTATTCCCTCTAGAAAATACATAGCAACCCAGAAGATAAGTACAAAATACAGACTTCTAAGAAAATTACTATGTAGAACTGTCATTCTTGCCACAGGGGAAGTGATTATGACTTGATAAATCTTAATTCCCAATGGATCTTTTAGACTTTATACTCCCTGGGAATTCTTCCTAGCAGCAATGGCTATTTCTTATCTTTCCTTTCTCCATTCAAAGATTGTCTCATTTATGACCTTGTGTCTGGACTCATTTCACTATCATATGTTTATTAGCACATTTTACTATGCATTTTTAAAACAAAAGTGAAAAATCACTCTGGGAGATCCCAGAAGGATCTCGGGAAATGAGCGAGCAGACCTATAATTACTGATGTTGAGTGTTACCTCATTTTCACATTAATTCTGTTGAATAAATCTCCACATGGAGGTGTAAGATCCTCTTTAGCATTTTGAATCTGATCTGTAGTGATGAGTTATAGACCATTAGCCAATTGTAAATTTTATTTTTTTCCCTGACTAACTCATCAGGAAAACACCTTACTTTGTAAAAAGTGAGAAGTACCATATACTTATGAAATTTTTTTCATATTTTAAGAATTCTTCAGTTATTCTCATATTTTTTGCTCCCAGTATCTGGTGATTTTAATTCAGACCCAGAAGAGCACAATGGCTTTTGTTACTATGATGGATGCAATGTAAATTATGTAAAAGGGAATGTCAGATTTATCTGTGGAGCAAGGTCTTGTAGAGCCTAGGAAAATTACAAGAATTTGTCCACAATATAATCTGAACACAGCATTTATAAACTGTAGTATATTTTATATTACATTTTTATTTGTTTTGGTGTAATTTTCCTTTCTTTTCCCAGGGTACATATGCCAGAAATTACGAAACTACTTACTGTCATTAGTGATGTGCATTTTATTATCCAGAAGTGAACACCTGAAAGACAAGAACAATCAAAGAACAGCAAAACATATTTGTTTTAAATGATAGACAAGGAGAATGATGATTCATAAGAGGAACTGTAAGTGTTGATTTTCCAGAAGGGATGGGAACAATTGATTAAGCTACTGTGCTTTTGTATCAAAAAGATGTACTGAGCCTAAGCAAGTATCTAGTTCTTGTGCTTTAAACTGCAGACAGGACCATACATCCCACACTGAGTTAACAAGCCTTTACTGTAGGTGTTTTCCTTACTATTACATTATAGCCAAGCTATTACATTGAGTATAAAACCTTTTTTACACTTCACTGATTACATTTTTAGTAACAGCTCATGAACAAATTGATCACCTCTTCAGAGGGTTTTCATTAAAAATTGTCTTTTTTAGTGATTCTCTAAGGCTTTTCAAGTTTGTGGAAGCAGTGATTGCAGCTCCCACCCTGCTGCTGTGCTCCCAGGGAGCAGCAGCTTCCCACAGCGATGCCGGCGAGCGCTCGTGCCGTGCAGGGCAGGCAGCACAACACTGGGCTCTGCACCAGCCTGGGCTCTCCAGGCAGCTGAGAGATGGATGGAGAGTACCAAGAGTATCTAGGACAATTATTCCATCAACCCATCCTCCTCTCAAAAACTGAGAGCTTTAGATCACTCCTGAGTGTAAGGTTGTATCCAAACCCCATTAAAGGTGTGTTAGCTGCATTCCCTGTGCTCATATGTTTTGAACCTAATTGTTCCTTTTACTTCCACAATTTCTTGTGGTCACGAGGTGCACAATTTAATCTTGTGTTGTTGGAAGAATGAATTATTTTCTTTTTTTGCTTCTTTTTTTGTTGAATAATCTGTTTGATAATTTTAGTGGATGTATCCTATTTCTCATAGTGCGTGAAATGGAGAATTCTTGCTTTTCTCAGTGTTGAGGAAGCATAAGAGCTGACAACTGAGGAGCTACAAGCTGTAATCTCTCTTCTGTGCAAATGGACTTCATGGATTCAAGGTAAACCTGGTGTCTGGAGCTCCGAGCCCCTGCCAGGGCCCTGCCCCCTCTTTGCAGAGGCAGCTGAATCTCCTGAAAACTTTTGGTTAAAGAAGGTGTATTACCAAATGGTATCCAGATGAGATTATTTAACATTACAAATCCTTATGCAGCTTTTAGGAGAATCACTTACTTGCTAAGTAGAGTGCAACAGCTCCCTGGGAGCCATTCCAGTCTATCAGGTAAATCTGTAATTAGTATCCAGTTGATCTGAAGCGTGGTGCTGTCATTATATTGATACAGACACACACATTAGAAAATATTACTGCCTGGGCTCAGCAGGCAATTCACAGACTAATAACTCAGGCAGTTTATTTTTTTTAAAGCCTACTCACTTTTGTTTCGTAGGTAACATAAAAAGTCATAATTGCAACAACATTTTTTATTTTCATTTAAGCATAAAACAGATGAGACATCTGTAATTTTTTCTGTGATTCCTATGCTTTGAAAATAGGCTATTATTTTTTTTTAAAGAACTGTGAGGTATTTTTGGTTATTCTTTGTTTTCTAAACACATAGGTTGTGTAGTTAAATTGGCAGCAACAGGAAAAAAACAGGGGAAAGATTGTCAGTGTTTTTTGTGAAAATAAATTTTTTAAAAGTTTAGATTTAGTGCAGCCAAATGGAACTGCAGTTCAATTTGTTGGAATTTCACAATTTGTTTTTTTAAATGGCAGAAGTCCATGCCCCTTAGAAGTAAACAGAAGTCCCACATTTCAGCCTAAAGGTTTAAAATATATAGTCATGACTAAAATAGAGGGAAAAAATTATGTGTGTCATTGTATTTACTTGTATCTCCTGTACTTCCATTGCCTTCAATAATAATTAAGATAAGTACACTGAGGTGGATTTTGCAGCAAAAATGAAATTCAGGCTTAGGATACTATGAAGTCTCCATGGACAGGAGCAGATGCACAAATCAAATACTTTGATTAACCCTCCCAGCTGATTAAGAACTATATTGCACTTTGATCATTCAATCTTCTTCTGACTGCTGGCTTAAGCCTTCATTATTAACTAAGCATTACTTTTTCTTTTTCTTACACTGCAGGTTTGGGACATGGAAAGCAAAGCACAGAGGTCTGGTGGTTTCTTGTCTGATGCTTAGAAAATGTATACTGTGTGCAGCTCAAATACAGGAAAATGGGTCTCTTGTCATGTTTTCCGTGACCTCAATATACCACTGTCACTGGAAGCTTCAAACGGATTCCTTAATGGGCCAATATCAATAATAAACTATTCTCATTCACCTGACATGTTTGAAGGGAACAATGGGAACAAAGAGTGAATATTAAATGGCCTATTCCAGTCTGATACATTCTCAAAGAGAAGCACAAAAACTGGAAACCATTACATATATGCAGGGTTGACTAATTTTTGTTTAAAATCACATTTAACGGGAAGATTTTTCTTAAAAATAAGCCAAATCAGGCATAGTGCTATGCCAGGCCTAAGTAAAATTACAGATACAAGTGCTTATTGAACAAGAGATTAAGACCAGGCTTGTGGTTAATGCAGTAGACTGAAACTGGGGGAAACTTGATGCTTATTTATTTCTCAGTTTATTTGTAGGCCAGGGAAAAATTGTGCAAAGTGTAACTCTTGATTTCAATTTTGAAATACTTTGTAAAGAATGGAAACAAGTCTGGGTCAGTGAAACTGTAGGTTTGGCTGGCATATACATGGTCTTTTCAGGGAGGAAAACAATAAAGGTAAAAATTAAAATAATTTGCCCAGCTCTTAAATGGAGAGCTTTGTCTACATTCAGTCTCTAGAATTTTCACCAATGTCTTGTAGTGTTGTGGAAAACACATGCAACCTCCTCTTCTATTCATCCCTCATCTGTAAGGGGTATTTAAAATAAAAAAAAAAAGCCCTTGTATAAGAGGGCCTAAGCTCGTTCTTTATGTATTTTGTGTACCTCAACTAGGCCAGGGGGGTTTTGCCTTTCTTGGGACCAGGGGCTCTACCTTTATAAACATGTGAGGTGAGTGAGATTCTTTTTAAGGTGTTGATCTTGGCACCAAATGGGATCAGTGGGCTGATTTATCACACAGTCTTTCCAGGCAGATGTTTATTCAAATACTTTAATTCTCATTGTAGATTCAACTTTTTACTAGAGGAAACTCTTACAGAAATAAACTTGTTAAACTCTGTGGAGGACAAACATATGAGTGTAATTACAGCGAGCAAATAATGGAAGAGAGACACTAACTGGAGTTCAGAATATTCTCAACATTCACAGACAATAAAAATCATTTGATTTTGCAAACATGTTGCCTGGTAACACTGGGATTAAGACCGCACCAGTATTTCAGAAGCACGTTTAATATGGAAACTTCATATTATTTGAATCACTCAGCCCCTACTGACAGGTGTCTGTAGAACACCTCCTGTTTTCATTTCAGAATGCTGTGAATGATAACAATGTTCCAAATCTAGTAAGGACTGAGAAGTTATATCAGTGATTTTAACAGTTTAGAAAGCAATCTTGAACTGCAGTAGTGTGCTTTAAAAATCACGGTCAGACTAATTCTCAAACAGTTCTTCCACTATAAAAATTAAAGTACAACAATCAAAAATGGCAGTAAATGGTGCAAACAGTTTAGTAAGTGGCTATTCTTGTCAGTACTCTTCCAACTCCACTGAAATTTCCAAACATTCTGTTGCTTCTATGATTCTTTTTCCTTCTGACTTCCTCCAAACCATGCAACTCAGCTTGTGACAACTTCTAATAAACACCCAAGACGTTTTTTTATAGCACAATAAATACAGCAACTATTATCATATTATTAAGCTGTTATGTACAGCAGTGTATTCTGGAGCCAACCTCAGGCCATACACGTTTCCTGCAAAGCAGGGGTCAAGAAAGCTGAAAAAACAGCCAGGGAGATTAAATATCACAAGGCAGAGATAAGTTGAATCTTAAGAAAGCTCCACCCGTCACAAGAATTTTTAGCTATTGCTCTTCAAATTTTTCTTTTCTCAAAGATCTCTGTGTTGTTCTGGTTTGAAAATCTTGTGCATTTTCCATCACTCTTTCGTGCTTGAGTTTATTTTCATTGTGGAAAAAAACTTTTGTACTTCTTAGTCTTCTATTGCAATAGAGATTTTTAAGACAACTGTCACTTTAGTGCATCACCAATAAATAAAACTTCAAGTCAGGATAAAAAGGAACTATTGCCAGACTATTTTCCACCATATAATATATGAAAATATTTGATCTATTAAGGAATCTGTTAATCAGGAAAAAATTTTCTCATCTTAAAATCTCTCTAAGACAGAAAGCAAGTTAGAAAATTGAAATTTTCTTTTAAATAAATTTTTGTGTTACTGTTTTTTTGTTTTCGTTTTCCCTCTGCCTCATTAGTGGGAATTTCAGAGGGGTTGATCAATCTTCTGTTAAAGGAAAAACAAATGACATGAAGTCAGAGCATTTTTTTAGTTTAAACTCTCAGTTTTAGTGTGCACAAGCAGGAGTACTTATAAATAGCCTGCAGTCAATCTCGTTCTTAAATATACCAGCCTAGACATCAGCAGTGCTTTTCTGAAAGGCACTGTGTCGTAAGAGCTTGCCATAGTTACAGAGAGTCACACTTGCCTATTGCAAGGGCATCACAGAATTATCAACACATCTTTCTGCAGAGCTGAGCTACAGCTTTATCAGGTGATCATTATTACCTTTCCTCAGTGCTGCAGATTCACCCAGACCAAGAGCCACAGTCCAGATCAGATGTATAAATCAATCAGAGTGTGTGGTATGAACTTCATACTTCATTTCACCCCTAGGACAGATGATACTCTCCTGTTAGTGTTCCACAAGATAACATTATTTGGGTTGAAGGGTTGGGTTTGGATTATATAAATGGTTGAGGTTGTGACTGCACCTATGAAAACTCCAGCAAGGGTAAAATATTCCCTGGAATAATTGGATCACCTTGCCCTCACACCTGTGTCTTGTGGAACACAATTCCTGCATTCTAGCACATATTTGGCAGCCTACAGTTCTGTTGCAGGGATCTGCTTTCCCCCTCCCCCATCAGATTTACTGCTTTCTGATGTAAAGATTATGGTGGTTTGGATTCCTGGGGAAGGAGAGGGTGGGGTCTGGATTAGATCAAGTGGATAGCAGCAAAGCCTGGCCATGTAGGAGTAATAGAGGTGAATCACAGAACTAGATGATAGGAGAGCAGGAATGGATATCATTGGGGTAATTAGCAGAGAATTCCAGGCTCAAGGGAATTGTTTGTGAATATATTCTGGACATGAGAACATTGAACAATTAGTGCTTGGAGCTGAAGGCATTACAGAACACCAGATTAGCTGATCTGGGCCATGCTCATGTAATTATTTTGCACATTCACTTCCAGAGGTGCAGACAGATCCATGTAACAAAAGCTCCTGAGAATTTGCAAATGTGAAAAGCTACTTAATGGACTAAACAGAGAAGTTTAATTTTCATTTCCTGAAGCTAGGTATGGGAATATACTTCTGAGCAGGGACTTAACAGTTTTATTTATTTTGCAAAAGATCCTTTGAGGCAGTTTGAACCCTGTTGTTCCCACTTGCACTTGATGTTTATTGAATAACTATTCTTTCATGAAATCTTCTATCAAATTATTACTGGAATATCTGGACAAATTTGTATTCTGTGGCTCTAATTCAAGGTTATAGTTCCACTGGAATTAGAACAGGGATATATTTGACCCTCTGTGACCAACATTTCTGTCCCTGTTTCTTGTACTAATTCTTTTCTGTATAGGAATCCTGAATCTATGGTAGAAAGTTATTTATTTGACCCTTTCATTTGAGAGCTGCTTCAGACAACAAATATGTGAACAGACTGGTAAAGGAATTTTTCAACCATTACTTTCAATTGATCAGGCTTGAAATCACTGCTGTTTTTCATTTGGGCTTTTTCTCACTTCTTTAAAATCAATCTGTAATCAAAGGAGATTTTATAAACAGAATGCTAACTAGGGGTGTCCTCTCATCTCTGAGCCAGAGTTGTATTTTATGATCCTCACAAGCACCTTCAGATGTGTAATGCATAAATTTGATTGAATGCCTGCTATGGAAATAGATTTGCTGCAATGCCCCTTTAACTTCTGCTAGAAACAAAGAGTAGATTAGTATCTCATCTTCAGAGAGGGAGTTATTTTCCTTCATTACCTATGTTTTTATTAAATAGCATATGTTGTGTTACATATATCACTTTTGATAGGTTTGGACTGGGGAGAAAATAATCATTGGATTCTTGAGATAGCTGCAGAAAACTACTGCTATTCTTTCTCCAAAGGCATATGCAACTCATCTTGTTTGAGTCCTTTCCCTAAAAACTATCCAGACACAGAAATAGGAAGAATTCCTAATGGTTTGCAGATACTGAAGGAAAACTGCAAATTATATACCTGCTTACTCACATCTGGAGTACAAGTAGGGATCCTTTTTGACCTGTAGTACAAGACAGATGTTGAGATACTGGAGCCACTCTGGCCAAAAGGGTGGAGGTGATAAGGGAGCTGGAGGATGAGGTACCAGGAGGCTGAGACCTGCTCATGTCCAGTCTCAGGAAGAGAAGGCCAGGGAGGAGGACATCTAATTGCTGACTTTAATTTCCTAATAGGAGGGAATAGCAGAGCCAAGGTCTGAAATGCACTGCAAAAGGAATAAGGCCAACAGAGGCAAGATGCAGCAAGGACAATTCCAACCAATTGTAATGGGAAGGATTTTTCATGGTTAGGGCATTGCAGCACTGGCACAGCATGCACAGAGATGCTGTGGCATCTCCTTCCAGGGAGATAATCAAACAAGCTCCTGAACAACTTGATCTAACTTTGAAGTTGTCCTTGGTGTGAATGGGATTGGATGGGATAAAATCCAGAGATCCTTTCCAAAGTGAATGACTTTATTGATTTCAGCTGTGGGTTTCTTAGTAAGGAATGTAAAATCAGAGCTTTGGAGGCTACCCAAGTGAGAAGGAGAAAACATAATGATAGAAAAAAAATGACAAAAGAAAGAAACCTGTTTACTCTTTGGGAAAAAAATCACACATGGTGATTTTGTATTGAGTTGTCAATTATTGTTTGCAGAAAATAAAGCTTCTTTAAAATCTTCATGCAAAGCAAGACAGCTGAAAGTATATTATTTTTGCCTTGATATGAGACACCAACTGTTATAAAAGTTTTAACATCCTTTAAATATTGTAGCATGCAGGGAAAAAATATCAGAACAAGCTAATGAAAAAGTTTTTTAAAGTGTTCCTCAAAACAAATGATAATTTTCAAAAGCTGTAGTTTAGTGATTCCTGTAGAGGCAGAAGATGTTGGCTCTAATTTTGTTTCTGTGTCTGCCTAAGCTGTTCAGTGACAAGATCCTGGAGATCTTTAAAAATATTTAGAAACAAGGAGGGTGTTACGGAGCTACACACAGCACTGGGGCTTTGGTTGAGGAAGGAAGAGCTCCCAACAGAGCCAGGTCTAAGGCACCAAGAGGAGAGGGGAGTACAGAGGGGGTAAGCACCATATATCAGAGGCTGGAGAAAAAAGCACTTATTGGAATTTTTATGGAGTTGGGTCATGGTTTCTGCACATACCAGTGTATAGGTACAGAAACACAAAACCAGTGTAATTACAGTGGGGTTTACACTATTATTTTTGAGTTAGTCTGAACACACATTTGGAAAGGAGGGCATTCAACCACACTTGTATTAAAGGTAATGAATAAAAAAGCCAGGCCAGTGGAATGATTCAGTCATTGTAAGAGAACTGGAAAATAAAATAACGTGTTGTAATGATTTTTGATGGAAATTGGGATGAAATCTTGAATTTCACTTTTTTTATAATGAGTAGTAAAACCCAAGATATAGTAGTTGATCTCCCAAATTTGCTGCTTTTGTTCTCATAAAGTGAGTGCACATAAGGAAGGTGAAATAGTTCTTTATTATAGTGGAGATGCACCATAAGAGGAAAATATCAGGCTAAAAAATACCAAATTTTCTTCTTTAGGTAGAGTAAAACTCTTTGAAGTGTCCTTCAGATACTTGTCCAATTTCAGTGCTCCTCTGGTTCTTGCCTATGGCTCTTTAAATATATTCATATTTACATGCAGGTCATGTTTCACTCCTAATCTATAGGAGCTGGGGGACAGAGGTGATAGAAATAATGGTGTCAATTGCACATCATATACTGGCTTTCATCTCAAATCTTCTTTCATCTTTTCTCAGTCTGCAGCCTCTTGTCACACAGGTTACATCAGCCTGCACTAACAGCCTACACTTATCCAAGCTATAGAAATGTGCAAATTATGTTAACTTATACCTACCTGGCAAACTACTTTTCTGGGAGAAGGTTCCTTAACAAGAGAATGTACCGTGCCCCTTCTTTCTCTCTATCTGCTGGAAAAGCTTGTTTCTTATATCCTGTAAGAAAAGGCTACTGTCAGATTGTACAGAGCAATCCTATTACCTGCTTCTTGGTTCCTCGATCATTTTCTGGGGTGTTGAGACTTTTATACATTATTTAGGTCTGATTATCTACCTTTGAACTCAAAAACCCACTTTATTAAGCCACACATGTGGCTTGGCTCAGCCTCTTTCTCCCATTTGCCTCTGATCTTGGGCTTCTGTGTCACAACTGAAGCAGCAAGAGATAGAAGGAGGTTTAAAGTACAACTTTTCTTGAATGACTTCATGTCTTGAAGTGCATATTTGTCTTTGTTTTGTCCTCAGCCTGTAGGGACTAGAAAACATTTTTGGAGAATTTTCCTGTTCTCTCTGTTATGTGCTCTAGAGGATGGAAACAGAAGAGATGACAACAATGTCACACACTTAAATACATGTGAGTAATGGCACAAGCACTTGTTAAGTCAGATGTTTCTTTGAAACATCAAAAATTATTAAATTTTCATGGGAAGCTTGAAGCATTGTGTTTTAAAGCACAGTCACCATGCTTTACATTTTTAATAGCAGCCCTTGGTTTCCCTTTCTGAGACCATCATAGAAACACAACCATGAATAATGCTTTATTAAAATTATTATAAAAATGGAACTGTGGTTTAACCCTGATGTTAAACATTTTATAGATGTCAAAAAAGTGGATCATTTAATAGGGACTGTTCTATGAGGTGTAAGTATTTGAATGACAGCCTTAACCTTTCTCTGCCCTTGATGAAACTAAGGGTTTGGAAATGCATTTTGAGTAAGTTGTCAAAACAACAGATCTTCTGAACCATAGCCTTGGCTCCAGGAAGCTGCTAAACTGTTCCGAGCTTTCTCTGAGCTTCGTGTAGAAATCCACACTTGGGCTATATATGTAAACAAAGGGGCAAGGCCTGCAGCTCTCCATGACATAATCCATGCACAGCAGGGACAGAAATGCCAGGTCAAACAGCAGGGTTTTTTTTCCAGGTCACACTGTGTTACTATGGAGTAACATCTCATAGTATAATAGTGCCAACTCAGGCTAAAAATTGTTCCACAATCTGGAGTTGCTGCTGCACAAGACTGTGCATTCTGATAAGTTTCCATTACATGAGAACATATCACTTCCAACAATTACCCAGGAAGCAACACCAGCACACCCACAGTTAGATTTGTGTATGCAGGAAAAAAAAAATTTAAAGTCTTAATTATTTAAATTTAAAATATTATTAAATATTTAAGCATGATTATTTCTAAAGATAGCACAATCTTGATTTGCTGATGCGATTGCATTTCCATTTGTGTAAAATAGTAGCAATGACAGGAAACAACAAAGACAACTAAAAGGGTCAACTCCTGGCACCCTCAGGGTCAGCATTTCTTAGTTCCTTGGTACAATACTAAGCAGCACGAGTGATTTTTTCAAAATGTATTGTTCTAATGACATTGTAACTGTGTTCACCTCTTATTAGTGCCATGAGGTTTGGGTGAAAGCAAAGATCATAAATGAACACACATATATCCAAACATTTTTTTAATGGGTGCAAGAGTAGGAAGAATTTCTGATCTCATGGCCAAGCCCTGGCAGTACCCTACTCCAGCAGTCCCTCTGCTCAGTGGGCAGCATGGAGGCTGCTGCACTGGCATGGAGCTGTCAGTGAACTTGCTGTACACTGCCGTGGTTTGAAGCTGTTGTTAATTGCTGTAGTAATACATCTGCACACACAAATTAAAGCTCTCATAGTTCTTAAAAGCTTTATCAGTACTTACAGAGACTAGCAGTTATGTGGGTTTTTTTATATAAAAAGCTGGCATGAATATTTATTCAAACTATAAAATTCTGAGTGCTCATAGGAGAAGCAGGTTTCCTCTGTGATGTTTCCTCTGTCCTCTAGCTATGCTAGAGAAGATCAAGACATCTTCCACTCAGAAGAGAGGGAGTGCATCTCTAGTGGCAGCTTCTCTGAGTTCAGTGTAGGTCCTTTACTCTGGATAATAAACCTAAGAGAGGTTGGCTCCTTAAAGACCTGTGTGAGATTGTGGCAAAGACATCATTGCTCTGTAAGAGATTAATGAGAGGCCTTCATTTACCAGCCCTCCTACAAGCACCTGACACTTCCTGACTGGTATTCCCTGTGGCAGCTGCAGTCAGTGCATTTCCAGGGTAGTGCCACCTAGGAAGCTTTCACCTCAGCAGCTCTGCTTATGTTTGCTCCACACAAGGGACACGTCTTAGGCCACCTTTTTTTTGATCAGTGCCAGCCGAGTCCCCACAGAGTGTAACGGTAAATAGGCTGCTGAGCTGCCAGCCTGCCCCCCAGATTTGTTGTTTTTTCTTTGCTGTGCAGTCAGAATGCCTGAAGGTAGTTCCTGTTGTTCAGACAGGGACATTACTTTCCATTTTGTGACTTTACAGGTCTGAAAAGCACATGAGACATTAATGATGTCACATAAGAATTATTTTACATAAAACTTGAGAATATTGCCTAGAGAAGAAATGCTCAACTAAGGAAAAGAGAAAAACATTTGTTTTGTAGAACTTACCAAAAATCTTACTTATAGTGAGCAGAGAAACAAATGCCTCTGTATTTTGATAACAGTTGGTCTGTGCTAAGGCAAAGAAACATGCCATGAATTCATGCATGATTTTATTAAAGTATTTTCAGATAACATAATCTGATTTTCATCTGGGCTGATATTCCAAAATTCTGTTTGGGGTTGGATGATTTCACTCCTTATAAAATATTTTTGCCTTAGATGTAAATATGTATAATAACATTAAGTCTGCAGTATAACATGCTGTTAAGGTATATCTTAATTATTTTAATTTGTACTGGTTTGGGCCAGTACATCAGAATGCATGATTTTTCTGTGATTAAAATTTGTGGTCTTTTAACACACAAAACCAGCCCCCACAATACAAATGTTCATTTGTTCTGAAGTACCTGTTCATTAAACTCTCTGCATGGATGATTACCTTACATCTAGTTATCCTAGATACAGCTGTTTATGTTTAGAATGTTAGCACTTTATCAAAAGGACCTAAATTCACATTGCCTGTTCCTTGCATGGGGAAGAACTACATTCAATCCACTAAACCTTCTACTTAATGTGCTACAAGCAGTTCTGGTAGAACAGGACCTTGGATATGTTTTCTCCCAAGCAGTGCTCACTGTATTCCCATGTACTTTTAGATACACTTCTAAAGGAAATTTAAAGTACAGAAACTTTCTTATGTTGTTTCATGCTTGGTATTATCATGGGATACTAACAAAAGGCCTGAAGCTGTTTTTAAGAAAGCATAAACATATGCTTTGTTCATTTTCAAACATATCTTCTTTTTGTTCACTTTTAAATTGTATCTTCTTTTCCTTGAAATTGTTATGATTCACTTTAGTCTTCATATTTTCATCAGAAAAACAACCTGATTGTGCCAATCCTTTAAGTCTATTAATATTAGTGTTTTTATCAGCAGACAGTTTAGGTTCTTTTGCTGTTCATTCTACTAAGGGATTTCCTTCTTTCTTCCCCCAACTTTCCCTTAAGACAATGAACAGCATTGGGGGATTAGGGGAATTATTATCTTTAGTAGATATGCCACATGAAATTTTTTCCCTAGTCCTAAATTTCCTAAATGCAAATGAAGCCAACCTAAGCAAGCTAAGTCTGTGAAAGCAGCAAAGAACTGAGCCTGCTTGAACACATGGCATCTCTGGGAAACATGTACATGGGACCTCAGCATCCCACAAGTCAGCTCACAGTATGCAACAGCTGGCAAAAGTATTAGATATTTTACTAAAATGCTTGTACAATTTGGAGGTGATTTCTTAAAGCATGATCCCACTGTCTTGTCATCAGGTTTAAAAATGCAGCCTAGTAGAGCAAAAACCCAGAGTCATGGGGACACAGAGGTTTCAGCTGCTTGATGCAGTTTCTGCCTTGCCATCCCCTCTGACCTTGAACATGCTCTGCATCATTAGGGCCCAAGTTGTGCTTTTTTCCAGCCCCATAAATCAGCTATTTCTCGCTGGAGAGAGGTAGGGCTTTGATGCAAGGAGCAAAGAAAGGCCTAGGTTAGTTGTGAAAACAGTTTGTTCTTCAGAAATGTGACAAAAAAGAGGTTTTGCTATTACTGCTTCAGATAAGCAAGGGTCTTGACTTTAGTTCCCTTTTTCCAGTGTAGTGTTCTCCTGAGCACAACAGGCTGCAGCCAGAGATTTTTTTAAAGCCAAAACAAATTCTTTCAAGTCTGGCCTTGCAAACTTCAAGTGGAAGTAGACACTGCCTTTCAGTAGCATGTAAACTATGGAATCTTACAAGGTAAGGTTTTCAGGAGCTTATTCTGAATGTTTCTGTTCATGCTGCCTTTAGGCAACTTTTTGATCACAGAAGTTAAGGATATTGTCATGAGGCCTGTGATTCCTTGTTCTTTTCTGTATCTCTCACAAAGTTTTCCAGGCCCAGTTCAGAACTGCATATTTAGAAGCTTAGAAAGTTGAAGTGTTAAAATTTCTGAATTCACTCCCTTCCTTTCTGTTGTTGTTTCTGTTGACACTTTGGGATATTTTGGTTCAAGTGAAGCTCTTTGTACAAACAGGGAAGCCGCAATTTAATCTGCGTGTTCAAAGCAAGCCGTTAGCAGCCAGAGCTGAGCAGGATGCTGCTGATGGGCAGGCAGGGCCGGGCCTGTGAGGGGACGCTGGGTGCCCCAGTGGGCAGCTGAGGTGAAGTGGCAGGGCGGGGGGATAGCCCAAGAGCATGGGACAGGTCAGCCCAGAACAGCGGGAGCCTGGCTCGGGAGAAAGTTTTAAAAGAAGGCGTCCGTGGGCCGCGGTGCGAGCCGCGGTGCGAGCCGCGGTGCCGGGCTCGCCTGCGGCTGCTTGGGCACAGCGTGAGGGGGCGGCTGGCGCTGAGCGACTTCGGAAACCCTGAAACACCGACCTGCTGCCACACCTGGGACTCGTGTTCACAGAGCTGCACTGCCCGGACTGCTCCATGGTCTCCAGGGCCGTGAGGGCAGGGAAAAGCCCTTCCATGGGTGTCAGTGGAAGCACAGGAGGCGCTTGTGACCTCCCGTGGCTGTCGGGCAGCGTGAGGGGAGCGCCTGGGACAGATGCAGCTTCGGTTTGTGTTTAAAAGCAAATAATTCAGAGCGTTGGCGTAGAATTTTGGTGTTGTACCTTTCTTATGAAGAGAACTACAAATCTTGTCCATGGGATGTTATATTGAGTTTAAACTGAACTTTAGAAGGCTGGCTACCTGCAGCCAGGATGTGTGATCTTTGGGATAGCTGAAGGATGAAATCTTTTGTGTGCTAAAATTTTACTTTTTGAAAGCAAGGGTGTAAAAGTCCATGATGAGATGAGGAAAACTTGGAGCTTACAGGGAATGGAGGTTGTGGTCTGCGTGGGAATGGACACGCTCCCTTTGGGACTGTGACTGCAGCTGGCAAGAGGCTTTATGCCTGGTTAAAGTTTTCTTGGCATGGATGAGATATAAGTTACTAAGTCATTCCTAGAAATGTTATTGGAAATATGGCTTCAATGATGAAGACAGAGCAATTTCTTGATGTAAATGGTTAAATGGTGTAGCTTTAGAATTGTAGGAATACGTGCTGTGTTAAGCTAGCTTCTTGATGGGATAAGAGACATATCCAGGATAAAGGATTACTTAACTAATGCTTGAGTTAAGAATTATATTACTCAATAGACAGTCATTGTGCCTTTCAGTCTCACTGATGTGTACATGCCAAAGGTGGATGTCGGTACATGTCCTTCTTTATGTATGTCCATGTCGGATGTACTTCTTCGGGAAGTACTCAGGTGTGTCAAGAACAGGTACAAGGACTAATTCTGTGCATAAGAGTCCCAGGTGCTTGGTTTTATTATGGACAGAATGTGAGACTCTGCAGGGACAGGAGAGGAAGAGTGTGAAAAAGTCTGTGGCATGAACTCATACTGGGTTTTGTGGCTAAAGTACAGTTGAAGATGCTCCCGTGTATCTAAAATTCCTCTGGAGAGGAGTGAATACACAACAGTTGATCTGAATTCAACTTAATTGCACTTCAGCTCTTCCTCACCCCTAACACCTCTGAGGCCGAGGGATAACATCAGACTCGTGTGCCCTGTCTAACCTTCAGTGAGCTCAGCAGAGGGGAGGATAATGAAGCTTTACCGTAAGCATGTGAGTGTCCTCAATGATCTTATGGAAAAGCCTGTTTCTCCCAGTTGTTAGCAAGGCAGTTTTCTTCACATCAGCTACCTTTACATGCAGAAGTAAATTTCTACTGTAGTGACAAAAAGGCTGATGCAGTCCATGTATAAATGCTATAAAATGCTAAGCAGGCATGAAAAGACTCTGCAGCCTCTGCATTTGGCAACAATATAATTGCTACTGGAGTATCAGCTAGTGCTTGCAGTTCTAGCAGGAGGACAAAAATTGGGGGGTTTAGAGGCATGCTTTTTTTTTGTCCCAAGGACAAACTCACCCTAATAGTGTACCAAAGCAAAGGCTGAAGAAGCAATATGGTCTATAAATAAATGCAGTAAAATTGACTAATTTGATAAAGAATTAATCAGTCAATTCAGCAGACAAAATACAAGAAAAAGTTAATTTTACAGTCTAATAGGAAGCAACTTGCACAAAGTTAGGAATACATACTTAATAATTTATGTAAATTAATTGCTCTTGGAAGAACTTACCTTGGGTGATAATTATGTTATTGAAACATCTTGTAGTTCAGTTAGGATGCTTTTCAGGAGTATATGCTGTAGTTCAAGTAGAGATATCATATGCAGAGCAGTAATAGAAGGCAGTCTCATGCCCTCTGAATGTGTGGGCCATTTGGGCTAAAAATTTATAGAGGCTACTCTGATCTGGGGGAAGAAAAAGGGAACCACTGTAACAAATTTCTTTAGTTGAGCTACAAATGAGACCACATATTGCATGAAGTGGGAGAAAAGTGCCTTCTGAAAGGTGAAGCAAATCTGTATGATCCAGTGCTCTGCTTAATTGATTAACCAGCACCAAAGCATTGCCTGAATGAGGGAAGAGAGGAAGTATATTTTTGAACTGACAGATCCCTACTTTTAAATCCCTTAGATCAAAAATTTATCTATAATTAGCAAAAGGCATCCATATGGTGACTTTTCCAGTCCCAGATGGGTAGCTGTCATTTCGCACATGATCTTTGCTTCTCTTTTGAAGTAGAAATGAGTAATCTTGAAAATATTAATCTGACTTTAACTATATTTATCCTTCTATCAACAGTGATGACACATTTTGATTTCTTTCTGGGTGTGCACAGTATGTGCTGCGGTGCAGAGGATTCCAGTTGCCGTAATTTTCAGTGGAAAGAATAATGATCACAGGGAACTGTAAGTAGGTTGTTATGGACTATTTATGTATTTAGATAGAAAAGCCAAAATTTTCAAGAGTAATGATGCAAAGATGTGCCAGACCTGAAACTTTGCTGCACATCTGATAGAAGATGTTCTGCAAGTGCTGAAAATTGGCTCCCATTTTCAGTGATGTATTTCCTGGCATGGTAGCAGCTGTACACCTGCTCCTGCCTGGCAGGTGACCACTAGGAATAGCTATGCTAGAACAAATTAAAAAAGTAAAAATAATTTACTGTGCCAGAAAAGGAGTTTAAGTATCTGACTTATCTTTTAACTACTGCAGTGCTGATCCAAACAAAGCATGGATCTTTCTGCCCTTTGAATGCAGTTTATGTGGTGCCATAACTTGTGTGTTTAGACTTCCATTTTATTTTTTGGATGGCAGGGATTGGAAAGTAATTGTGTGTGTAAGGAGAAGGTGTTTTGTAGCAGGTTCTATCTCTGTGCATGTCTTCCCTATCTCACTTCACAGAAAATAATCTTGGTTGCTTGAGATCAGATATCCATAAGGAGAGGCCAGCAATCTCTGTAAGTGGTGCAAAACCTTGACATTCCTCTTAGTAAGCATTTTCTTTAAAATGCAATCTTATTTTGGAGAGGAAAAAATGTTACAGTACAGAATTTTGTTACCACAGGCACAGTCAGAAGCAAGAGGCCAGATCCAATCATATGAAGTAAATAGAATTACCTTGAATTTACTCCTGTATAAGTGAGAGCTTGTTTCAAGCCCCAAGCTACATGAAAATGATTGCTGTTCTCTTTGCCTGTATGAAAGCTGACATAAATACAACTTAGAGTGAACTTATTTAGCAAGTGATAGGGTACATTTTTTCATCATGATTGAAAGGCCTTAAGAATTCAAGTCTCAGATGCATGAAAGTATAAAGGTGCATGAGCTTTGTTAAGGTCAATAGGAATTAAATGCTTAAGTGACTCAGGCCTAGGTACCTGAAAACATTCAAGCATTTTTTAGAAGCTCAGTGATCATAGTTCTTTCTTTTTAGTGCTGTTCTTGTGATAAGATTTGATTTCATTTTTTAAAAAATACCTATGAAGCACAGGTGATGGGAATGAATGCCAAAAGTTTTAGATTAATGCATTTTACAAGCAATTAATATTTTAGTATTGCTATTCTAATACTAAGTGAAATTTTAGTATCATTATAAACTTCACTAGTATCTGTTTCTAAACTTTGCAAGTATCTCTAGGGGTAAAAGACCTGAAAACAAATTTAATGACAAGGGTGTGGGACACCTGCAGTCAGTGAGGAGAAACCCCACCCAGACACTCAGGTGCAATTGGAGAACAGTGGTCTTGTGTTCAGCTGTGTTATAACTTCAAAAGCATCCAGTACTTCATAGCTTGGGGTTTTTGCTTTTTCCCCCAGTTGTAGCAGATGTCAGAAGAGAGTTTTTGGTTTTCTATCAAGCTTATTAAAAACTTTTGTGTGATTTCAGCCAAGTACTTCAAATTCCTTTTCTGTTTTGCTTTAGATACTCTTTTAGCATTGCTGTACATAAAGGTTAGGAGAATGCCTTTAGAAACAAGCCCACGAGGGGGCTAACGATCTAAGGATCAATAAGAAACCAATAGGAAAACAACATTGTTGTGATCTGCATGTTCTGAAACAGGATGAAGAAATGTGTGCATCCAGGGATGAAGTAGCTTGCAAATCAAACAAGTGATATGTGGTTTATTTTGCTCCAATTTTTTTTCTGGCTGTGTTGATTAGATATCAAGAAGGAACGGGAGGTTTTGCAGATACTAGATTAAATAACCTAGCATTTTAGAATCTGGTAAGTTTAAGTTTGAGTTGAGCCTCTCAATTCTTTATTAAGTATGTAAACCTATTAAAATTTTTCTACATATACTTGAAGAATGTGCCAAAGATTTAAATATTGTGGCAGAACCCAGCTCCAGAAATATTTAGTGTACCTCTCATTCTAATAAATCCTTCACCAATAAAGTAAGCCACAACTAAACTTTAACTAAGGCCAAACAATTTTTGGCCCCAGCCGTGTTCAAATCTTCACTTCTCAAGAGACTGTGGAAAATGTAATTTCAACTGAAATGGTAAAAAGTATTATTCAGATCCAATTATGGATAACCAGTGGAAATATCTGAGTTGGATGGTTTTCAGAAAGAACTGGGGAAGGCTTCTGCCCTCACACTTTTACCTTAAAACATGCAGTGTAAGGTTCAACAGATTAAGACTTGACATCTGCCAAATTTTCAGGTTTGACTTTTGAATTTGAGGGTTGTTATGGGTTGGCTCAACTGACTTCTCTTCTGTTAGAGCCTAATAAATACCAGTGGGGAAAAAGGGTATAGATATTTTTATATTTGCAGTTTCTGCAGGAGATTTCCTACCACATTAAATTGTCACAAATTTTACAGAAAAGTACCTAAAGTAACAAAAAACGCAATCATACAAGCACCCTCTAAACTAATACTTGTCGAGCAACAGTAGATACCATGTCCAAGTCTTTCTGTCAACACAGATGGCTCAAGATGAGGAAATTCTGCTGCTATATTTCAGAACTTCTGCTTATAAGTCATTGATGCTTAATAAGGCCTAAATTTGAACCCTTACGGGTTGGGTTTTTTCCTCAGTTTTCCTAGGTGCAGTCAAGAATCAAAATTCAAATAAAAAATTAATGAATCCCTAAAATTTACTTATTGCCATCTGATTGTTTTAAGTGACTTCTCTTAGAATTAATTACAGCTCAGGGAACAAAAGGCTGAGTTCATGAGATTGAGCATGATTGTCAACTTATAAAGAGTTTTTGGGTGACCAAAATATCACATAGATCTAGCTGTTAAAAAAGTTTGTATTGTGCCATCTTTAATGTTTGATGCACTATTGTTAGATGTAGACTAAACTATATTACTGTCATATATACCTTCAAAAAAACCCACAAAAGGCCCCAGTCAGCCAGGCCAGTGGAAACGGTAATCTGTTTTTTGAAAGAGAAAATGTCTACATAAAGAACTTAAAGGTGCTCAGTGGGTGAAGCCCTATTCAGGTGTGGCTTTTACTCTCTAGGGCAGAGTTATAAACAGTTTGCAGTATAATCACCTAAGTAAAGGGAATAGTCCTATCAATGTGTGTGCAGATATGGCACCCTCCAGAGAGGTTTAGAAATCTGGTTCCTGTTCTCTTCTCATTCTGATCTTTAATTGCATGCTGTTTGTCAGAATCTGGGACAAACTTAGAGCTGGAGGCTCAAGGGGAGATGTGTATTTTTTGTTAATGTTAATTGGAGTATGCAGGGATATTTTTATGTACAGCAAAATCTAGAATGCCTTCTCAAAGCTTTGAATTTGATTCTTTCCTGATGCAAACTTTAATCTGCTGTATGTAGATTTCCAAAGGCTTTAGCAAATCTAAATGTTCTGTTTCTAATAGAGATGTATAGAAAACAGGGATTCATCTGTGCAAAGAGGAATAATTTAGAATATGGCAGGAGGGAACTAGAGGAAGTATTGCCCTGTGCTGTTGTACATGCTGCTTTCTCACAAGGCTTCAGGCAAATTAGAGACTGTGTGATTGAGAAGAGCTTCATGGAAATCCAAAAGGATAGGTACAATCAATGTCAGTTAGTAACAAATAAATTTTACAAAGACTAATGTTCAATTACTTCATTGTGTCTAATTTGTTTCCCACACATTTGTCATCAATTTGCACTCTTAGGCTTCATTGCTGTTGGATTTATTACTGGCCTAAGGTCCCTCCAGATATTTCTCTGTACTTCAGAATCACTTAAACACAATGAATAAAATACATAGAGAGTTTTTAATGGCATAGAAGTGATATTTCATTCTGGACTTTGGCCATACTCTTATTAGTCAGGCCTATGTGCTCCTATGTGGTTTCTGAGGGGCTTATTAGGCAAAGGGAATGGCTGGAAGCCCAGTTAGATGTAAAACCAGTTTGAGACTTGCCTGGATTTTGGCAAGGAAGCAAGTTAAGTTTTATCATATTTTATAATACCAAAAGGTGTATAAAATCCCTTCTGGAAATCCTCTGCTGAAGTTTCTGTGTGTCCATAGATGGCTGTGGGAGGCATCCTTTCTTACAACCTGTTCTTGATTGCTCTTTGGTGATGTTACATCCCCTCTTCCCTGACACAGGTGGGATGGGCTGAAATTCCCAGTGCGTGGTCAAACAGTACAAGTGATGCTGCTTCTGGGCACCAAGAGGAGTCTGAGAATAAAGACACCCTGCTCTGCAGGAATCTCTCCATGTGGGAATTGTTCTATCCAAACTGCATCAGTATTCCATTTCCAGTGTCCATTTCTCAATTAGTTGCAAACTGTTTGCTTTCCTAAGGGATGCATCATGTTTCAGTACTTGAAAATTATGCATGAAATTTACTGCTCTATGAAAACAATGAGTTACTTGCTCCTCACAAAACCAGGTGTCCTGGGACTTGGGTGATTAGAGAGTTGCAAGGCTGCTTTATCAGCCATGTTATAGCCTGAGTTACTGCCTTCAGCTGTTCTTTATCTGCTGTTTACAAATACTTGTTTGCTTCCTGGTTTTCTGCTGCTTTTTAATTTCCTTTTTATCACTGTGTCACTAAAATCTGGTTATGCCGATCTCCTCTAGTCACACATTTTCTGCATCTCTTGATTGGGTAGTTGTAATAATACTATTTCTCTGTTAATGGAAAGCAACTTTGTTTATTCTTTTTCCATTCTCTGTCTCTGAAAAGCAATTCTATTGGGTTTTTATTTATCTCTTGCTGCTGCTATTTGCATTTTACTAAGAGTAGTTTCTAGATTTTTCCTCCTTTTTTATTTTTCCTATTCTTTTTTTAATCGATATAATCATCATCAGTCGGCTCCTGTGAATAGGAAGCTCTTTTATTCCATTGCTTTTTATTGAAACAGTTTTTCAGTTTGTTTTGGAAGGTATTGTTTCTTGCCTTTGGAGTTAGAAACAAAGGACACTAGCATCTGTTATCAAATAATGCTTTATTGAAGATTTGAAACAGTTGTTGAAGTGTTAGAAAGCCTTTGAAATCTGTAAATCTCTACTTGATCTACACTAATTGAAAATCCTACCTAGCCATTTTTCAAAAACATTAAAAGCCATGTTGCCAGGTTTAATCCTTGACTTAGACTGACAGGAGTTTGTGACTGCCTTTCTGGTCAGTTAATTAGTTCATTCTCTAATAGGAATTATTGGGAAAGTGCCTCTTGGGCATGGTATGATGAAACTGTATTGAAAGGTGCAGAAGTATTCAGTTAACATGTAGATGTTAGCCTGACTCTGGTTCTCCATATGTCCCTTATGTTCCTTTTCATGAAGAGCCCAAAGATACTCAATCATCCAAGTTACATTTCCCAATCTTGATTAATCTGTAAGTCTTTAATTGGCTGTGTTCTCTATCTGTTCCTAACATAGGCCTCCTGTGTCAACTTTTTTCCTTTTAGCACAGAATCATTCTGTGTTTAGAAAGCAGGAGAGTTTTTGCATTTTGAATTAACTTGATATGACTTTTAAAGTACCCTTCAGGATACTTTTGTATTGGTTTTTTTAAATACATTATCAGAATATAGCATTAATTTATTACCTTAGGTAATAAAATGTGTAAGTTATTTACTTTTTTATCATGAGTACTTCCTAGAACTGGAATTTTCTTGTAAAAAAGCAGCCCATGAGAGCCAGTGGCATTAGAAATAAGGCAGAAAAACACAAAATGAATTGCCATGTTAAATAAAATTTCTTCAACTAGGATGAAACTGATAGGATGAACTATTATTTTAAGAATGTAACTAGGATAATCTGCTTGTTTAACTTGTTATTTTGCAGGACACTTTGTTACTCCTAAAAATTTGAAAACAGCTGGTGAATTTTCATGCAATGTGTCTTTATATAGCCATCCAAAGATACCTTGTTATGATTCAAGTCTGAATAATACCTGTAAGGTGCATCCAGCATGGTTGGCTGTATTGAATGTCTTGCTACAGAGAATGGCCAAAGCTCATACCAAAAGAGCAATTATGTCAGCTGGCTGAGATCCATCGTTGGAGCTGGTGTCCACTAAAAGCTGGAGGAAGATCTGTCACATATGCAGAGACTGGATGTATTAAGTATTTCTTAAGAATGTGTAATTATATTCAAATGTGGTACATTTCTTACCCTTCTTAAATTATTCTTTGCTTATGAACCTTATGCAAAGGGTGGCAGTATAAGGTAATATATGCTGTGGATGTGTTCAACATATTGAACTTCACAACTCATACTGTGAAACTTCAGTGTGGTTACAAAACGTCTAACAACAAGTGCTGGAGTATGACATCAAAAAATCCATGATTCATATCCTGGTATTGAATCTCATTTTAATGAAGTTGCTTCTATTGGAGACCCCTCTCTGTAGTCCTGGTCCCAGGTTACCTTCACCCATAATGCCTGGGGCCACCTGCTGATAAATATTTCCTTGCCTCTTACTCCAAACATTAATAATCTGTTGAAGTTCAGCCCTTCACATAGTTTCCAAAATGCTTGAGCTCCTCTGGGAATCCAGTTTGCAATAAATATGTAAAATAAGTCTAGAAATTACATTGAAAAACATATTGGGAAGAATTCATCTGTATTTAAAGCTTGGTACTGTTATAGCCTGGCTAAAGCTCTGCAATAAGAATAGCTGATACTGGTGGCAGGGAGGGGGAAGCAGCCTCTGGCAGATGTTCTGCCTGTCCTGTTGCTTCTCTAATGCATACCAATGTTTTATTGTCACAGATGTCATCAGAAAGGCTTTTTTCCCTTCAGTAAATATTTTTTTGTGACAAAGCAGGTGAAATCACTAGTGACTGGGAAATTTTAGCCTAAAGTAAAATAAAGATAAGGCTACAAGTTCTGTTTTCCTTTCTTAACTGTCTTACATCAGAAATACGGTAACATTCATTTGATTAAATAGAAGGAAGGAAGCTATCTGAAATAGGATGGACCCTATTTTAATCTGAGATTGTCTTGAGAAGAAATTGGTTTAAGTGTTAACTTGAAACTACAAGCTGACAAGGTGTTCCAGGGGAATATTTGGAATCAGACTCCTGTTTCCCACACATTTTCAGTGAGAATTTGATACTTTGCCATCCTGTTGTGTCTGTGGATGCTTTCTGGTTTAGTTCTGTGTTATCTCTCTCCAGATTTGTTACAGGGGTTGGTATTTTCAAATTTTCTTCATAGTTCTTGGTATCCATTATTGCTGGTTAATGCCAGAGCTAGTATTCTGCTGTCATCCTTAATAGCTTTATTTTCTCAGTTGTTTCCTAGTCTTTGGATAAACTACAGGCTCTCAGGTCTTGCTGAGCTCTTTTTGTTCTCTCTTTCCCTGCCTGCCTGTGTACTAGACTGAAGCTTCCCTCCCTGAAAATGAGGTAGCTTCCAGAGGAAGAACAATTTTCTTCTCATCAGAAGTTTCCACCCGATCCAGGCATGGTCTGAAGGAATGTGATTTTGTGCCATGGAACAGCTATTTCATGTGTTTCACCCCTTCAGGTGCCTATTCTGAGGTGTCTGTAGTATCTCATGGATTTAATCTGGGGGTGTGTCAGTAGTTCTGGCACAGAACTCCCATAGTTCTGTTTGTGCATTTGATATGTCTGCTTTTAAAGTGTTTGTTTTGAACCTCAGTGTTGCTGGTTTTGGCTATTGGCTCCAGTAATGTCATTGTGTTTTCTTTGGTTGGTAGCAGGAATCCTCTGTAGGGTCCTGCCTTGTGTCTGCTCTCCATCCAGATGTGAATCTCACGCATTAGAGACCAGTCCATGGAAAAAATGGAGCTTTTAGAAATGTTCCCTGATTTGACACAGGAAAAAGCTAAAATCTAGTCAAATAAAAAGTAATCAAGTTTGATTCAATCAACACATTTCAAAGATTTTTAAAAAAATTAGCTGTGATAATTTGGTATTTCTATCTCAGCCACAATTTCAGAAACTTTTTCTTCTCTTTCTAAAACAAAAATTTCTAAAGAGCATAACTGTTAGACTAAAAGGGTGCCTATTTATCACCTTCAAGCCCTGTTTTCAAGGAGAGACCTTTTTGTTTCCCCCTGAACAGAAAATTTGGTTTCAATTATTTGGTATCTTAAATGAAGTTAAAATATTTCAGCCAATATATAGGGCATTCTAAGCAATTGTAATTACTTTCTAATTTCTAGCATATGTTAGGGGCTGATGCACTCAAAATGCAGTTGGTTTTTTTAAATTTCATTTTCCTTTCCTTAAGGGAATTAGTGGAGCTGAATTATTCTGAATATGTTTATCTCCCTTAATGATAGTGACTAGGCATAGCTGCAGTGTTAAATAAGTGGGTAAGAATATTTCAAGAGCTTCTTTCAGGAAATATATGAGAAGCATGGAATTATGTTTGGATTACATGCGAGTGCTTTAAAACTTCACTTAATTCTACTCCTTGTCATTTTACGTCTGAACAATGGCAGAAGCAGTGTAAGTCTTGATTGTAAATATAATTTGTATAAGTAGGATTTTTCTTTGTCTCTTTAACTGAAGTATTTGTTCTGAAATTTTTTGAAGTGGCCTTGAAACCATGACCAAACACAGCTGTGTAAGTGCCTGTACTGTGCTGGTTTATAATAACTGAGGTCACTACATGGACTCAAGAATATTGCACTGTTCCAGCCTCCTGGTTTGTCAGAGGCAGTGATGCTTCATTGCTGTGCTTCCTAACAAGCCTCTGATTTGTCTCTATAAAAATTTATATCAGTTGTAAAAGAAAGTAATTAATTACTTTGTATTTACTAAGTTTGTATATATTGAGATACAGTTCAGTGCTACCATGCCAATGTCACTGACTGTTTTATCTCCTGCTAGTGGGCAAAACAAACACCTGCAGAGGTGGGCTTAATTTAGCAGATACAGGGCATCAATATTTTTGCAGTAAAGGCAGAGATTTTCCAGTCTGTCAGTCTTGATTGTTTTTGTCACAGAACGCATGGAAAGAATACAGTTCTCCAGTGAACAGCTTTCAAAACAATTTTT
The DNA here is from genome assembly GCA_013399455.1 of Anthoscopus minutus. NCBI lineage: Eukaryota > Metazoa > Chordata > Aves > Passeriformes > Paridae > Anthoscopus > Anthoscopus minutus. Next base: position 265,569 of record VWYI01007428.1, on the reverse strand, counting down.
ATTCTGTCCCTTCAGAGTGCCTTCAAACTCTTTTAGGTTAGTGACAGCTACAGCTTTATAAATCTCCACATTAAGATTAGATTAGCTGTCTGTTGAGGTCAGACTTGTGCCAAAGTTTCTTGAATATGACCTCATACCCTGAGAGCAAAATATTTGTAATGGTTCTGAATGCTTCATGGTTTGGCACCTCAGCCCTGCATGTCTCTGATCTTGGACCCCAGTACATAAAGCAGAAGGCCACTATCTCTTGGATGAGCTATGTGGTACTTGTGTTCACTTCTTACTCTGTAAGAATCTGCTTGAAGAGCTGCTCTTTAGATTTGTGTTTGACAGTGCCTTTGGTGCAATGTGCAGCACTGTTAGACAGTACATGTGCAGTCTTGCTTGTGCTTCATCTCTGAGCAGGACTGTCAGGCAGTGCATGAGAACTGACAAACCAGTTGAAGGTGACATCTGTGAGTCAGTCTAAATAATTATGCCCAGCCTCTAGCACGTGTCTATGTTCTTTGAGATAACCCCCTTTGAAACAGCATCTCAACATCAGCAGGAAAAATAGACAAACTATGCCTTTTGTTCCTTCTGTTGCCTTTATCTTCCACTTACCTTCAGTTTTTGATACTTACTAGTGGCGTCTAGAAAGACTTTCACAAAGTTTTATTTTTGTATCATTTTCCTGCACCTCTTCCAAAATGGACTGTTGGGAAATAACTGTGGTGATGCAGCTGAAGGTGAGTCTGCTGCACAATCAGTCCATGGGATTGGCAGGGACTCTGAGCAGATCCCATCCTGTTGGCACCCTGGCAGTCAGGCTATTCTCACCTGTGTCTCTGCTGATGGATTGCAACATTCTCTGTGCCAAATGCCCAAGGATTATTTTCCCCCTCAGGAAGCCATGGGAGAATGTTCCTTTCAAATACAGAAGAACATTTAATAACTCCTGCCTTCCAGTGACAACAAGCCCTAGAAGAATAAACTCATGGATTGTGGTAACCTGGGCAAAAGTATTGTAGATACACAGGTGAAACCCAAAACCTGGGAGACACAGCCATAACACAGCAGTTCTTTATAGAATAGTCCACAATGATTTGGATTTTAAAATGTTATAGACTGGTTCTTTGTTTCTAATCCTAGAATGTTCTTCAAGCTTGGTTTATTTGTTTTTGGTTTTTTTTCCCTTGACTTTTATGTTTGTTTTTGCTATGCCTTTCTTACTGCATCTTTCCTTTGAACCATCTCTTCTTTTGTGCTCTATTCAAACCAAGAGGTGCTCCAGATGCTTCAAATAGCTTCTCCATGACTCTCTTGGCACATTAACCCCACCCCAGCAGGTTTGCCTGTGCATCCCACACAGGGAGAACTTGGCATACTGATAGCTCATGAAGTCAATGTCAATAAGTCCGAGGTTCCTCTGAGCCAGAGCTATTTATGTTGCTCCCTTCACTGGGAGCAACATTACTTCTCACAGTCAGTAAATCTCAGTCTGGTGTGCTGGAATCTAATTATCCTGTTCTATTCAACCAGCTGCTGCAAGGAGCTGAAAAGGAGAATTCCCTTTGGTACACAGGTTTTACAAAAGGGTTCATGTTTCGCATAAGTAACAAAGAAACTCAAATGTGCAACCACTCTGTGAGTTTGCATGAAGTTTTGTATGAACTGTAACACAGTTGTGTGGGTAAGCCAGCACTTGTTTTACTCAGACTAAAAGGATCATTGCTGATGGCCTTTGGCCTGAAACCCTCTGAATGCTGCCCTGAAAAGTTAAAAACTTAACCTCTTACTCCTGGCATGTGGCTGGGTGTGGCAAGTTGTGTACCTCACTGCCTCCTCCCCATTGTAAGCCCGTGTTGACACATGAGGCACTCAGCTCAACTGCTGTCTTGTGAATTTTTCAGCCACTATGACTGATTTCCAGGGAGGCTCTAGGTTGGTCATATGGCACTGTTAAATATCTGGGTTAGCAAAGAAAACAAATTTCAGTTCTGTGCAATGATGCTGAAGGCAGTTTTCTCTGATGTTGTGTGTATATGGAAATACTATGTTTTCTAGAAAAAAAATATTCTAAGATAGGAGGTTTGGGATGGTATTACACAGCTGTAGAAGGGAACTTGCTCACTGTGTCTGAACAACCCTCATTAGATAGAACTGCCAGGTATAAAAATAATTTTTAGAATTAGGAATGTGTCTATTCTGTTTGTATTCATACATTATCCTTTTTTACTTTCACAAAAAGAAACAAAAAAAAAGCCACAGCTGGTCACTGGTGTAGCTCTGTCTACTGAGCAGTGAAATCATTAATTTTCTTCCAGCTACTGGGAAGACTGCTTAAAAAGTGCTTTGCACAGTCCCAGGTGGGAAATGAGGAATCAGAAGGTGGATGGAAATCAGTTCTTTGACACAGCAGTGCTTACTCAGAGTTTTAGATATAGAGGGCTAGGTGTATTTAATTTATATCTATTTGTGCTACAGAAGGTGATCTGAAACCTGTGGCTGGAAATCTGCTGTGAATCAGAATTCCCAGCATCAGCTTTCTCCCAAAATTTAAATGAATTTATAATAAATCCATTTTCTTGGGAATAAAAATGTCAAATGTTGGCATTTTTAATTAACAAGGTGTTTTAGTTTTTAAAAATTTAATTGTCCCATGTCTCTACCAAATAGTCTCTTACAGCTGTAGTACTGTTCACTTGACACCTCATAAATAACAAGTTTCACACGAAGACTTCTGTATGGAAGACTTTTTAGATTATTTGAAGGAATTAATGCATAAAAATTTTATGCAATGCAGAGAAATACCGAGTACTAAAAGTCATCAACAAGAACTATGTAACTTTGGTTGTAGCTCGATGATGTTGTTAGGCAATAACCTCCCTTCTGTTAATATTTTATGTAATTGGGTCAGCAAACAAAGACTACTCTGTTTTATAGGAGCTCCCTATGTGAAAGCAATTTGCTGATTCCCTTTAGGGTAGACAGAAGAAAATAAGGCTCCATAGCAATAGAGTGACTTTCTGGTAGTTTGTACGTGCATGCAAGTTTAAAAAAGAAACACCAACAGCCCCAAAGAACTCCATCAGGTGCATTCAAAACTCCTGTTTCCAGGAGGTGATAAGGCATCTTATTTTGCCAGAAGTTGCATGCTAGGAAGGTTCAGTGCATTTCTGAAGTCGAAAACATGAATTCACGTACAGCCGGATGAACTTGGAGTTAAAGAACTTGGAATTAAAAAAACCAAAACACCCAAACTAAAACCCCAAACCAAACGAACCACCAGAACCCAAACCACTTGTTTTCCCTTCTAAATGTTTTCTCGAATTTCAATAACAGGATTCTGTTATGAGGAGGGCTTCTGCTTTATCACTGTTGCAGGCCCTCAAGGAGAACAGGCATGTAGCAGTCTGGATGAAAATCAGACCTTGACTGCTTGGATGGCTGGAGTTTAGCCCTGGTCTGAGTGAGAGAAAAGAATTCCCCTTCTCAGGAAGGGTGTCCTGGTGATGAGTGTGCTCTGACAGAGCCAAGTCTCCAGCAGATTAGTGAAGGACACCACTGCTTGGGGGCAAAAAGGATGTGAAGCTGGGATTGTCCATCTCTTATTAAGGTGCAGTGATACAATTGCATCTCCTGTACTTTGTTTCCCTTCACTGAGAGAGGACTGACCTCACAGGTAATGTCTTTGACATGAGCTTGGCAGGAGGGAAGGGTAGGGCAGTGATGCTTGGTGGTGTTGTGTGGTGGTTGGTTTGTTTTTACACCCTGATGTCCTGCTACTGTATTTTCTCCATTTTAAGGAGGTTGGCTAAGCTCAGTCTCAAATTTCTGAGCCAAGGATGCTCAGAGTTTCCTCAGGGATGTTTCACTTGCTCAGACTCTGCCCTGTCTTCAAGAATATTGCACTTTTTCTTCGGTAACTACCTCCATCATGCACATACTTATCTAGTTCTGTTCCAGACAGGTTTTGGTTTATTTTAAATTAGGTTTAGCAGTAACTAAACTTTATTTATCCCAGGAAATTGGCTGCTAGCTTAAGGCTGCATATTGCAATGAACACACCAGCTAATTTTTTGCAAAATTTTTTCTTGTTCTCAGGTCCAAAGCTTGAGGTACCAGGCATTCTTCTGTTTACTTGGCATATGTGATGTGGGTATGTTTTTATTGCCCACATTCCACCTCTTCATTAGTCTCATTCTCTGTTTTCAACTAATTTAAAATGTCAGGATCTGCCACTTCTCTGCCAATTTCATGATGGCCTACATTGGCAAACACCCCGAATTGCACTACAGTCATTTCTGCAGGTGGAGAGGGCAATGTCTCCTGAGGTTTCTTTTGGATGTCAGTTTTGGTTTTGGAATGCTGTGTTTTGAAACTTTATTTTCTAGCTGTCTCATTCTCCAAATCATTATTTGGGATGGGAAGAGAAACCTGTGACTGACAGGGACCTATTTTTGTAATTGAGTTTGCTCAGTAATTGTGATGTTTTGTTAATTATATTTTATAGAACATACAGTTGTTTTGTCTGTTCCTCTTTTCTAGAGGTAGGAAGGAAGCTCAGTTTGAGGTGTAGCCTTCAATGACAAACCAAACTGGTTTTTGCATGGACCTACAAACTTCTCCAAAACTTCTAGTGATTTGACATGCTCAGGAAGGAGAAATCAGTACACCTAAATTAGAAACTTTCTCAGCTTGGCATGTGATATTTGCCATTTCTGCTTTCCAACTAGGCTATATTTTTTTAATGGTTTTGCTTGGTTGGTTTTATTTTTTGTGTTGTTGTGGTTGTTTGGGGTTTTTTTTTTTACGTATTGTGATTGGAAAGTATTTTTATTGAATTAACAAAAAATACTTTAAACTTAACTATCAGACCTTTCTTTTCATTGCCTCTTATGTAGCTTTCCACAACAGCACAAGGAATTGAACCTGCCTAGTAAGGGAACCCCCTTTATACTGCAGTGAAACTACTCCAGATGTGCAGTAGTGGTAATTGAAGGGCATTACAGCCACACAAAAATTCTCAGGCTTTGGGAATCCGGGGTTCTTTCCTAATGAAAACTCATTGCTGTTGAGGCATTGCAGTAGAAGGAGGACAGCAAAGTCTCCTGTTCCTTGCTGAATCTTGGTGTTAATGAATTATGTGCTCTTATAAAATAAGATAATATTCAGGTTTGCAGTTAGCCAGCTCTCAGTCAAAATCAGATTTTATCCTGGTCTCATGTGGCAGCTTTGCAGCAGAGATCAGCTGTGGAAACCTTGCTACCAACACTGCATGCTGAGATCCTTCTTCCATGCAAATTATGACTTTTTCTGTGAGCAAGTGATAAGCTTTTTCAAAAATGGTAACCTAGCAAACACAAAGTCTCTGTATTCACTTGAAGCAGTGGCCCCTTTTGTATGCCTCTTAGTGACCTTAATTTCCATGTGATTAAATTTTGATCTGTTGATGATTTCACTCTGATGGGTGACCAAGGAATGAGGGGCAGGCAGGAAAAACTGGCACATCATTGCTTGCAAATGCACTCATTTGAAAAGTACATGAAATTTTAAAATTCAGCTGAATTGTCTTCCAGTTAAATGATGTTGTATTCTCCTTATTTTGTTATAAAGATGTCTGGATATCTGATTAGGAAACAGATTCTCAAACATAACTTGACTGAAGTATATAGCAAAAATATCTGAAGAAACCCTAGAAAACTTGAGCAACCGAATGTTTCCTCAGATGCTTATTTCACATTAAATATCTAGAGAGCACTATTAGTACTTCATAAAGAACCAGTATTGGCAGAGATGCCAAAATCTTAAATTTCTTGTCCTTTTATCCTCAGGTGTGTTCTCCCATAAAATAAAAGTTCTATTGAAAAGGCAAACACTTATCTGCAAAATGTGAGCTTTGGACATGTATGTGACAATGCCTGCAAAAAACCCCAAAATCCCCCCCCACCAACCAGAAGAAACAAACTAACCCCCAAGAAACCTCACCAATTAAAAAAACCCAACTCCCTAAAGATGTAATAAGCCTTTTTCCTGTGTCTATATCTAAACTCAGACTAGACAATCTTATTGGGTTTTCGTGTTAGTGGGTGTAGTTCTTGTGTATTCACAAACTTGCTGAAGAATAAATCCACATGAGGAGTGGGCTTGCTTAAAAATTCCTTTTCCATGAGCAGCGTTGAAGTGGGGTGTCAGATTTAATGACCACTTTGTTGTAAAAGCTACAAGTAAAGGAATATAGATACAGCATCATGGTGACTTTGATACAGAAAACACTACAGGTTCTTTTTATTGTGGTGCTGTTCTTTACACACTGTTTGACCCTTTGATGTTAGGCATGCACGAGGGGAAACCTAAACAGCAACACTGGATGTTTTTCTGTTGTGCTTGTAAATGCTTGTATTTGTGCAGTCTGTAGCTGACACTGTTATCTGTGAGAGCCACAAGGCCTCCTTTGCATGGTGGAACAAACAGCTCCCGGATCTCTGGGCTTCCCCCGTGCTACAGTGAGGGTGGCACAATCCATCGGGGGAAATGGCTCGACTGGAGATTCAGTGGTGGTGTTTTACCTGAAGTTTTGAACTAACATGAACAGAATGATCATGAACTCAAAGCAGTTGCTCTTTGAGAGACGTAGTTTCTGATTTCTAATTACATACTGCCATCAATTATGGCTGTTTGTAAAATTGTTGAGCAGTATAGGCTGCAAAGGGCCTCTGGAGGTCCTTCCAACTCTGCTTAAAGCAGGACCCCTCACATTCAGCCCATAAACAGCTTCTGTGCCCTTGCATGCCACAGGCAGAGTTTGGCACTTATTTACACCTAAAGAAAACACTCGGCCTTGATGCAAGCTTGTAGCATCCCATAAAGTACTTTTGTGCCTGGTCTGGTCTAAAGCTCTGTGGGTTAAATGTTCAGGCATTCATGTGCAGATTACTAGAGTTACTCTGTATATTACTAGAGTTACTTTTACCTCCAAGTTTGTATGAAAAACATATTTTCCATTTAGATGTGAATGCAGTTCTAGCAAAATATAAAACATAAATCCCTGAAGTTCATCCAACATGGACCAGAAGTATCAGCATAATCACACTGCTCTTAATCAGATTTCAAATATGAAAAAACGATGAGGCAGAATATAGACTCGTCCTGCATAGTAGAATATATTGTGAGATGAAACTGAAGAGGTTACTATGAATGTAGATTAGTTCCTGTTGATTCCAGCTGAAATCAAAGCTTAGCATTTGTATTTCCCATCTGCTTTTGAGCCAACTCTTTTAGCTCTAGTCAGGCACCCATAATCTGGCAAGCATGATGTCTTTTATTTATTTTGTCCTCCACACGATGCTGTGAGCTAAAATCAGATATAACTTCAGTGAAATTTGCATGTACTTTAGCAGGAACCTCAGTTCAAAGAAAGATGGGTTTGAACAGATCTTTGAAGCATCTTTGGCAGTTACAGGTTATAATGTCACGAATAATTTGTATGTGAAAGGGTCCTCAACTGTGTGGATTTGAAAGCACACAAGAATTCTGATACTATCAGTAACCACAGGTAATTTTGTTCAGGCAGTTCAATATGTTTCAAGAGCATCATACCCTGGGTACTTTTCCCAGTAATCACATGCACTAAAAGTGGCTCAAATCATCAGCACAGCAGCTTGTGCTGTAGCTGTGCTTAAACGCAGGAGAGCCCAACAGGGTAGCATTTCCTCTGTTTCCCAATACATCACAGAGGTGTGCTGAACAAAATGAGAAAGCTGTCAGCAGAAGGGAGGGGGATAACCTACACCAGAAAAAGCCAATCAGTCCAGAGAAGGAAATGCAGTGGATGGTCAGTGGAGCTTGTCTGGCTGTGCTGTGTGACTGCCAGCTCCGAGGTTGTTTTACATCTTGCTCTCGGCAGCAACTTTGCTCCAGAAAGTTATTTTCACTTTAAATCACTTCTACTGTTTGACAAACTGCAGCATGGGGGACAAGCACAATGGCTGGGGCAAAAGATGTCAGAGGGACGTGGACGTTTCTCAGTGGTTTTGCCACTGGGGAGCATCTGCTGTGTCAGCACATCCTGCAGCAATGGCAATGCAAGCACTGAGTTCTCTGCAGCAGCTTAAACACTTAATCTCTGTATAGACCTCATTATTAAAGTGGTTCAGTTTGGTTTGATCTAAATTGCAGTCAAGGTGAATTAAGAAACATGAAATGAGTTATTTAAATTCTGTATTAAATCAACTACATCATTTTATGCAATTTAATCAATGTCCTTCATATTCAGACACTTAAAGTAGTTAGCTTTTCTAAGATCTTCAAATGCTGTGCTGGAAATTTGACTGTGAAAACTCCTGTGGGGTGCAGTATTTGGGGAGTAAAAAGGCAACATCTTCCTAAAATCACATTGGCTAAATTTAAATAGTTCATATATTATCTTTACAGACAAATGTCATATTGAACAAGGCATGAATGAATGTGTTGAGAGCTGATAGAAAGTGATTTTTATGCACCCAGAGAAAATGACCACTAGAAGTTTTGGTGCCCACACCAAGTGCAAAGCTTTCCGATGAATTTTATCCTAGTTTGGAGTGAATAGAATTCTGTTACCAAGGCTGAATATTTTTTGGCAATGCTTCAGGGCAAGGCTAAGAGATCAAGATAATGAAATAAAAAATTAAAAATGTTTCGATTCCTTTGTTGGAACTGAACTGGATTATACACTTCAGTTTTATATTTAAAAGAAAGGCCTGTAATTTAATTATATCCTCAAGAAATGCAGAGAACTCTCAGTTTTCAGAAGCAGGAGGCTTACTATAATAAAAATTTATTTTAAATGTGTACTATTATATAGTTTCCCTTTGATACAGGGCTTTGATTTAACCGTATAGGTTTTCTGATTTTTCTGTAATGTAGCAAATTTTAAATTACTTCCAATATTATTTCCTTGACCCTTGCCTCCTTCCCTTGCCTGTTATATGTGGAAATCAGAAAATAATTGCCTCTGCGTAGTCATAATTTCTTCTTTCTTTCCCTTTCTCCCCCTGAATGTATTCTAGCACTTGTAGGGCATGTACTTAACAAGGTGAAGGGAAAAAAAATGGAATTAAGTCTATGATGCAAGGTTCCACAGGGACTCTGCAGGAATTTGCCCATGCATTAAACTGATTTCTCTCCTCATGTTCCTCTTGCTTGAGGGAACCTTGCTAAGGTCTCAGCAATGTCACTACAATATCTGTCTTTATTAGAAAACATCAAGGGAAGATAACTTAAGTGAGAACAAGGTAAATCATGGTAAAAACAACTTAGATGCTTTGACAAGTGTTATTTTAAAGGATTCAAACCCAAGTTAATACTTAATTCTTTTACTGTGGCATCTTGTTTCATGCCAGAACGTTGGAGTAGGGCACGTGTGGGTAGTCAGTTACTACTGAAATCACTTGCAGTGTACAGAAATCTCACTTAGATTGAGCTACAAACTGCAGATACATGTTTTTGAGTATCAGTCCCAAAGTGTCCTCACAATGTCCCTGTGAGTAATGAAATGTGTGGAGACACTGGGTTTTTTTAAGCAAGGATTTGCTCAAACCAGTGACTAATAACTGAATCTTTGTAGACTCACAGTTATCTCACAGCAGTCCTACTTCACTTTATTTTGTGAAAATGTTTGCACTTTTCCCAAGTGAGAAATTCCTTTTGAGAAAGTACTCTCCAAAGTCCTTTGTTTTGAGAGGTTATCTGAACTGTATGCTTCAAATGGAAACCTTTCAGAGGCTTTTACAACTGCAGAACGTTTACATCACTATTTTGCAGGCTAGAGTTCATACTAGTTTTTCACACTAGAGTTCAGTCATTACAAGACCAAGAACAGAACAGAGGCTTCTTCAGAGTTTACATGTTTTTTTCTTACACGGAATTACTTCATAAATTAAACAGCAAACCCACTATGTTCTGTGTAATCTTTTCTCTTTTTGGCTTGTTTCATCCATCTGATGCTTGAAATAAATTCAAAACTGTCTTGAGCTCTCCATATTGTAACTCACTAAATATCATTATACAGTCTTAATGGGCCCACACTGTGCAGCTGCCTGGCTGGTTTATAAAAGCCAGCAGATCTCTCACAAGGACATCTCCTACCAGAAGGTATTACCTGCTAACTGCTCAGACAGGGGCCTTTTGTTCTGGTTTCCTTACTTAGCAAACACTCTGCAGTGAAGATGTTAAGCCACTGGTTTGTATAGTTTTGTCATCTGCATCAGCATGTGGAAATAAACAAAAGAGAAATTAAACCATGAAGAAGAGAGATATGAGGGTTTGTTTTCCTAGACAAGAGAAAGCATTGAAAAGAGTGATTCATTTCTCAAGTCTTTGCAGAGTTCTGATTCCCAGTAGCTGAGTTAAGACTTCCCACTGTGCATGTTACCTCCAAATAATGATGGTCATATGCTGCCTATGGTGTTCCTACCGGTGATATTTTCTTTTGACATGTGCAATGTTCTCAAATACCCAGTGACTAAGATAGCCAAGCACGACAGTTGAGTTTTAGGGACATAAACACCAAACTCAAAGGAGGATACTGCAATGAGAGTTTTTTTACAGCAGACAAATCTCCCTTCCTCTAACCTGGCACTGGTTGATTTAGAGGTAGGAGTTAGATTTCAGACCTTTTACAACTCCAGTAAATATGCTCTGTCCCTAATACTGAGTGGGTTTTTGTCTATATCAGCAAGTTTGGTTTTTCATCACATATGGACATAACTGACTTGAATAGCCTCAAAATATTGTAAAGTGTTTATGACTTTTTGACCATTATATCAAAATACTTGAATGTGCTGATCATTTTCTCTCTTAGGAACCATTTTCTTTCTACAGTAATGAGCCCAGGAAGTTTCTCTAATCTCTCTTTATACCATCCTAACAGCTGAGAGAAAAGGAAGCTGTCACTGGGTGATAGACTTCTGCCAGACTTGACTGCCAGTTGAGTCTGGGATGTGCTTCTATGCATATTTTTTCTGTGTGTTTTTACCTAACATTTCACAAGCGTTGTGTTGGAGTAAACTTCAGTGCCTGTGTTGAATCTGCAGTTACAATGCCAGATCTTTGAGGCAGTACAAATGAAACAAATACATTCCTCCCTGCAGTCCAGTGTGCTGGATTATTTGCAAGTCCTCAGAGCTGTTCAAGGATCATTCATTCCAGTGACAAGCTGACTGACTTCCACCCCTCCATCCTCTCCAGATTTTATGAAATAATTAATGAGATATGAACATGGACAGTCCCCACAGGGCTTTGGTATTTTTCATTCTTTCAAGTAATCATTGAAGTGAGTCTAAAAATTATTTTAAGGCAGCAGCTCTGGTACAAACCAGCAAATTTCTGTTTCTGCCATATGGCAATTAAAACTTGTTTGGCCAACCAGCTGCAGATCACCCAAGCCTGTCAGATATTGATGGAGACATTCACAGAAAATATGGATTAGGCATGTTATTCTGAGAACTTCAAGTGAAAATGCAGCAGAGGAATGGGAAAGGCATCCCCATTAAATATTTGGAACCTATGAAATGATATGCTGAATATCAGAGAATTTTACTGAATCAGAGCTTAATATATCTTTTTGAATGGTTTTATAATAATAATGAGAGTCTGTGCTCACATCTATAGTTAGATAATTGTTTTGAAGCCATAGTCTATCCCTCCTACAATTTTCTCATTGATAGTCTCCTCTTCAAGCTGAGGAGGAGAATTAGTGGATGATTTCTAAAACTATAACATATAACTATAAAAATATTATTTCTTATCTCATTTTCACTGCATGCAATAATCTTTTAATTCATTCTGATCTAGTATTTTCAAAATACAGTTTATAGATGATTCACAGCAGTCCAATTTCATTTTAACATTTAAATATCTTATGTTAAATGATATCACTTAAACCTTTGAGCAACTTTCTGGTAGCTTTCTTGAGTGTTAATGCAATGTTTGCATGTAGGATGCATGAGGAATTTTGTGTTTCTCCTTTGAAATAATTTGTGACCAAGTTCTGTCTGTATGTCATCTGTAGTGCTGAAAAAGATTTTAGAAATGAATTTTCATTTTGTGGTGCAGAAGTAGAGGGAAATGACAGTTGGACAGCCATTCCACCTGCATTTGAAAGACTCATGAAATTATTCTGATATTTAGGAAATTTAGCCTTTTCCCTTTAACTCCTGTTCACTGACCCTGGTAATGATCACAGCACCAGGATGTTCTGATTTGCTTCAGCAAAAAAGACAGGAGTGAGTGTTTTGGAATCTCTCTGCCTTTAACAGCGCAGGAAGGAAAGGGGTGACTGTAGTTGTAATTGTTTCCTTTTCCTCACCCTTGCTATGGATTATTTTCATATGCAAAGCAAAAATCCAATACTCTTTGTTTGCAAATTTATTTTGAATTCTAAGGATGTGCTGCCTGAAAGTCCTCATCTTGTAACAAACTTTCTGGACTAATTTATTTGGGTACAATTTGATGCTAAATTACTACAGACAGCAGCATAATTAATAAGATTTCCAAGATATTTAATAAATTGTTATTATCACAGGTTTTCTTTTATAATGAGCATATTACTTTTTTTTTTACTTCATGTTTAAGTTTTTATTAGCTGTTTGGAGATTAGAGGAATGGTGATATCTGCAGAACTGTTTGGACTATTAAAGAGTTTTCTGTATTAATAACTGAGACTGGGTGATTTATGTATCATTATGGAAACCTACACAAAATAAATCAGTGGGAGCTGTGGGGCCAGGACTTTATATGTGGTAGGTAAGAGATAAACATTTTAAATAGAAAAGGGTATTCTTACCAATAAATATAATTATTATAATGAGAGAGGGGAGGATGTGCTAGATTTGAAGAATATGTGAAGGAATTCAGAAACCATCCTCTAAAATGTGTATTTAAATTCAAACAATTTGAAGCTGGTGATGATTCCTGAGAATCCTATGGGAAGTTCCAATGAATACAAACGAAACACAGAAGAAATGAGCAAACTGCCAAGCCCAGATATTTAAAATGAAAGATTTGTTCATATCTGAAAACACTCAGACACAGAAAATGAAAAAAGGCTTTTACAATAGGGGTAGACTTGTACAGAAGGGTATAAACAACTCACAGTGTGCTCCTGTCAAATTAGCAGGACAGGGGAGGGAATGTGGTGCTCTTTTACATCCCATTGGACTGTCAGACAGCTTGAAGTTGAAAGGAAAAAAAAAAACTGGGTAATTTAACTACTGAAAGTGTGGTGCAGGGCAATATGAGGAAAAAAAGCGTATTGCAATTTTAACCACTGTAATATATAATAATTAAGAACATAAAATAATGTATACACTATGTAAAATGAAAGTAATTTTTTATCTGAAATATTATTGTTACTTTCTGGTGTCAAAATAGAGCTTGGAAAATAACAAATATTCAGTTAAACCTTAACCACGAAAACTATTTTCATAATCAAATATTTTCCATGTGCAGCTTAGATGCAGAGGAAAGCATGCATTCTACTATTGTCAGCATATTTGAAATAATTTGAGTCATATTTCCTTAGGTATGTTTTGTCAGAAAAATTTCTGTTCAGTGTTCTGAAAACACCACTGATTACAAAACTCCCTGAAGAAGCTGAGCTGAAGTACAGCATAATGTGTGGGAGCTTGTAGGCATTTCTGGTATTAACTTGAAAAGACTGTCAGTAAAGCAGTGGAGGGTCAAGTTCCCAAGAAGTGAGAATAGGGCTGATGAGTGGAAATCACCTATTCCAGGTAATATTCAGAGCTGGCATAGGAAACTTCCTAAATAGAAATTTTTAGTGCCTGTGACCTCCTTGTCCTCCTGCCACCAAAGATCTTTCAATAGTCTTGGAATATGCTACAGGCACAGCAATTTTAATACTCTATATTTTAGCATATTTGTATATTAATTCTGTATTTTCATAGAAAAGTGCTTCAATAATAAATAAATGTGGTATTGTGATAGGTTATTGCAGTGAGTTATGTTTTTGTGACTACCCAGTGAGATGACAATGTTAAAAAACCAACCAACAAAACAAAAAAGTTTTAACAGGGTAAAACAGCTGAAATGCTTAATCTGAAAATATATTAAAGAAAAAAAGCAAAATTTACTCCATATTAGTAATCCTCAGACATGATTTCTCATAAAAGAATCCAAACAAGTGGATGGAAAACTCCTAGAGTTCTGGGTTTCTATTATTTAGCAACCTTCTGCTTTGTGGACTGTAGGCAAATTAAAAGCACTTTTCAGTTAACATGAACTGTTGAACTTTACCAGCAAAATGGAGGAATTAGTCTAGTTTCTGGTTAAATGTTTAGTTTAGATGTAGTAAGCTTTCAAGGCTTGTTCTCCATTGCACCAAAGAAATGTCTGTGAACAGTTTGTGTCATTATAGAAGAAACTGGGCATTAGATCAGTCTGGGACTCCTTTCAAGGGCAGCTTTCAGGTTTTAGGCCTTACCTTCTCACTTGCCACTGTGGCAAATAGGAAATAGGTTGTGGTGGAGAATCTTCCTGCTTACTGTCTGGGGGGCCCCAAATCATCAGTGCCAAGACTTTCTGTAAAGTCATAGAGGTGCTTGTGAAGCAGGAGGGAATATCCCCCGTGTTCTCTGGGAGCAGGTCTGGACAGGCTTGGGAAAGGCTGGGATTTCCCTCTTAGCATCTCCTGGTAAGGGAAGACAAATACAAAGGAAGCAGCAGGGTCACAAAATCTCCCAGGATTATCCTGGCCTGGTGCAGTTTATTAATCACTCCTTACTGAGAATCTTGTTTAGAGATAGAAAGTAGGTCAGAACTTCTTAAAAAATATTTTCTTTGCTTGTTCCCAAATCAATTAAGACTCCTTTTCTGTGGTACCCAACTAACCAGGGTCATTGGATGGGCTGTCTCTTTGCTTCAGAAGAAAATTCCACCTCCCAGCGCCCTCAGGTCTGACATTACTTTGCCAAGACATAAAATCCTCCATTTTCTGCTGGGCAAATAAAGCAAATTCTCCAACTTCCATCAGAACATGTGCATGAATGCTGGCATATCTAATGTTTGACACATTTGTTATAAACAAAGTAGCAGATGTTACCTTACCCACGTATATTAGTTCATTAGAGAGCAAATTTATTTCATTTTAATTTTTAATGTTAACTCTTATGTGCACTTTTGCTGCCAGCAGATAAAAATAACATGGGTTTAAAGTTAATGCTTTATGCTCCATGTTATTTTGCCTCAGAGGTTTGGTTGTTTTCTACTTTTTCATAAGACAGTAGGTCTATTTTTTCCTTAACTCAGAGCAAAATAGTGTCCTTAAACATAATCTCCTTTTTGACCTGTTTTTTCTTAAACATATGGTTATGAAATGTGTTTGTATGTTACATATATATATTTATATAAGGTGTGGAAAGAGGAGAAAAAGGAAGTTTGGAACAAGAAGCTGGACTAGATCCTCTCAAGGTCCCAGCCTGAATTATCCTGTGGTCTATCTGAGGTGGCTTACAAATCCTGGTGCCACAGGGAGACTGAGCTAATGAGTAACTTCTGCATCAAAGTTTGTCTCAACTCATCCATGAAATGGGCTCATTGGTCCTGGCCCGAAGGCACAGCTTTGATCCTGCAGCTCCTGTGCTGAGGTCATCCCCTGAGCTTCTCCAAGTGACACCAGTCCCCCCTGCCCCCAAGGCAATCCCAGCACCGTGGGAGTTGCTGCACTCCCTTTGCCCTCAGCTTCTCTTTGACCCTAAGGCTGTTGTAGAAGATTTCACTGTCAGTGGGGTGCATGTCAGGACACCTCACCCAAAACTGTCTCACACCTAAGAACAGTTACTTGGGTTTTAGGCTCATAAATCCAGTGATTTCCACAATCTGCTGGAAGAAGTTGTACCTAGGAAATTGCAAGTTAAATAATGTGCCTTGGACAACAGTGAACATACAGTGATAGAAACTGAAATTCTAGTTGATGAGATCTAGTTAGGAACTCTAAATTATGAGGTATCAGCTGTATTTCATCTGAAATATCTCTATGAATCATCCATGTAAACTGTTATTGCTAGAAAAATCTATTAGGAACAAAGTAGTAAACAGTAAAAGATTTACAAGAAGTTATTCCATCAGTGGGTTAAATAAACAAACCAAACACTGTATTTTTAGTTTGTACAGTAAAGCAGTCATTTTTCTCCATAAAGTAAATAGTTATAAAAACATAAAATTGGGTTCTGCTTTCTGAGCATTGCAAGGGAATATGGTTTGGCTGCAATAGTGGAAATCATAGTTTATTTCCCACCTGTCTTCTGTCTGGTTGTGGATAGGGTGTGTAAGCATAAGTGCTTTTCTGCTGGGTTTGTATTTTCTGATGATTCCCAGAAATTATTCCAAAACTGAGATTGTAGACAGCTGTGAATATACCTGCCTATATGAGCAGGGTGCTCTTTTAGCTGGAGTTAAATGAAGTTAACTAGATAATGATCAGAACCTGTTTTCTTTGCCCAGCAGCAAGAAAACCGACCTGACACACAGAAGGAATTTTATTGTACTGCAGAGAGTTCAATTACTGTGTGAATCACTTGAATACATATCTGTGTTTAGTTAAAAATGAAATCTTGATTAAAAGCAATCAGCAGAGAAACAAAACTGAAGTAAGCAGGGAATTGCAAAGTAGAGAAAGGATATAAATCTTCTTATAGCTCTTGCACGTGTAAATACACTAAATACAACTCTTGCAACTCATTGTGTAGACAGTGACTTCAGAGGCAGATTGAGATCATATGTTGGGTACAACAGAGAAATTCTGGGGCTAGAGCATTGTGGAATGCCAGACAAAGTTACCATGGAAATGAGTTTATACATCAGTTTAAGACAAAAAGATTTCATTATTTTAGGACTGTAGATGATGATTCTGCTCCAGGAGGTGCCCTTCTACATCAGCATCAGGATCAGAAAAAAATATTTTGTTATTCACTATTGATTGATTTGGACAGCTCTTAACCAAACTATTCTATAACATGACAATATTTTATCATACTCTAAACTGAAATTGAAATTCAGCCAAAAAGTACTGCATGAAGAAACAGAAGAATTTCTGTACTTCTAACTTGAAACTGAAAACTGTTTTCTTTTATAGTTAGAGATGGAAATTCTCTGAGATGCTTTGACTGAAATGGGTAATATAAAGCTGCAGTTTTAATCTGTAGCCAGGGAACTACAAAAACCATAATTTTCAATCTGTTCACCAGTATTTGTAACAAAAAAATGTACTCCCTTTCATTCTTTTTGTAAAACACAAAATGAAAAACCTTCTTCTGCATACCTGTGAATCATAAAGACATCTAACAAATTTTAGAACCTATCAACAGTTTTTGTATGATAGCTCTTAACTGCTTATTACCAATCTTTTCCCAGGAACAGATTATCTTTTTTCCTCACTTCCTAGTTTTCAAAACAGGCCTACAACTTTACATACCATTTTGCATTAAAGTGTATAATTCATCCTATTAATGTTCTCTTCATTCTTTTAATTACAGTTTTAAATTTTTATCTATATTCTAATTTCCATGGAATTAGACATGCTAATCCATCCTTTAATAATATGTTTACGTTTTACTTCTTTCAGGATGGGAGTAAATTTAGGTGCACTTTAATTTATCTTTCAGTTCTGCATTTTCTGAAATCTGCATTGCAGATTGATATCTTTTTGAATACATGCATAGATATGTACCTATATAGATATGTATCATAATACACATACTGAGGATCAGTGAAACCTCAGTGTAGTTTTACAGCTCCTCAGGCATTATTTCTTTCAGAATTAATTATTGCTGCTGTCATTGCAGGGTAATAAAAAATACTAAATGGATGTCTTAAAAGCTATTGGTATTGTAGCTACTCCTGGAAATACCAGAATGGATTCCCTTGCTGCAGGGAATTGAATCTGGGATAGCTCCCTGTGTCAGTGCCACCGTCACCTGCCCAGTGTTTGCCCATCCTGCAGGAATGTCTCTGGCCAGCTCCTGAGCCCTGTTTATTCTGTGCATTTCTACATGGGAGCTCTGCAGCAAGTTAACAAAGGGTGATTATTAATAGCTGCACCTATACAAACCTTTTGTCTTCCAGCAGGCTGAACTCCCCCCAGCATTAATCACTTTAATAGGAATTATGAAGTCATATATTAAACACGTCCCTTAAAGAAACAGAATGCAGGAGCAGCTGTAGAGGGTCAGACCTGCTGTACGAGTGTCACCTGTGGCCACAGCTGTCACCAAGTACAAGACACCTCTCAAGAGCCATTGGGTGTTCAGCTCTCAGGGTAATACTGCTTTCAGTCCTGAGATTGACTGTTTTATATCTGGAAGTATCAGCGTTTGTGTCCCTTTATTCTCTGTTTAGTTGGCATGCCTCGTTAGAAACAGAAATTGTATGTCAACTCCATGATTGTTTCAGTTAATGAGGGCTCCCAGGGGAGCTCTGCTGATATGTTCTAGCTTTTTTTCATTGATTGCTGCAGGAATACCAATATGGAAGGTATTAAACCCCAATTCGGCAAAGTATTTAAGCAAGTATCTTCTTTTATATATGTGTTTAGTCACTCTCATTTCAGCCACATTGCTCACAGGTATAAAAACTTGCTGTACCAAAGCTCAAACGCTTTAAATCCCCTTTTGTGATAAGGCTGCTGTTTAGGATGCAGAGATGCTCTGAGGCATGTTGCTGCAGCAGTTTCTGGCACTGTGCCCCATTTCCTGTGCCACGGGTTAAGGTGCCCGTGCCAGCGCTGACAGGGCAGGGGGTGTGTGCACATCCCGCCTCTCTGGTGACAGGCTGGCATCTCCTGGTAAGCTGTGCTTGTGAGCCACCTCTGTGGAAAGTCGAGGTTGACAGCTTGGGGCTGTAATGTCTTAAGCTGCAAAATTCCTCTAAGGATATGTCAGTACTTAGAGAACAACTAGGGAAAGATATGAGTGATCAAAGAGCTGCAGTCTGAGGGTTGTTGTGTAAGGAAGGCCATTCCATATTTTTCAGACCTTGCTTTTTGACACCCAGCACCAACAACAAGCATTTGCAGTTAGAATGTGCCTTGTACCTTTTGCTTGGGCTTGAGGAAATGTGTTCTGCTAAATCTGGGCTCCAGGATCTAGCCCAACAAAGTGTGCCAGGACATCAGGTTGCTAGTTGATATGACTAAAGTGTGAGATTCAATTACTCCCTAAGAGCTGGATTTTTTATTTACCTCTTTAAGTTGCATTGGTGATCTGCAGTCCTACTTTTAATTTGGAGCTCTGCTTTCTTATATTAATTTTCTACATTTTGCATGCTTGTGCAGTGAGGAGCTTTTGCGTGATTTTCTTCATTTTGATTTTAAAGAAAAAATGATGTAAGCATGGATAGAAGCCATCATTCTCTTCCTCAAAGGAGTAGGCAGCAAGATAAGTCTCCACATTGAAACATAAGATGTAGTATTGCAGGTTACAAAAAATAATGAGCCATTATGAAGTGCTTCAGGTGTTGGAGACTGCCCCTTTTCCTTGAAGCCTCACTAATTGTACTGGATCAGACCCATGAGGCTGAAGCAAACAGATTGTATTCATGATTCAGGCTCCCTGTTGGGCCCTGACACAAAGATCTGCTGAGCCATTGATTTGGCAAAGTTCATTAATGAGGAGGTAAAATCTGAAGTATCTTTCAATAAAATGAGTAAATCGTAGAGAAATCCAACAATCACTGGTTTGGGTTGGAAGGGACCTTAAAAATTATCTTGTTCCAACCCCTTCCAACTTTTCCTTCTGACACCTTCCCCGGAGGCTGCAGTCAGTCCCACTGTCCCTGTCACCAAAGAGGTGTTTCACAGTGCCAGCCCTGGGGAATGCTGCCTGTCCCTGCCCTCCCCTTGGACAGTGAGCTGCTGTCCTCAGCTCTGAGTGAGACCATGCAGCCACTTCCTGACCTAAGTGACCCCCATCAAATCCATGTCTGCCCACTCAACAGACAAGGCTGTCTTGTGGGACAATGACAAATGCTTGGCACAAATCCAGGTAGATGGCATCAGGTGCTTTTTCCCTTACCCACAAGTGCTGTAACCACATTGTAGAAAACATGGGCATATCCATGAACTATTCCCATTTGTATGTGTGCACTGTGTTTTTCCAGAAGTTTTAGGAGTTGTGAGAGGCACAAGATGTTGATTACATAATTATGGCCATACACACATCACCTCACACACTGTTGCACCTGCCTTCCTGCCAGAAGCATGCTTTGTTTTCCAGGGAGAGTGAATTAATATCTCAGACTATCTCACTTTGCTTTTAAAATTATTATCTAAATCTCATTTCCTGTTTCTTCCTTATATTGTTTTATCTTTGATCGCATCTGTGTCTGGAGGAAAATGGAATAGGAAAGATAGGGATTTAATTAGTGGTGATGGCCAGAGGGTATAACTGTCATCTCCAGAATGAAGGGCTGCTTCCCACTGGTAGCAGCAGAACCAGCAAAATTGTATCATTCAATTTATCTACCTGTTGTTATTATTTTTGCACTGGGAATTCCCATGTGTGTTGATCACATACTTACCAGGTGATTGATTATTCTGCTGCAGGAGTACTGAGCCTTTTCACAAATGTTTTCAGTTTTTCCCTTTGCAGCCCTTCCATTTTGTCACATCTTGTTCCATCTGACTCGGGCTCTGGAGAGATCTGTACAAGCCTATGCAGATTAGTTTTGCCACTAATGCACAAGTCTCCTGTAAGTGGTATGTCCTTCCATTCTGACTAAACTGCTGCATTGTTTTCAGTGAATTAAAAATGAGTTCTGCTGCTATTTTCTCTTCAGTAGGGATGTACACTTCTAATTTCCTGTTAGAGAAGTTGTTTATTAAAAAATATGTCTGTTCATTAGTTGTGCTTAGGAAGGTGGAGCACCTTCATATGCAGAACATAATTAGCACTTGGAGTTGTTTTGATCTAGTTTTCTCTAGGTAAACTCTTCACTAATAGAAGGTTTCTGCTGGTGAGAAAGCTCTTTTAGACTCCTAAAGGCATCAAAGCCTAAGTGAATGCCATTATTCAGCTTGGTTTTCAGTGCAGTGCAAATAATTTGAAATACCTTTCCCAAACACCACTTTTCATGCTGATTTTGCTTGGGGTAGTTTGGGGGGGAGGGGATAGAAGTTATGAAATGTAAAATATTTCATGAAGAAATTAAATAACTGAAGCATGGAACTTCTTCCTCAGTTTGAGGGCTTTATAGAAAACTGACACGCTGAAAAAAATCCTCTTTTGGCTGCACATTAAGATAAGGAGAAGCAAATGGAAAATATCTGTCATTTGAACAGCTGCAAACATCTTAGAAAATGTTCCTTGTGGAAATCTGTCATCTGTTTCTGGTATCTTAGGTGGTTGCAGTAGCCACTCTGAGGCAGCTCTTTCCTTTGCTGATCTGCCTGTTACACCCTCTTCCAGCTCTTCAAAAATCCAGGGAACCAGACCCCGTTCTTGGTTAGGGATCTGGATTGGCTTCATTTCACCAAGAATGCAGATTAGGACATGGTCACCCATTGACAACATCAGACACAATATTCTGAAGACTGATTGCATATTTTATCTATTACTGGTAATTAACAAATCTGATATAGTGACCCTTTGAAAGCCAGACTACATTTTCAGTTGCTATGTTATAATTCTCTCCTTTTTCTCTAATGTTACATTTCTCTGACTACTAGAGCACTGCATTCCATGTTCTTCCTTCCACCTCATCTTTGAAGAGTGGAATAATCTTTGTGTTGCTCTTACTTTGCTGAAACTTGGTACAAAGCCAGGTGCCTTCAAAATGTTACATTCATATAATAAAAATATGTAGAAACACACACACTAACTCCTGCTCCAGGCTGTATTTTTGGATCTGTAGAACATATTTAAACATCAACTATGTTTATCTTCCATTTAACCATCACCTTAATTTAATTTTACTTAAACAAAGAAGGTGACAGCATTAATCTTCCATATTGATTAACCAGACAGAAAGCAATTCTTCAACTCATAGTAAGGTGACAGATTTATATCCAGAGAATGAGTACTGATGTGTTTAATTTGCCTCCAAATTGAACCAATAAGGTACAGATTACATAGTCTGAAGTTGGAAGTTAATTCTCATGTATGAGTCCTTCTTGTTCAGACCAAAACCAGAGACTCCAGACAATTGATAGTTTGGTGGATTTTATGTATTATTTCCACAGGTAAAACAAGTCGTTTCCACACAAAGTGTATATATATCCATATATACACATTTATATACTTCCACATATATATATGTATATACACTTAGTGTACACTTAAGGCATTCTTCAAATTTCTTTTTACTGAAAATTTACTAAAACATAAAACTATCAAATTTGTGTCTAGGCTATTATTCTCTCATTGTGTATTACATTGTCCTGAAAGAGGAACAGGCATCTCCAGGGATAAATGTGTACCTCTGCCAATGGAGTGTTAACCCTCTGAATTTGGAATTAAAAAGAGCACCACCTGATGTGGTTTCAATAAGCAATTTGCAGATTGTCTCCCTTTTCCCTATAACACAGAAAGTCTACCATAACATGCAAATTAGGAAATGCAATTGAAACAATAAAATGGTCTTTGAAATGGGAGTAAGAATTATAATCCTTAACTGATCCATTATCACTCTCCCCCTTCTGTTTAAGCCTCTTTGCTGCAATAATCAAATCTGCAGTTAGTCACTGATAAACAAACATTGTAGATTAATTCCATTTTTTTCCTGTAGGCCTTAGAAGTACCTTTTGACCATGATAGACCTTGTCCAGTGATTGACAAGGGTTCTGATAGCTCATTTCACAGTTTTTTTGCATCTTAAGGGCTGAATTGCTGGAGGCAAAACTTATGCAGAGAGAAAATCAAGTCTTATCAGTGCTTCCCAAATTCTTGTTTAGGTTTTTCCTCTTGAGCTTCTGCCTGCCTTTACTGATTTAATTAATGCCTATCTGTCCCCAGGTTACATACCTGCTGACATTAAGTCTGTTGCCATTTATCCTTTATTAAAGCAACATTCTATGCCTGACGATTTGGCTGACAGCTATAGAACTACTGCCAAAATCCCATTTCCGTCAGAGATCCTTGGAAACAAGGACATTAGATTTTTATTTTTTATGAAAAGGGATATTTATCTTAATAGTTTAAATATCCTGAAGCTCTTTAGAAGGTAATTAACTTAGATTGACTCAGACATCCTTATTTCTCCTTTCATTCATGTCAGTGTTGCTTTGGAAAAGAAACTCTTCTAAAAGAGCCACTTGACTCTGCTTATAATGATGAAGCTAAGGAAGGTATCCAGTGGAACTGGCAACACCTTTAGCCTTAAACTTGTTTCTCTTGCTCTGCATACCTTGCTTTGAAGCTTAAATTAACATTGGTTCTCAAATGCTGTCCAGGGGCTGACCATCTGTTAGAGCAGAAGGGGACCTGCAGCAAAATGAAGAGGAAATCATTATCAACCTTTTGAGTTTCCTGACATTGGGGAAAATCCATTGTGCAGCCTAACTGGTGAAAGTTTGTCTCCTGAATAAAAGAAAGGTCTTTTAGCTATTATTATTTTACAACACTGATGTACAATGTTTTTCATTAGTGCTCTTTAGCTCAACAGATGAATGTCCATTTCCCCACACAGTTGTCTGCTCTGCTGTGACTACAATGGGGTTGTTAGTCTTTTTCAAGTCATAAGTTAGATTTTCTATAAGAAATTAACCTCTGCATAATAGATTTAAAACTGTTGATGAGCTTTAAAAATGCATCATATAAATACCCATATCCCCAAAAATAAAACTAATAAAACACCAAAACAATAAGCAAATAAATCAAGCTACAAAAATAAAAATATCAAAAATAAATTAACAGCATAAAAAAATATTTTTAACTCAATAAACCCATACCTCCAGCCATCAAAACGAAAATACCACCTATAAATAAACACAAAACAAAAAAATAAATCTAACCATAAACAATATCTCTCAAATTACCCACAACTATAAAACATATACCACCATCAAACAAACCAAACAACTAAAAATTCTTCTTAATTAACACTTCCTGAGGCTGTAGAAGCAGCCTATGGGCCCTTAGATGCAAGCCATGAGAAGAAAAGTTCTGGACTAGGATCTTCCAGGAGTGGTTTAGGAGACAGCATGTCCCTGTCTGTCTCCATTTCTCTATGGCTTTCTTCTGCAGTTCTGTACTAGTGTTTCTTTACTCCTGTTTCTGTAACCTTAAGCTTTAATTAAATTACCCTAAAAAATACACACATTTTCTTTTACTGACTGTTAAATATTAGGATAAAGGTGACATGAATAAACGGATGTAAAAGTCCCATAAAAACAGTTAATCTTGTGTTCCCAACTTCATTTTAGCCTAAATCCAGCTCTTTTAAAATACTCAGAGGGCATCAAATGAAATTAGCAGGAGGTAGATGCAAAGGAGCTTATTCTTCATACAACACAAAATGGTACAGAATGTCTGTCTGAGGGTATTGAGGGTCCTAAAACTTCACATGTGTAAAAGGTGACTGGGGAATATAATGAAAGAAAAATAATCCAGTGGGGATCTTTAAATAGGAAGATGCCATACCTGGCTTAGAAGAGCCTGAACTGCAAACTGCTGGAAGCCAGGGGAGTACAAGTTCATTTCACCTGTTCTTATTCTGTTCTCAGACTTGCTCCTACTTCTGAAATTTTTACCCATGGTGACAGAGGAGAATCAGGGTCATCCTGTATTATGCTTATTTTCCTATTTAAGTGCTTTTCCCCCTTGACCCTGTCTTTCTGTTGGACTGCTTCTGGATTATCTCCTTGGTTAAACATTTGCTATCTATAATGCTTTAATAATAGGTTTTACTATGGATGTATTCGTTCAAGCATGAGTACTCTAGATGGCACAGGTGTTTCTGCTGAAATTTTTATGCCTGATTTGATTTAATCTTTTTAACAATGTTTGTCCAAGATGTAGCATTTGAGTGAATAAAATTAAAATTAACCTCAGCATTTGAAAACTAAGTTTGGGAATCCCATCTGCCATAATTTTTTTTTCAAGCACAGCAAGTTTTCAAAGCATTGAAATGCCAAAATAATGACTTTGCTCAATAAGATTGGTGTAAATTCCTTTCTTTTCTTTTACTGGTCTGAGATGCTTTTAAGCTCCAGTTGTGGCTGTATTTATACTTTTGGAAGATGACATTATGCACCTAATCTGCTGTGACCAAAACTGTAAGATATAGAGTCTGCAATACACTGAATAATTCCTGCAAATATTGATGTAAAAAGTCTTTGGCTTCCTTTTCCCCCCACTATATTTGGGCATGCCATAAAACAGATTCTCTAACAGAATCTTCTAAATAAGTATTTTTATCATTGTAGAAGGAGTTTTAAATACACAAAATGTTATCTCAGCTGACATCTAACAGTGTGAACCAGATTGCCATACAAATGAATGGGGAGACAGCTACAGCTGAAGTTTAAAAAGTGGAAAAACAAACTTTTAAGTTGCCCTATATATATTGTACTGTAAATAAAAGCTTTTAGAATTCTTTGATTCTTTTGAAAAGTTTTCTTGTATTTCAGAAGGGTTGAAACAAGGCTAGGTGGGTATAAGCTGCTTTACTTTTTATGAAATAGGTACCTTGCTCAGGTATTACGTGTGCCCATGGGGACAGTTTCAAATATTAGTATTGTGTCAGGAGCTGGAGTTAATTGTACATTTATCAAGAAAAAGCTATAGCCAAATCTTGCCTGGATATCAAAACAGAACATTCATGGGGAAATGCTCTTAAAGAATAATTCAACTCAGGTATTATTTTTTTATATTTCAGATTCATCAGTCTCAATTAAGCAGAGAAAGGAATACCTGATTTTATCATATGATAACTTTTCATTTTTAAATTTAAAAAATTAAGATACTTTAAAAAGTTTAAAAATGATTTTAAAAGTTTTCTAACATATTGGGTCATAATTAATTATAATTCATAAGCAAATGTTAGAGTCTGCCTTTTCTTAAAATTTGGATTCTGCTCTTTGTCTGGTGGAGGTGGAAGAGTAGAGGGAAAGCTGTGTCCAGCTCAGCTAATCTCTAGAAAATGTCACCTATATATCTATCCACTGCTATGGGCCTGCCACTGCAGATTCCAGTATGGTTTTCTGGGGATGGAGCAAGATCTGTCTGGCTCCTGCAGCTCAGACTTTGCTGCTGTCTTTTATTATTAACATTGTCCTCATGGCCATATTGGAGGCAGCCAGCCAGCCTGGATTAGCCCAGGAATCCCAACTCTGTCTGCTCCATACAGAGATTTGTAGGAAGACAGAGTCTTCCTGTGCTTCGTTGTCGTTGGCAGTGTTTGCTACACCTGTTCTGGGCTGCTCTGTTGTTTTTGTCATGTTGAGCCTCCTATCACCTGTACTGGATAGTGGAGCACAGGTTCCCTCCTCATTCCAAGCTGCCTCAAGGCCCCATTTTCTGTTGTCAGGGCTCCCTGGCAGTTTCTGTGCTGGCTCCTGCCTGCCTTGCCAGTGTGCTGGATCAGGTCTGACACGGGGCTGGAGTTCAGGTGGATTACAGCATGTATTGGTATTTTGCATTTTCAGCAGCTGGTATCTCACAGGGTTTAGGCCTGATCCTCTGGCTCTGGTTTTGGCACCAGGGAATTTCACATTGCATGGTGCTGCTCACTTGGGTTTGCTCCAAGTCACGGTGACACGCTGACAATGGCAGATTAAATTGCCTTCAGTTC
The DNA here is from genome assembly GCA_013399455.1 of Anthoscopus minutus. Taxonomy (NCBI): domain Eukaryota; kingdom Metazoa; phylum Chordata; class Aves; order Passeriformes; family Paridae; genus Anthoscopus; species Anthoscopus minutus. The sequence continues at coordinate 238,806 of VWYI01007428.1, read as the reverse complement.
CTTGTTACAATTTTCAGTTAATAATCAACATACTGAAGATGTGGCAGGCCTGCCTGGTTGATGCCTCTTAGCACCAGTGACCTCAGTATTAGATTTCTCTTGGCACAAGGGGATGTGGATTTGTAAGGGTTCTGCAATCATTTATCTTCCTAAAAATCACCACTTTTTCTGATACAGTTTGAAGCAATTTCAAGACTCTATTTAAAAAAGGCTTAGGGTTCCACTGACTATAATGCTGGGTGTCAAGGCTGAGGCACGCTGGCAGAATGGAACTGGGAAACCCTTTTCTCCCTGCATTGTGTTCCATTCTGGCTACTGTTATAAATCTGCTGGTTTAATAATCATTTGTATTCACACACATAATAGAAGGAAGTGCATCTGACTTCATCATTTTAATTTTAGGGGTTTTTTGTTTCTAGCTTCAGATGCTTCCTTTATCTTCACTTAGTCTCTTCATTTATATTCAGAGAAACCTCATTCAAATCCAGTAAGCAATTACACTGTGGTGTAACCATGAATAATACTGCTGTTTACACACACTTAAGATCACCCATTCCTTGACAAGGAATGATATTATGTAGATTGATACTGCCTATTTTTTTAAAAATTCTATCTGACTTGCTATCCATCTTTTTAGACATTTATGAATGTCTGTCTCCATTGCAACCTTCCATTAACTGAAGATCATGTTTTATCCACTCGTGTATTTTTCCACTGCTTGCAAAGCTGAAGGTGCATGCAAGGTGCACAAAGTCACTTACAGAAAACTGAATCACGGAGAGAAAATCCCGAAGACATCATCTACAGATAAAGTCTGGAAATGAAAACATGTTTTTATAGGCAACCTTTCATCCTTTTAAAACTTAGAACCAATACTGAAATCAAGAGGAATCTCATCTCTAAAAAGCTCACAAGTTTCAGATGGCTCTAAGCCGTTCTAAGGGGACTGTTAAAAGAAGATGTTTACCTTTATTAATACTTAGGAAAAACAATTTTTTTAAATTTTTTATTCAATGACCTGAGTGAACATGGTTTCATGACTTTCACTTGAGGGAGCAGCTCCCAGCTGTAGACTACAAGTTTTATTTCAGTTCAGTAGCCAAAAAACAATTTTAGAAAAATTTCATGCTGAAATGAAACTCCCTTCCTTACATGTTTTTTACCAATAAACCCCTTACTATGCAGCAGTTTAACAGAGAATGAAGACACTAATTAATGCTATAGTGACAATTTTCTCCAGTAAAGAAGTAAAGATTGCACTTCCAATCTGAAAATAGATTTGTTTAGTTTAAATTTCTACTACCAAAACAAAAAATTCATACAAATTGAAAATTGTATAGAAACAGGAACAAAATGTTAACAGATTATAAAAATCTATCAAGATCTGCTAAGGGATCCCAAGTCACCTTAAGTTGCTCAGGCCTTTCAGAACTCACCACTTGCTACCAATGTGCTTTACTTTTTTGTTAGGTTGGTTTTGTTTGGGGCTTTTTCTTGTTTTATTTTCAGAGTATTTGAGGAATGGCATTTTATTGAAAAAAAAAAAAGAGAAAATATTTAATAATAAGTCTGCAACTGCCCTACAATTTGGTCAGTTCATTTGCTTAGAAGACAGTGCACTGGAAAAGGGAAATGATACATTAGAAATGGAGAATTTCATCTGCAAGCTAGGACTTTCTACTGTATGCTACTTTAGCTTATAAATATAGATATTTATGTGAATTTATGTATATAGTGAATAAAACTAATGCAACAACAGATAGTGTGTTAGGTCACAGAATAAAAGATTTTAGGTAGTTCCTCTTTCTGCTGAGGTTACAACTGTTAACTGCAAGAGAAGAAACTTGCTACAGAAGTCAGTATTGGGCAGAACAACTCCAGCAGGAAGAGCTCAGAAGGTTGTGGTGTTGGGCTGGGGAATGCAGCACATTCAGGAGTTATCCTCTGGATTTAGATATCCCCTGGCTTCCAGTGAGGTGTGCCATGAACTGCTCAGAGCCCCGTGCCATGAACTGTTCAGAGCTCTGTGCCATGAACTGTTCAGAGCTCTGTGCCATGAACTGCTCAGAGCTCTGTGCCATGAACTGCTCAGAGCTCTGTGCCATGAACTGTTCAGAGCTCTGTGCCATGAACTGTTCAGAGCGAGTTCAGCTGGCAGCCCAGAGCCCTCCCCAGCTGCAGCTGCAGGTCAGACACGGCCAGAGCATGGCCCATGCCATGCTGGGCATGGGCAGGGCAGGGCAGGGCAGGGCAGGGCAGGGCAGGGCAGAGCAGGGCAGGGCAGGGCAGGGCAGGGCAGGGCAGGGCAGGGCAGGGCAGCAGTGCCTGCAGGGATTCCCTGTGGCCATAATGCTGCCTTGCTTGGAATTTCATCCCTCTGGAGGCATCCTGTTGCTACCTGTGCTGAAGCATTTGACTTGTTCTTCCTAGAATCTACAATGATTTTTAGACTATTGATCCAATTTGTACTTCTAGCAGTTTGTTTCTTTTCAAGAATCAAGCTTGTGTATACAAACTTTTGGAATTACGATTGCAAGCAATATTCAGCAAATATCACCAATTTCCCTGTGAAATAGCTGAATAATTGTTTTACATTTACATTTATAAATACTAAATGACCTATGCTATAGTTTAATGTGATCAACAAGTTATCTCTACATGGCAGACTGAATTGCAGGGGTGCTATTTATATTTTATATATAATTTATATATAAAATTTATATATAAATTATGTATAATTTTATTTAACCAGGTCTAGAGTGTTTGCAGAGTATGATTGTCTGTAGATGGTGATACCAGCAGAAAATAAAATGATATGTGGCATTTCTTTGGCACTGTTTGTCAAGGGAGAGGGATCCTCACCAGCACAAGTGAAAATAAGAATCCTGTTTAATGTTCTTTCAACAGACTTCACACTTTACTAATAAAGACCATGATAAGGGTTTACAAAACTGAAGACAGTGATTCTCATACACACAGAGCTAGCAGGGCAAAACAGTAGCAAAGCAAGTATTGAGAGCAGATAGAAAATGAGTGGCCCAAATGTACATGAAGTTCTATACTAGATAATTACCTTTTTTTCCCTAGATGCACGTTTGCAGAAACATCTGTAGTTTCTGTTATTTTGGCCAAAGTGTTTCACATTTTAAAGATAGAATACCTTGGAGGAAACAATTTATCCTAAGAGTAGTTTTTGTTTTCATTTTATAGAAAAGGCTTTGAGGGATGAAAGGGATAATATTAAAATAATTACTGCTGCTGCTAATTTGAGTTTCCTAGCATGGTCTTCATTTGCCAATGGTGAACTCACTGAGGAAAGAATAAACATGCTTGGGGTTTTTCTGTTGTAAATGGGAGATCCTTGCAATTAAATTTTTAAACAGCTTTTCTACTTCATCAATAAAAGCATGTGCAGGCTTTGTAAGTATGTCCTTGGGCTGTAATCTTTACATACACATCTGTATTGTTGATATAAATTCAGCTTGCATTATTTTATAGTGCTTTTTCTCTGTAGTGAGTTAATACAAATAACCTGGATTGTTGAGTTTCCTGACAGGAGTGAGAAGTCTCTTTTGTGAGTATCACTGGCTTTTAGAAATACCTCTGTGCAGCTGAGAGTCTTCTGTTGGCAGCAGCCCACAGCTCCAAACCAGGTCAAAAAAGTGAATCCTTGCAGAATGAACCCCCAGGGGGTTTCCCACAGAGCACATGGACAACTAACAAATATAGCAGGAGTTCTAAACATATTATTGACATGCACTTTTGTACCAGTGCTTACAGAGGTGATTTAAAGAATTTATTCATATGCTTTATGATCTTGTTATAGGAAAATAGGCTCTTTCATGCTGTCCATTGTAGGGTGATGGCAACATATCCTCAATTATAATTTAGAGTTTCTTTCAAGTTACAGGCATAGCAGTGCATAATGTGTCCTATTTTTTCCTTATGCGTTTTCCTTATCCCTGGAATCTTTCTCAGAGGAGTATTTGGAGATGAGTCCATCCTCTGTGCTGACTAAAAAATGGGTGATTATGATTTAAATTATTCAGTTATGCTTAGAATCTGTCTTTTGTTAGTGGGATTTGGGTTTGTGTAATTTCTGTATGCCAGAGCTATAGATTTTCATGTTTTTGACATTGTTCCAGTCTGACTAATTTATTCTCAAATCCTCCTCTTTCCATAATTTTCTTTCTTTTTCTGGGAAAGCCCACTGATTTAACTAGTGAATCCAGCACTGATTTCTGAACAGCTGCTAATAATAAGAAAATTGTCTTGATGTTTATTCTTGACTCTGGAGAATGAGCATGCAAGCAAGTTGTTGGGGGTTTTTTGTTGTTGTTGTTTTGTTGGGGTTTTTTTTTCACTTTCCAGGATGTTTGGCTTGTTTGGAGAGCTCTCATGTCAAATCCCTTTTATCTGTAATTACAAAGCATTATGATTTCATCCTGGTGCCAAGGGACAGCGAGTGCCTGAAGGGAATAGTGAAAGCCCATTTATTTTTCTTAAGGCCAACTTCTGGTCATGGTGACATCATTGCCTGAATTCTCAGTGAATCTATCTGTTTGGAGTTTTAACCCTGTGTGTGCATCCCAGGACTGTCTGGTTTGTCTGTGAACTCTGCTGGGAGCAGTTGGGAATGTATTCCTTTCCTTACCTTTTCCCCTAAAATGGTATGGGCTAGATTATTTGTCCCAGGAAACTGACAGTCAGATGGCAGATAGGTTGTTTTATACAAATAACTGATCTTTTAAACTGAACTGATACCACAGAAAATTAACTGTTTCATCCTAAATGATGGAGGAAGTTCATTCCAGGCTAGGTAATGGAACATGTGGTTTTTGGAGGCCCCATTCTGCTTGTTTCGAAGCCTTTCCTATCTCCTTTCTCTGTTCTTCTGCCTTTTCAAATGCTTTCATGAAATTCAGTCATGATTTATTCAGATTGTAGCTCTAAGCTGACTTGCAGAGGCAGGTTCTTTCCTTACCTCTGAGATCACGTCATCTGTGTGGGATGCTATATTGAAGATCAGGATTTTGACCTTTTAAAAACTGCAGCTGGCTGCCAGGGAAGGACATGCAATGAAAGAGCTACTGTAAAATGTAAAAATGAAGTTGATATTGGTAATGTATAATAAGACAGTTGGAGTAGTTTGTGCCTCAGGATTCTTTGTTCCCAGACAGTCTGTAGCATGTCTGAATATATGTGCTTTTAGCTGCTGTGTAAATCTGTCTAGGCAACATTATGCACTGATTTGCAATTGCAGTGTAACAACATTGAATTTGGGGGAAACAGCAGATACCTTTCTGCTTCTAATTACAGCTTTCATCTGCTGCTAACTGATAAAAGGATGTGAGAAAAATCTCATTCCTAAGGAAACAGACTTTTTGCCCCATCTTTGCTTTGGGCCTTGAAGAGAAAATAATAGGAGAGCTGTAATGGCCTCTGAATGGTCCATCTTTCTCCAAGAAGGGTTCAAAAATATCTAATCATTCTTGACAGAATCAGTTCAGTGTTTCTTTAAAATCATTTAGCAATAGAAACTCTCCAGTCTCTGTATATAATGCATTTCATTGCTTGTCATTCCACGCCATTCAAAAGGGTTTTTTTCTAATACTTGGCTAAACTGTGCTTACACCAACAAGAGGTTTTTTCCTGTCTCTGGTGGTGTACATGATTTTCTTCTTTTTGGCAGCATTTTGCATAGATATAATAATGTCATCTAAAACATGATTTATTGTCAGTTGCTGGCTATATTTTGTCTTCTTAAAAAAAATCTTCTGTGTTTTTTAAGTATCAAGGGATCAGTGTCAGCCTCAATGTTTATGTATGTCACTTCTTACCTGCACTGCCCGTGGTGTAAGCGGAGAAGCTGAAAACTCTCAGAATAACCCAGGCTGGAAGGGACCTTGAGAGGATATCTGGTCCAACCTTTAATAGGAAAGGGAGCTTATTGATCCAGCACCCTGTTCACTCAGGTCTTGAAAATCCATTGATGGAGACTCTGCCACATCCCTGGCAAGGTTGCTGCAGTGTTTAATTGTTCTCACTGTAAAAAAAAACAACTTTTACTGGGATGAAATCTCTCCCAATGCAACTTGCACCAAGATGCACCTTATCTTCTCCATGTGGCTCCTTGTGAAAATAGAGCATCCATCCCTTTTCAGCCACCCTTTAAAGTATTGGAATAATATGATAAAGTTCTTAATGAGCCTTTCCTTCTCAGGGAAGGTTAAGATGAAATCTAACTATTTCCATATTCTAGACATGAATGGTTTTATCTTCTTTTCAGTAACTCTAGTGCAAAATATGTAAACTGTACATAATACTTCTCTTCAGTTATCTGTTCTGCAGCATAAACATCTGCAGTTTTTTTCCACTGTTTTCCTCACAGTTTGTTTTCTTTACACCTTTGCTTATTCATACTGATTGTTTAAGTAATAACTGATTATAATAACCTTACTGATTTTTTTTCTTCTCTGGTACTTTCCAGTTGACCCTTGTATCTCTGGAATAATGATGGCTAGGGCTTGGCACAAGCCAAGCCTCACATTGGTGAGGCTTTATTCCATCTGAGTGGGGTGGGATGATTATGTGATTTTACTCTTTGACCTGTCTGAATTTCTTGACTCATAGGCAGCTTTTACAGTGTTAGAATTCCAAGCCCTGTGTTTTGTAGTTCTGCTGCCTGAACTGTTATTCTGAAGCTTGTTTGTCTACACTCTCATGTCAAACAGAACAACGCTGTGTATGTGATACTGTGCAATATCCTCAGTGCTCCACCCTGTTTAGTTCATGCCCCATGCTATGTGGTGAACACTTTTTGATTCCTATCTTGTTTTCCTTTTTTTTAAGCTGAAAGGAGTAACACATAAATTTAATACTTTTCCTCACTGACTTATACAACATAAAAGCATTTTGATAGTTTAAAGCAAACTTTTGAAGAACATTGCCTGATTTCTCCATGTGGTTTATTAGGTTACTGATAATTGTGTTCTTCCATTAGAGTCATATTTGACATTAGGTTAATTTAACCCACATTTCCCTAATTTATTATGAAAATGACACAAGCCAGAAGAAGAAATCTTGATAAGTATATGGTATGTACTGTTACTTGCCATATTTTGGATTGGAGATCTTACCATTAGAAATGAGCCATTGACTTTTAAGATGTCACTGGATGAACTCAAGACAGAAATCTTCACCTCTATCAGGATGCTCTGGAGAAATTTTCTCTGCTTACCAACAAAGCCCCAGAAGTGCTGAGTGTTAGCCCTGCTAACATTCCAGTTGGGTTGAAGTTTTGGATGAGAACCTTATGAAACAGCTTCCTGGCAATTCTTCTCTTGTTGCTGAAAGAACAAGGCAAAAAGAGATGAGAGCATAGAGCTCCTCTCTATTACAACTTCAAGCCTTACATACAGGGCTATGCACAGAGGAATTAGGATTCTGGGTGTATATGAAATAGTCTCCCAAGGGAAACAGACATGTCATGAAGCTTGAGAGATTGTGCAGCTTGAAAATAATAGAAAACATTATATGGAATCGTATGCTAGGAGATAAGATGCTTTTTATTCCCATCTCTGCTTCAGGGGCTGAATTGGCAGCAAATTCAAAAACTTTTACTAGGCAACAGAAAAGATTAAGAAAGAGAGTATATGTATAGCAGGGCTTTTGGCAGAACCAAGTGTATGTCCTAACTGGATAATAGAGGCTTAATGTAAAGCAGGCACTTTCCAGATGTCTTGTGTTTTGGGGTTTTTTTTTTTAAAGATCTCATGCCATGTCTGTTTTTGCAGAATCTTAATGGACAATAGTTTTTTGACCTCTAGTTAAAATGCTTTTCTCCAAGAAAAGGCACAACCACTATTATTTTTCTGGCATCCATTCTTGTGTAACATATGGATATGTCCCTCTGCGGAGGTTGTGTTGTCTGTCTCAGCTGCTATTCCACATTGATAAAAATACTGGTTCTCTTCTCACTTGTATATATTAACAGCTTGGGTGTAAGTGAACATATATGCCACAGGTTCTGGAGACTTATGATCTCCAAGGGAGAAAAAAATACCTCTGTTTATTATGATGTCTCTCATGTGGTTCCCTTGTGCAGCTGACAAAGGGGAAATTAGCAGATGGTGTAAAACTTCTCTAGTTATTAGCAGGCAGCACTATCAAGTCTATATGTTTTTTCTTACTGCAGCCAAGTAATTTCTGTGGGTTTTGTAACCTTTCTCTTGATCTAGTGGATTTTTTTTTGATAATCTGGTTTTTCCTCTGCTTTGTTTGATGACAGGAATATGCCCATTCTGACATTAACAAACCCAAAATACACCAGCCAAACAGAACCAACTGGCCAGTCCCCAGGGGCAGTGCAGAGGAAAAGGAAAAAACATTAGATCTCTATGAAGTAATGTCCTCTAGCTGCTTAACCATATCAAGCAAGCTTACTTCTGCTGGTGTTGGTAAGCTGCTCCCTGGGGAGTGTTCTGTGATGCTGACAGTGTTAACAGGAGGAGTCGCCCATCAGGATGTCTTGCCCATGTTTTTCCCTTTTTTTGGTTGTTCTTTTCTTGTGTGTATATATAGATAGATAGATAGATGGGATACAATACATATTCCTCCCATTGTCAGATTAGACAATAGAAAAGAGCTTTTAAGGCTGTTGGTTACTGTAATATTTTACACAGAACAGCTGTGTGCTTTTATGGCTCCTTTTTTTCAGAATCTTGACCCGTCCTCAAAGGTCCCAGCTGAAGAGTGAACAAAGGTAATAGAACATACTGGCAATCACTATTGGACAGTTGGCTTCATCTTTCCCTGAAGCTGTTTAAATGCATTGGCTACACTTCAACCTCTGCAGTATTCTTGTATGAGAAAGTATTATTACACAGTGGTTGTGGCTGGAGTATTATAGATATGGGGAATGGGATCTGAGCTGGTGAAACACTCAATATTTTCCCTTTACTGAAGTGTAGCATCTCCTCTCTTCTACCTGTTTACTCATAGTCCATAAAGACACAAACTGTTTGAAAATATATGTGTATTGTCTTCCTATTTTGAACGGAAACATGTTTAGAGTGGGACAATATATTTTACAGTGTATATAGGAGCTTTTGAAAAAGTAAAGTTTTATACTACTAACCTGTCAACAAAGTGCAACCCTGAAGATAACTGAACAGTGATCATCAGTAGATCTGGGGATGATAGGGAAATTTCCTGCTAATACTCTTCCAATACTGCTGTCTTGGAGAATATTTCACCTAATGAAATTATAATTTAATAATAAAATACATTGTACACAGTGAAGTAACAGCCTGAGGAATACCAATGTTTATTGTGATGCTCATTTTGTGTAGAAACATGAAAACCATCTTAGTAGTTAAGCAGCCAAATATTAACTAAAAGTCAAAGAATCTTAAGAGTGTGTAACATGGGAGGGTTTGAAGAAGCTAGGCAGAAATTCATAAGGGAATTGTATCTGGGGCTCAAAATTCAATGTATTTTGCTGCTGTTTGTAGAAAGTGAAAAGATTTATAGCTGGATTTTGACTTCACAGTATCCTAATGGCTGGAGTAGCTGTCTTTCACAAGGACTTTGAATGTGCATGTTGAAGCCAAGCAACAGCCTGAGAGTGGAGTCTTCCCTATTCATTATGAGCTGTGTCAAAAGTATGAGACACCCAGGGAGACGAGATGAGATGAGATGCTGGCAGGATAACTGTGGTTTGCTATGAGGCAATGTTGCAGCCATTATTTTGTTGAACTGTAGTCTCAGCTGTAACTCGGTCTAGAAGATCTGTGCAATCCCGTGGTGTATCTGCTGCATTTCCTTTTCTATACCATTTAGTTGGTGTCAGGTTGAGAAAAATCACTGGCAGTGGAGTCTAAAAGTTCTGCATATCAAAGAGTGAACGTGTGTGTCTGTGGGTTTTGGTTTTCCACATGCTGACAATCCTGCCACTAACTCAGCACTGCAGGCTCGGGGCCTTTGCTGTCACAGTCATGCTGTACAGTGTTGTGCCACTTGCTGTGTTCAACAGGGCACCTTTGTTATGAGCACTCTCAGTGCTGTGCTTTTTAGATTCATCTTTTAGAATGAAAAAAAAAAGACAAAACCACAAAAACAAACTCATAAATCACTGTTAGTAAAAATCAGAGCAGTTTGCTCTGCATAGGCAGGCTTGTGCAGAGTCCTGTGCATCACAGCATACACATGCTGTCTTTGCCTTAATGAATCCTGTCAAGTTGCTCTCTATCATCCTTAGTATTGTTCCCCAAGCAGTAATGGCAAAATACATTACAGCCCTAAAGGACACTTTTTATGCCTAAACTTTAGACTGTCTCTTCTTTAGAATGTCACATTCTTTAGTATTTAATTTTCAAAAGTAGTAAAGTAAATTAGGTGGTATAGAGCCCATCTTCAAAACTAAAATGCCCCTAAATGCAGTGAGGGTGTTAGGTGGATTTTCTAAATCAGTGCTACCCTTCAGTGGTGTTGCAAACACAAATGATTTAGGGAGTCAAGCTCCAAAGCTCAAGGGATGTAAAATGTGTCTGTGCATTCAGGTGTGCACAAAGTGGGGTTGTTCCCCAAGGCTGCTACTTTGGCATGGAGGGTGAGAGTCCAGGTGAAGTGCTGTGTGGGGGGGGGGGGGATCAAAAAGGCTGTAGGAGTTTACTGGAGGGAATCAGTTGTGAAAATACCACACAGCTCTGATCTCTTCAAAAGAGTGGTGGAAAGTAGCGTCAACTTGCAAAGCCAGTACTGATGGCACAGCAGTCCAGCCTTCCTTTATGTCTTACAACTGCATGATTTTTTCACTCCTAGTATATGAGAGAGTCAAGAGGCTGCCTCTGTGCTCAGTAGCCAGTGCAGTCTCCTGCAGGATGTGTATGAAAAGCTCCCACAGAATGTAACTCTGCCTTGAAAAGAGGAAGAAAAGCAGCCATCTTTGAGCTTTCTTTACCCCTATAAGGACAAAGCAAAGCCTAGCTTCTCTTCACCTGTGGCAGAGAAAAAAACCACAGTTAATCATAGAATCATAAGATGGTTTGGGTTGGAAAGGGCCTTAAGGATCATCTAGTTCCAGCTCTCTGTCCAAGCTTTTGCAATGTTTCTGTGGCTTAAAGAAAAAAGTAGCAGGTAAAGCACTCTTTCCTCTAAGGATCAATTACTTCAAGGAATAAATTCACTGAAATTGGTCAAAGTCTGTCTAATAACAACTACTGTAATCAAAATGTCAGTGTAAGCCCAAATCCCAGAGGGGGAACTTGGGGCCAACTGCAGTAAAAAGAATGTGCTTCTGCTCAAGGAGTGTCAGTGGCTCCACTGAGACACCTGCTGCTGGGGAGGACTTGCTTCCTTATCAAATAATGCTGCCAGTGACCACTGAAAGGCTTTTTATTATTACTGGCTCTCAGTTCTTGTTTGTAGCTCAACCTCAGATTAAAAAGCAGCAACACTACCTGATGTTCTGTCTTGATTTGAAATAATCACTTTTGATAACATATTGTACTCCCAACCTTATTTATTGTGAGGGATGCACACAAGACTTGGTGTGCAGGTTCAGAAGATGAACTGTGCCAGCACATCAACCCCTATTAACAAGCAACAATGCCTATTGCCATGTAAATGCAGGAGAAGTTATCAACTGAAGGCAGCTAGAGTTGACTTACATAGACAAGATGCAACTGTGTGTAGCAGTGTATTACAAAATGCATAGACAAAAACTGAATTCTAACTCTGAATAATTTTTACTAGTACAAAATAAAACCTTTCGCAGAATGATTGCTTGGGGATGAAAAATTACCTTCAAGTTCCCTACAGAGAAAGAGAGGTACAGAGCCTCTTCATGTAACTGTGAAGGATCTGACAATACAGCAGTGCTTCATGAACTTAGGTACAAATTGCATCTTATTTTTTTCTGTTATGTGAAATGGGAGCAGCAGTAATAGATGGGGATTCTGAACTTATCTCAGCCTCAGGTTAATCTGAATCCAAAGCTTCTCCTTCCCTGAATGCATCCCTTAGCTCTGAAAGTGAAAAATGAAATTTAAGGGAGAAGACCTTGCTGTTGAACAACACCATTATCTTGCTAGAAGAATGGCTGTGGGATGAGAAGAGCCTATTCAGGAATGTTTATCTGGCAGATTCTGACATAGGAACAATGCCCAGGACTAGGATCAGGCTGTCACAAAGGGCTGTCATTGGGGACAAAAACATCTCCCTTATGTTTTGCCAACGTGATAGGGCCTGCACAACTGCATGAGGTTTGTCAAACTCTTCAGGATGCATCTTCTGCAGAAGTGTTTGCTGCATCCATCAGTTGCATTTGTATGACAGCAGCTTTTGTGCAGATACAGGGTATAACCAGTACCCTAATTTGATCCTGGCTTTCATTAGTGTACCTGGATGGGGAGAGGCTTGGTTTCATGCTAACTTTACTGATTAAGTTGGCAGGTATGAGGACTCACCTACCTTGCAGGCTGAGCAAAATTTGAATCTGGAAATGTCTAAAGCATGAAGCATGAATTCCAAGATTGTTTTTACAGACGCTTTTCAAAATAGAGCTGTATGACTTTCTCACTGATAAAAATAACAATGTTCACTTTTTGGTAATGTGGTACTCATCCTATGATCACATTTTCAGTAGCAGATGATCTATGAGATTCTATAGTTTAATACAATAATATTGCCTGTCATAACTGTTTTTAGCAAAATAAAATTATCTATGCCAAATAGAAATATGATATAATTACAGTGAAGACTATATTTATCATTGGAAGTCCTTCATGTATTCAAGTATAGAGACCAGGATTAAATAAAGTGCTCAGGATTGTGTGCAAAAGGGATTTGTGGACTAGGGTTATTTATTTAGTACCCAAAATTCAATAACCATTCTATAAGAACAGAACAAAGCATGAATCTTTCCCCAGATCTATTAAAATCTAAAGTTGTGCGTCGTGGAGACACCTCATAGTGTGAAATCTCATGAGACCTGATCCTCTATTTATATAAGCCATCACATCTTCAGTTTTTGTAAGCTAGGGATCATGCTCTAAAGATTTAGTCATGAGAACAGATGTTTCCAGGGTAAAAGGGTCTAAACCAGAAGCCTTTGGGCTTTTAGACTCTGTAGCTCTGTGCAGGAACATCATCCTTTTTTGACAGTGCACTTTTCTGTTTGTTGTCAATGCATCTGTGTTAAGATCAAAGAGCCTTATGGAAAGAAATGCTGATGGGTGCCCAGTGCTGCTCTTGCTGGTGGTATCAAAAGGGTCAGGCTGTCTGTCATAACAGGAAAAAAAACCGTGAAAACACAAAATCACTTTCCAGTGAGTTTTCTTTGGAGGTTTTCATATACTTGAAAGAACAAGAGCTATGCTGAAACACTTCTACTGGCAAAGCAGTTGGCCCCTTTGCCATCTGTGATTCCAGTCAGGAATTTGCTTCTAGAAACAACATGTGCATAGGTGGGCTGGTGGAACAGCTGTAACAGGAAGTTGTGTCTCCTCAGGTCAGGCTTGTGTCCCACTGCGCTCCCCAGGCTTCCCTGTGGGTCACAAGGCTGCCCAGAATTTTCCTGGCACTGGCCAAACTCTGTAAGTCTCTCCTAAGCTCTCTGGCAGAAGGAGGTTGTTTCTGTAGCTGTATCTGAGGCAGGGAAATGCTCCGGTAACAAAAATGGGGCTTTTATGAACTATTTCCTGGCACCCAGAAAGGTATATATTGAAAATGAGATTTTTCTGCTGTATAAAAAGACTAATTCTGGAGACTTTTGAATTGATGTTTTCCCAAAGGCTCATAATGTGTCTAAAGAATTTGCACCAGGTTGTGCAGTAAGTGGATTCTGAAGCTGGATTTCCTGACTCGCTGTTTCTTCTTCTGAAATTTATTCACTATCATTTTAGCAAAGGAGAAGAAGCTACCCAATCCCTCTGCCAAGGTTCTGTCAGCTTTACGAGCCATTAGCACTACTAAAAGCCTTTAAGGACTTTCTTTTCCAGCAGACTTGGTACACAGATGTTGTGTACAGGATCTTCTATAAAATTTTTGAAGCAGTATACATCAGTGTTTGGTTTGCTCTTGCTGGGTAGTTGCAATCCTTGGACATGTCTGAAGCTTACTCCCATGCTTTCATGAGGATCAGCCTCTGCCCTTGGGCATGCTTATCTTTTAGTTGTTGTTCCTCAAAACATTAATTAACTGATCAAGTGGCATAAGGTGTGTGTGGTGCCTGGAGGCTTACAGGGCACATAAAGCTTTGCAAGGCTGGCAATCCCTGTGTATCTTGTGTTACATTGCATGTAACAGGCAGTCATCAAATCACACAGTGGTTAGGCCTGGAAGGAGCCTCAAACATCACCCAGCTTCTCCATAATGCAGACAACATGCAGCTGATTTCCAAAGAGCCCCTTATTCACATTGGCAGAGGCAAACCATCCTTTGTGTTGATATGAACCCAGCTGCAGTGAGATGCTCCAAAAGCTCGGTTCAGACTCAAAAATTGGCCCAGTGGTGCAAGTTTAGGAATGAGCCAGCAAGTTGGATTCACTTAGAATCAGTTTTATTGCCAGGTAAGAAATTCATAGTAATATAGTGAATACATATGTTTACAAATAAACATTCTTAAAAAACAAACAAACATTTTATTGTAGGAAGTATTATTGGTATCATAAACTCTGTAGTTAACAAGTATTAACACGGGTTTACTTACAGAACATACAGTTACTAAAATATTTCCACATAAAATATGCTCAAGTTACACGAAACCTGTGTGAATTAGAGTGCAGCTGTAATGTGTATCTAAAGCATATGGATTAACAGCAACATTCCATAAAGGGTCAAATTAAGTCAGCCAGTTGTAAAGGCAATAAAGATTAAAGGAATAAAAGTAAGATAGTGGAGAGTCTGGGTTGTGTGCAAAGTATTTGTCTTGTGGGCTTTGTCCACTTCTGATAGTCTGAAAACATATGATCATAAAATTTAGCAGCACGCTTATGGAGAGATACCGGTGCTCTCAGGATGCAAATCAATCTTGATATAGCTAAAAAAATGGTATCTCTATTTAACCAGATTTCAAAATCTTAGCCCTTGCATCCTTGACTAAGCAGAAGCACTGACAAGTCAGTTGAGTAGAGTAAGAAATGCCACTTCCAATTCTTCTTACAACATAACAGTTCTCACTCCTCCCTGAATACTCTTCCAGACCTAATCTCCCAAAGAATTGACAGCTGGTGAGAATGCAACTGTAGTAGGACAGCTAGTTGGGATTTAGCCAAGTGACTTGTATTGGGGGAAGAGCAGGAATTTACTGAAAGACTGAATGCATTGCCTGCCATCCCATCCCAATTCTGTCTCTTTGTGGATGTGCCGAAGCCGTTCCAGGCCCAGGACTGTGAGTTTGCTACCAGTGCCCGGTTCAAGAGTGGTTTTACTCACACAAACAAGGCATCCTGCTCATCAGAATTACAGTCAAGACCACGAGTCCAATTGTTTGTTTAGTTTAACCCCAGATCTCTGATGTTTGAGGCTGGACCAGCCTCTTCCACCACACAGCCCACCAAGAGGAAATGCCACTAGAGAAAGCCAAACGATAGAGACAATATACCAGATAACATTTACTTGAACTACAGACAACTACCATGGCTAAAAGCAAATACAAAATGAGAGACTAGAGGGGAAAAGCTGAAATTGGGAAAATGAAGGGGCTAACTAAATAGTCTTGACTGTGCAACCACTGCATGGAGATGTAGTCCAGTTTCCTTTTGGAACAAACAGAGGAGGCTGAGCAGGGCAGAACCCTTGTCATCCTTAGCAAAACATGAGGAAATAGCTTAAAGGAACAGAGGGGTCACTTTGAAGAACAAGACTGTCATTGAACAATAGTAATACAGTAAAGGCACCACCCACGCTTAATTTCAGTCTGAAGCAGTTAAAGATAGGCAAAACATTTAGGTGAAGAAAAAATCTGACAGTCTGCAAAGTGAGAATTGTTACCATCTGCCTGAAAACAGGAGGACTGAGAGGGAATATTCTGATGCCCTTTTTCCCCCAGCAGCTTTCTGTGTCATATGAAGTGTCTCTTCTTATTTTGGAGGTTCCCAAAAATTTCAAATCAAATGAAGTAAACTGAAGTGAAATCTTCTGCTGTTATCATCCTGCAGAATTCTCTACCAGCCAGAAAGGTCCCATATGCTCTTAATCATAACAGTCTTCATAAATTCCTTGTGAAAGTGTCTTTGCCCCTTATTGTATATATATTTTTTGCATTCTCTATAGGATGGTGTGAAAGTACAATAATAGATGTTAGGAATTGTACCAAGATGTTTGCTCTCGGTTTTTCACAGGTCTAGTGATTATTAATAGGTTTTATACAAAATTCCTCTCTGAAATAATATATTACAGTATACTGTTCTCTCTCTCTTCCTCTGTCTCAAGGCAGGAACATAGTGTAAATGTTTAAGCAGACGTAAAGTTTCTCTAGATTGTGCTACTTCTCATCATGGATTTTAGTTTCAAGTAGAAAAATTTAGTCACAAGGGTTTGTGTTCCATTGTGAAATACAAATGGAGTTTATAATTCAACCTTCAGTGTGTATTGCTGAATGGTATTAACCCACTCTTCGGCCTACAGCTGGCTGGATACCAAGAGTGTCCAGGTGGAAGCTCCTTCCTTCTGTTTCCTCTTTTTTTGTTGTTTTATTTCATATTTTAAATTTCTTTTTTTTTTTGCCTTCCAGTTGAGTGTTTGTGTTGTGTATACATTTGCGTGTGGTTTTTAAAGGATTTTATTAAAAAAAAAAAAAAAAAAAGAGAAAGAAAACAAACTCAAACAGTCAAACAGTTACTTCTGTCTTGCTGTTGGTTATGAAGTATGGCTGTGGGCCCAAGTAGTGCTGGCTCCGGGTGGTCAGCGGGTCACTTAGCGTCGGGTCTCCCATGCCGTGCTTGCCCTTGTTTGTGAACGCTTGCCGCCTCAGGGAGGGGTCGTTGGGATCCCAGGTCTTGTAGTGGGAGTTGTAGCCCAGGGGGTGTGTGTGCACCTTGCCCAGGCGGGATTTGCCGTTCTGCCGGGTGAGCCCGCTGTCGATGGTGTAGGCCCTCTCCTCGTCCAGGCGCACCGGGTGCAGGGGCAGGCTCCCCTTGGCAGCCAGCTCGGCCAGGTGTCGGCGCTTGCTGTAGAAGTCATCGTTGACTTTGTCAGCTGTTTGGGGGCAAAAGGGGGAAGGGCACAAAAATAATCAGTTGGACACAAGAAAAAGAGTGAACAATTTACAGTAGGTCTTATGCAGTTCCATCCGCAGACCAG
The DNA here is from genome assembly GCA_013399455.1 of Anthoscopus minutus. NCBI lineage: Eukaryota > Metazoa > Chordata > Aves > Passeriformes > Paridae > Anthoscopus > Anthoscopus minutus. The sequence goes on along the minus strand of VWYI01007428.1, from coordinate 221,499 downwards.
AACATTCACAGGTACATCAGTAAGAGAAATCCACACCACCTCCTGGCCCTTATTTTTGCTCTGGAACAGAGTTTTGGGGGCTGTTCTGCCAGGCTTTTGCAAGTGCAGATAAAACCCTGTTGCCCTTAAAGAAAAGACTGTCCCTGCCCCAAATCACTCAGCTTGTGCTGACATTTACATTACGGAGAGAAGTCCTGTGAATCTCATCACTGTTCACATCACATAGCACAGGAAATTTGGGAAGTATATAGAAGGATTTCCTGGGAATACTGTGGAATCTTGGGTTGCATTGCTGTGTGAGACCACATCCCTTTAAATGCAAAGTGACTTCTGGGTGTTTAACCCAGCCAGATGTAAGGTCTAATGGTGTGTGATGAGGTGGACCCATTTTTGTTCAATAATGCCTCAGGGCAATATTAAGAATGGGATCTGTTCTCCCAAATGGTTGGAAGTTCACTAATGTTTTATGGGGCTGAAAGTACTTTGGGTTGTTGAAGGTTGAGTATTTACCCTGTGATTTTACAGACCATGAAAATCCTAAATTCCGGGTTCTGACATCATTTTCTGGGGTCAGTGCCACTAAGAAATACAGCAACAGCCAGGCCAACAAATACTGCATTGCAGCTCTCAAATCAGGATTTTGCCCTCTGTAATTTCCTAGGCAAGTGTTTTCCAGTGCACGCTTTTGCTCAAGTTTGTTGTTATTACTTGCATTTATTTGGCCTTGAAAGTATGAACCATGCTTAGGAAGCTAAAGGCATTCTGCAGCAATCCAACAACTCATTTCAATTTTGAGATGGAGATTTAAGGGAAGCTTAACTGAATTCCATTTTTTAAGATCTTTCCTTTCATGTAAAGAGTGTTGATTTTCCCCCTTCAAAAATTTAGATGTTCATTTAAGATAGTGCCAAATACATAGATCAACTGGCACTATGTTAATCAGCAGTGATGTGCTTGGAATATATATTGTGTCAGCCTGGATTTGACTTCTGCTGTGCACTGGCTGGATCCATCCATTTTCCTTGAAGCCATGCCATGTAAGGCTTCTCTGCCTGGTACATGGAGCTGTCTGTACAGCTCAGTTCCTCTTGCCTTCATGAGGTTTTTAATTCCCTGCTCTGTTTTTTGTGTAGCTTCCCTCTTTTGCTCTCGCCCAAGTATTCCCAGGAGGCTTTTGTTGCACTTTGAATTTCCTCCCTGTCTCTAGTTCTGAACTGGATCCTTATGCAAGGCGGGGAAATTCCCAGGAGCATCATATGAATCTTTAAGATCAGGCTTCAGTTGTGCCTCCCCCTTGTCCTGGTCCCTCAACAGGGAGGAATATTACCAAAGGCAGTTGCTATTTATTATCTCCTGACATTTTTTGTATGAATGACTGACTGTGCAACTGGGCTCTGCTCTTAAATCCTTAATTTTGTCATTAAAGAGGTGTTTCCTCTCCAATGGACCTCCAATTGCTCCTTTCTGTGCTGTCAAATTGGGCTTTGTGTGTTTTACCCAATTCCATCTGTTTCCTTTTTCAGTCATTGAGTGAATACTTTTCTATAGCATACAGGTGTCTTCTTGAAACGAAACCAATCACAGAATGTAGATAATGGCCTGCTCTCATTTCAGCCCAGGGTGTGCAGTTGCAGTTGCTGATAGAGCTGTCATGTGTTACAAAGAGTCTGTGAAGGTCTCCTTTGATTTTGGAGTGAGTTGTTTCATTTAGAGAGCTGTAATCTGAATAATCAAGAAGTTGTACCTATTTCTCCCTGAAAGAGCTGTTTCCAGTTCTACATGTGGCTTGTCCTTTTAATTTGCTAATATCCTCTGAATGTCACAGAACCATTATGAATAAAAACGGGGTGGAAATGCATTTGCATTGCTATTATCTCATTAATCTGTTATCATTAATTGAAAAAAATGGTTGCAGAAAAAGCACTGTGAATATTCACACAAGTCTTCATTTTTATAAATTTTTGCATCAAAAGCACTGCAGGCCAGCTGTTAGGGGAGTAAGTTTCCATGTCATATGGCTTAGACCTTGGCTATTTATGAAAAGTCACACTAGCTTATATAATTTAAATTCAGCACAGTTAATTATGTCCAGCTTTTAATAGAGATACATTTGTATGCCTGTTTCACATTTAAATTAGTTTCATTTGCATACAAAATTTAAAAACTTAGCTAATCTAACATAAGAATAGAGGAAATGTGTAAATTTGTGGGTTTAATTTTATTTTAGTTATGTTGCAGCAATTTGTATTCTGTAGCCAAGATCTTTAATCAGCTGCAAGGTAAATAATGACTTATCATTCTGGAAATAGTGGTGGTGATGCAGCTATGTAAATAATGACCAAAAATTGCTGGTATTTTTTATTGCCTGTCTTTTCCTGCCATTTTCCTTTTTGAGGCCGCAACAAGCTCAAGCAACATCCTTCAGTTTCTGTTAATTTTTACTCACTTGCACCTTTTTCCACTGGGTCTCTGAATTTCATCAGATGTTAGCTATGCTACTCAGATCTCCAATCACACTGAGGATGATGTCCTACAGAAGAGTAAATTGTATTTCTGTTGTATATAAAGAAGACCTTCACTGTTGAAACAAGGAGGAAGAAATCAGCCTCACAAGGACTGTGCCTCTGACATGTCTGAAGTTGGTTTTGCTCTTGTTGATGCTGTGTTAGAATGTCAGATTTTCAATTATTTGTTTCTTATGGAAAACCACACAGAAAATGAAAACACTAATTCTGTAAATTTGATTCCATTAAAGTTGCTTTAACTAATACAGTCCATAGTCCCTTATTAGGGACTTCTCAACTGTTCTCTAGAAACTGAGCTTGAAGAAAACAAACTAGGATGTGAACTGTAAATCCTCCTCAGCAAAGTCAAGCAGAAAGCTGGCAAACAACTGCCAAGAGGCTGATTTCATGTATTGTGTGGCAGTACCAGTGTGGGAGAGCTGCTGTTTGTGTCTGTCCTGATGGAGTAAAGCTTTGCAGGCTTTGCCTGAGGACTCTTCCCTGTGCCTTGGAGTTCAGTGCTGGCAGTGAAAGGCAACCCTGCATTGGATGTTTTAACCTCCTTTAATCCTGTTTTCTTTCTGCTTGCATGTGCAGGTGTGCACATAGGCACAGGTACCAAAAATACAGGCAGGTGATACTCTTGAAGCAAATTCAAGCAAAATCAGCAGTGATGAAACTGAATTTTTTGTTCAGTTGTTCAAGAGGGCTTTAGGCAACTCTTAGCATTGTCCTCGTTCTTTTGTGCAGCTTTCATAATAGCAGTGGGCTGAGCCCCATGTGAGTGACCTGATGCTACTACATAGCATAGAAACAGGGTTTTACTTTTCATTCTCAAAGTAGCCAGGATCCAGAATAGGTATTAAAAAAGATAAATATGTTGAGCATGATTTTGTAACAAATGTTTTACCATGAGAAGTATATTAATAGTATCCTGAAGCCAACTACTTTAAAAATCAGCTGTGAATCTGAGGGAGTTTGTTTTTCTTCTAAACCAGACCCTATAAATATTTTGTGGACTTTAAACATCCAAAGAGATATTTTGGAGTTAGAGGATGGATTTATGTGACCTTAGGTACACGACTCAACTTCCCTCTGCCTTGATTTCACCTGCTGTAAAATGAGCTGTTAGCACATTGGAGGAGGTAGTTGTGTGAGGAAGCTGAATTGCTATTTGGAGACTATTCTGAGATTTTGGATTAAAGGTGCTATAGAAGTGCCTTTTGCATTGGCTTCTTTATCTTGGTCAGTAAAAATAGGATTTAAAGCTATCTGTTGTGTTTGATAAAGGAGTAAAGAATTATAATTGCAACGCTGCCAAATAATAATAGAAGGGCTTTAATTCTGAATGTTATTGTGTTCCTTCTTCTCAGTAGCTAATTATAAAAATGCTCTCAGTTTCAATATTTCTGTAAGGATTTTACTTCTTTAAGGTACTGCACCCATAAATTTAGTTACTGTTTTACTGTTCATCTGGAAAAAATGTTAAAATATTATTTTTTTCCAACCTTAGGTTTGAGCCTGGTGTGACGTGGAAGTTTCACATCTTTTTTCATAATCCATTGCTGTGTAACAAAAGCATGGAAATCAGTGAGTCTCTTACCAAGTAAATGCCATGGATGAAAATGTTTTTTCTTGAATATCAGTGGCAAAAATTCTTGTGCCTGCTAAAGGGCCAGAACTTCTCAGGTAGCTTATTTGAATATAAGCTATATTTGAGAGGTGGCCCTTAAACTATGTAATGTTCTGTTCTCCATCTTAAATAGTCTTCAACATCACTGTGTAAGCACTTGTGGCATAGGGTCATGTAGCCTTATCATTGTGAATGCTTACTCTTCCCTGTAAAATATCACGGGGGCTTTTAACTCTTCTCCTTACTGACAATGCCCTTATAGCTGTGGGTCCATAATATGGCTCTGAATATTCACACCACTTCTTAGAGCTGTGAGAGAATGTAGAATCCTGAAAGACATTTTTGCCCTACAGTTTTGGTGAAAATAGGCACCTAGGAGTGGGAAGAAGCCTCTAAAGTGAGAGCAGAGAATCCACAAAGGAGTAAGTCCTTATAAAAGCTCTAAACACTAAAAAACCAAAAGCAAAACCCCAGTTGAAAACTTAAGTGTGAGCTTGCAGTCACAGCCAGAAGCTATAAAAATATGTAGGGATGCTGTTTCCCACTAGATTTTTACAGAATTGTTTGTTATCAGAACATATTTCAAGAAGTAGTTTGTGAAATGCAGAGCTTTATTCTAGCCAAAAAGGCTATATTTCAGATGAAGGGCTAGAGATGCAGAAAGCAAGCCAGTGGAAAGTGCTGTGGACAGGACAGCAATGGAATTGCTCCAGTGACATCGAAGATTAGAGCTGAAATGAAGCATGTGCCTGTTTGAGGAAGGTTTCTCTGTGAGGCTGTCCCTATATAATACACAGCAGTTTGAACAAGGCTTTGCTTCCACAACCATGAGTTTGCTGGGACCATAGTGTCAATATCTGTGGAAGCTGTGGAAAACTTATATTTCTCTAAGTGATAGAAGTGAGAACTCAAGGAAATACAGAAGGGTAATGAATCCTGACTCAGAGACAACATGAAAATTTTGCCCAGGGAAATACTGGGCTGCTGCCTCTGGTGGTGCTGTTGATCCTTTCTGAATGTGTGATTGCTTATTCATTTGCCTTTCCAAGCTGGCATCTAAGACAATATGTTCAAAGGCTTCCAGAACATAAACCAGCTCTGTGTGAGAGTTCTTGCAGGATTTCATCTGAAAATCGAAGAAGTATAATTTGTACCCTAGCACTAGTTTAATCTTGGTTGAGGGGAAAAAACTCACACAGACAGAGGATGTATTAGCTGCCCCTAGGTGTGAATTGGATCTAATAAATTCACAGAAAAATATGTTCCATAAGTAAAAAAACCCAAAACTAATGACCTGTGTTTTGATTTAAGGGGCTCACCAACTATCATGAACCACAGAAGAATTTGCTCTGCATAACATGCAGTGAGTTGGAAAACAACCATATTATTCATATTATGTGGAAATTTCAGCTAGACAGGATTCTGTTGGTAGAATGGAGAATAGGCAGGATGATATGAGAGATCTACCTGTGGCCAAGAGGAAGGAATGTAGTTATTTCATGGCTGGTCACTGTTCTCCTCTCATAGGCACTGAGGTGGCTCTGTACAAGTTGGGGGAATTTTAAACCATTCTAAATTTCAAGAAAGAGCACATGCCATTTAAAATAATTTTTGCAGCCCTCTTTCTCATTCTTGTATTGAGTTTTGAAAACTCAGAATTCAGCTTGTGGACTGCTTTGATTTCTGTCCTAAATACAATTTTGTTTTCTTCTAATACCATTTGCCTTTATTCAAGACATTCTGAAAATAAAAACTAGTATATGTCTTTGGAGTCTTTCCCATGGTTTTTATTTCCTACTTCTGACAGAGGTAAGGAAAAACACACAATGTATCAAACCCCACATAAGTTTTGTAGAACCTACTTTTTGTGGCTCAGTGTTATTCCTCTCTTGGCCCCCTTTTGCCACTTCATCTATTTACTGATTCCTTACAGTGATCTGGAGAGAGACCAAGCATGAAAAGACAAACCATATCAACCTTTTCTTCTCAGACTTCCTTTGAAAAGAGCCTGTCCACCTCCAGACACAAGACTACATTTTGTTTTCCCAGTGAAATAAAATTATTTCAAGATATGAGACATGAAAAAAGATAAATATGTAGGCCCAAATATTTCTTCTCTTCTTTTGATTATTTTCATGACAGTTTATGAAAGGCTGAGGAGGCCAGAATAATTCTGGATTTTGAGACCTATTAGGAATGGTTTAGGATAGGAATGTAATTAGACTGGGTAAGTGAAGCCTCCAGTCTCAGCAATGTTCTTTAACCCCCACAGCAAAGTCTGCTGCCTGGCTGGGAACACTGAGACAGATTTTGATGAGCTCCTCAGGCATCACACAGGATGTGTGGTTCACCAGAAGCAGAGCTGCCATTCCCTGGAACACAAGAGTAGCCACATGTCTGGGAGCAGAAGTGCCCCTGTTCTGACAATGTGCCACACAGCACAGCACTGCAAAGTCTGTTTTTTTCTTTCTCTTTTTCCAAATGTTTATTTACTGTGTGAGTTTAGGCAGGTTTCTCCTTGGACATGTAAAACAGATTTTCTAGCTGGGCTTTGTATACTTGCCTGCATTGATTTACATAGTATTAAATTGCAATATTTATGATTCAATTTTGCAAAGTGCTGCAGTGATATTTTCATTTGGTTTGGATCAAAATACTCCAGACACACATACATTCTGCCTAACCTAGGGACATGCAGATACTTGAATCTAACAACACGACTTTTTCTGACTAACCAGAATTTAGGCTTTAACCTGGAAACAAATGGTGGCTGATTCATGTTAAATTAACATTAGAATTGCAAATGTTTTCAGGAAACCTGAAATCTGTTGCATGCAGATAGACAAAGATCACACTATTTGATTGTATCCTCCAGTGATTTAATATTTTAAAATTCAAGCACCAACATGCTAAATTGCTGGTTCAGTATTGTACAATGACTGATAAATTTTAGAAGGAAGGAAGAGCACCAATTCTATTCTTGATGCAAGGGATGAAATTGTAGAAAAAGTCTAAGAGAATTAAGTATTAAAATCTCGACTTTTCTTGAAAATGCAGCCAGTGGCTGTCCTGTAACCGTAAATCTGTGTTTTCATTATTTTTTTTCCTAAAGGCTTCTAAGCTTGTGGCTTTCATGGCATCTACAATGACAAATAAATATGAAAAGTTCTACTGTGAAATATTTATTTCATTTTATCTCATTTAAGTGTATTTATCAGTTTTTTTACTGGAAACCTTATATATGGTATAAAAACTTGCCTTCTGAAATAAAAACTACCTAAGGAGTCATGCTGTCATGCTTAATGTCTGAATAAAGCATGACTGCAGCATAAACTGATTTAGGAAAGGAGGGTTTGGCTTGCTTTCTAAAATTGCTGTCCAAAGCCAAAGAGGTTAACACTTAGGAGATTTGCTTAAAATGCTTCTTCCACTTCTTCCTCCAATAATCTTGCTTGCTTTTTCACTGGCTGGTTTTTAATGCTTCTCAGGGTAAATCTGATTGTGTCAGAAGTTTGACAATGCTTCCATACATCAACAACAACCCGAAATTGTTTGTAACCTTGTTGGTTGGTGAATACCTTCTGTTTGTTTAAGGGCAGGGCCTCCTAAGGATTCAGGGGTCGCTCCCTCTGCGTTTGCAGGAGCAGTGGGCAGTGCTGAGCCCAGCCAGGGCTGGCAGCAGCTGCTCAGGGGTGCTGTGCTCCTGGGGGCTGCAACAGCAGGGCTGCTGCACGCAAAGGGAACCTGGGGTCTCGGGTTCCTGTGCTCAAGATGACTCTGAGATGTTAGATGTTCTCTAACCTGGCTGTCCAAGAACGAGTCTGAAGTCTTCAGCTTTTGGTTTCAAGGTTGTTTGTTGTTGCTTATCAGAAAACATTTTTAGCTTGGCTTGCGAAGGTCTGTTCAGCAGAGCAGACCAAGGCACTCTGCCCTCCCCTGGGGCTTGTGCTTCCTTTTATACTATAAACTACATATACTTTATTTATAGTTACTTTCCAATAGCTGTCACCTATGTAAGACTGTGTCTCTTTACCTTGCACCAATATTAAAGTGCCACTCTCACTCAAAAGATGGAGGCTAGGAAGAAGAAGGAAGGAGGACAGGACAATGCTTAATTTTCTCTATTTTGCTTTTCAGCTCACTATAGTAACAATTCTAACTTTGCACTTTTGTAACTTTTCCTTCTTCATACAGTGATGGTAATTTGTTCCATGGCTTAAGTTTAAAGTCACAGGGATCTCTGATTGCTTGCCAGGGTTTCTGACCCCACTGCCAAGGCTCTAATCACCCTGGCCTGTGCTCAAATCAGCCAGGACTGTCAGAGGGATGTCCTGGGTTCTTACAGTGGGGCATGGCAGAAGAGAGTGCACTGTGTTCTGCAGGGGGGGTTAGCATCTAAAAAGCCTGTTTGGTTTTCCTTCAGGTGTCAATTTACCTTATTTGATTGAAAAAGCTCTTCGTTGACTGAAAAAGCTCTGCTATTCCTGACCACATTTATTTGTAATAACTGTTCTTAGCATGAACATAATTGAATTTTATTTTTGCATGTCGCTGTTGGCATTCTTCTGTGTGCTCAATTTTGGTTTCTATTTTAATACTTTTGATTGATATTTTTGTTTCTCTTAGTATACAGCTGGTTATAACTCTTACACATATGTCTGAATCAGCTACAGATGAGCTGCAAATACCAGATGTGATGGCATAGGAAACTGCATGAGAACACAGAGAACCAAATTCAGAGTCTGAACATGTAATTAACTTGTGGTTTTAGTGCTGAAATAAACTTGCATTTTTATGCCTCTCAACTGCCATCATACTAGATTTACACTATTATTTCTCAACATGAAGAAAGGCCTACAGGCTTTTTGAATTGTACTGGTTAAATGAAAAAAAAATACAGTGATGTACTAGCTATGTTTTGCCTAATTTATTTTTATTTGATCTGTTTCTTAACCATTTTAATTTGAAAGGATTTTCAGTAGTTTTTCTGGATTGAAGTTGATTTTCTTTTTTCAAAATAGTTCTGGCATAGGTTGTTTCTATTAGAAAGTTATCTTTTACTACTGTCTTCTCAGGAGGAAAAAAAAACCAAAAAAAAAAAAGTAATTTCATAGCCATACTTATACATATTGAGTTATGGATTTTACTCTGCTTTTCTTCTTTTCCTGTCTCACTCTTTTTAGACTCTATGACATTTATATCATTAAGCTCTTGAGCGTGGTTGCCAGAAATTTCCAAACCAGAGATGTGTGTCAACCAGAAAGGAACTCATGTTCCCAGGCAATTCCCAAACTTTCCCTGTCAGAAGGAAATTAGTTTCTTCAGATTTTCCTGCAGCTTGGGCCAAGTCCAAGGCAGAGCAGAAGTGGTGCCTGCTCTGAGCAGAGCCCTCACGTAAGGCAGTAGCATCAGTGACTGACAGCCAGCCCAGGAAGAACTGGAAATGCAGCTCCCTGCCATGAATAGTTAATAGTGACTGCAGCCACAGAGGAGTCACAGCTCCTCTCTCCACTTCTCCCCAGGAATTGCAATCATATCAATTGCTGGGGAAAATGAGCAGCAGCAGTGCTGAGCTGCAGCTCTGCCTCCTCCCCTGTGGCAGAGCCCTGGCTGCTATCCACAGCAGCACCTTCCATAGCCTAGAAAGCTTTGCAAACCTTCCCACCAAAAAAAACTACCTGTTGTACTTCATATTTTCCTTAGAATGGAACCAAATGATATCTTTGTAGTGATTTTTTTTTATGATGCTGTAGTGTCTTAACTACTACATATCAGATTTTTTTTCAGCTTCTATTTTCCCCTTATCCTTCTTCAAATAAGCTGTTAGAGAAGGACTTTATCAGAAATTAACTGTGCATTCCAAATCATGTTACTGCTCTTCCTCCCTCCATGCCTCAAGCCCTTTGTTATTATAGTATGGACGTGTAGGAATAAAGCAATGGTCTCTGTGACTTTTATGTGTGCAATTTCTTAAAAACACATTTACTGTCTTTAGAGCCCCCTTTGCAGAATCAAAATAGCGGACAGATAATTGCTACTATTTATATGATATTGTTAATAAGGGATTCATTCCTATCAGTTGTCTTACTATCTTTTGTGTTCATGGGTAATTCTGAAGAACACTGCACTCTGCTTTTGACATATATCCATGTACAAAGCTGAAAAGTCTTAAAACATGATATTGCATGTTGAACACAGGTATGAAACTCTTCCTGCAAGGACACTGCTATAAATTGCCTACAGAGCTGATAGTTCAGAGGGAAAAATGGGTAGAGTATGTTCAGAGCAAGCAGTGCAATGTGTAGGCTCCACTTCAGATTAAATCTAGATTTGAGTTGGGATCCCACGGTGTTGCTATTTATCTGCCAGTATTCACAGTTGTTTTCATATCTTTAGGATCAACCTCTATGCTTAAATAATTGATAAAAAAAATTGCATTGTGGAATGAGAAGTATGTTTATATTGCAAAAAAACCAGTTACAGAGAGGGATGTTTAGGAAGGGCTGCAAGTGAAAATACTCAACATTGTTGGGCTTTGACATCATGTGAGCTGAGCCTCGTTTTTATTGGCTCACTTTTATTGCCTGAGCATAAAGTTTCACTCATGTCTTCACATCACTTAATGTGTAAAAAAATCTCATGTATAATTCATCAGCATTTCATAGAAATAGGTTGGAAAAACCCATGCTTGATTTAGATTTACTTGTTTTCTTCCTGGGGCTGCCACTGATCCCCTTGGATGGAAATAAACCTGGTTACTGTAAGCTCATTTCCTCTGAAGGCTCTGCCTTCAAGGCCAAAAGACAAGCAAAAGACAGCAAAACCCCCATTCTCTAGCAGTCAGCTGGGTTTCTGGTAGTCTTGTTTTAGATTTCTCCATTATGTCTCATAAAAATGATAAAATAACTTTTTGTTTCATTTTGATTCATTATCACATAGTAAGGATTTTTAAAATCAATTAGTTTCCAGAGAACCAGCCTATTTTCAGTGAAAGGGTGTGAGTTCTCTATGGTGCATAACTGATGGAATGTGGAGTGGTGTTTATAAGTTGATCTTTTATGAATGATGGGTGAAGATTTAGTTTCCACTATTTCAATGTGCTGATAAAAAAAAAGAGGCTGTTTCTCTGTGATAGGGAGCAAAGGTGCAAAGAATATCAATGTCAAGAACAAGAATTTGGATGCACAGATTTAAATTTGCTCTTTTGGCATGAAAAATAGGTTAAGATTTAAAAAATTCTTATGAATATTCTTCAGCCATTACAAAACCAGTGAGTGGACTAAGTTCAGAAAAACTAAATTCACTAGGTGTGAGCCCAGCCCACAGAATTGGAAGTTTAAAGTTTAAACCTAAACTAAATACGCCTCAAGGTCAGATTTCCTTTCTTTCCCAAGTTCAGTGTGTTACTAAAGTCTAAGAAATGAGCCAACATAGATGGAAGTGTTTAAGAGAATCCTTTTTGGTGCTAAACTCCTTCTTGGACTATTTGCAGTTTCCTTCCACCTGCTGTGATGTCGCTTGTGCCAAGACCAACATATCCCCAAAGTTCACAAATCTGTCTGTTAGCCAAAGGATGGAATGGGCAGTGACTGCTTGGAAGTCTGATTGCTTAGAGCACAATTCCCCATCCTGACAAAGAATATCCTCCTGTAGATTTTACAGTAAAATGTCGTTTTTTAAAAAAGCTAAAAAAGAATGTCAGCAAAGTAGATGATTTAGTTCAAGATACTGAGTCTCTGCACAAGCGACATGTTTACAATTAAAATATGAGTACTTCACTGGAAGGAGAAATGAGTGTTCTGGATGATAAAACAGGAAAATATTTTGATCAAGACTCTCCAAGCATTTTATATTTACCTATGACAGTGTGCCTGTGGGTATCAGAAGCCAACTGGATAAATAACAGAGATAATAATTATTTAGTGGAAGAAAGAAAAGGTCTCTTTCTCTGTAATTCATGTGCTGGGCAGGCTGTGAAATTTGCTGGGTTTCATCAGAAGATGTGAGTGAAAGAAGCAATGTTCCCCTTCCTCTGGCTGGGGAATGGGAAGGCTGAGAGAAGCTGCTGGCAGGGGGATTGGTAAAGCAAGGCTTGCTCCTGAATGCTGCTTGGCTTTTCTCTTGTGCCTGAAGTAGAAGTGAGGATTAAAATATGAAAGACTTCCCTAACAAATGAACACTCAAAAGCTTCAAATTCTCTAGCCACACTGGGCTGAGTAAATAATAATGATAAAAGACACCCAGCTTTAATGTCACACTTCCTTGAGCCAGATCTGTAGTTCCAGTGTTGAATTGGGCAGATCGCCTAGTCGAGCATTATTTATGACACAGCACATACTTCTGGGTATATGAAATCATTACCTGAATCACCCTCTGATATTGCAAGTGATGCTTTAATCTGTGCTTCCCTGTCACTTTTTCATGGTGTTAAATCCAGTGAGATCCTCCTATGTTCCATCTTTGTGTAACTGCTTATGGAAGTGGAAATTCTAAACATTTCTTTTGTCATTGTCAAGAAATCACAATTCCTTTTTAAGCCTTCCAAAGAAACATGAACAGTTGCCTCTCAGTGTAACAGTGTGGTTGGTATAGGAAAGTAAATTAATACAAACATACTGTGTCCAATAAATTTGTAGTTCTGCTTTTTCTAAAAGTGGACTGTATCAACCCTGTGAATGCATGGGCAGGCATGTTGTGTGTTTCCATTTTTCCAATTACAGTGTTTCTTTCCAGGCCAGAGCACAATGAACTACAGGGAATAGTACAAAGTCTCATGGTGAGAGACAGATCTTGTACCAGCACAGAGTTTCAGTCATTTCTGTGGAAATTGAAGGCCTGAAGCTTGGGAGAAGGCAGCAACAAATTTCCCATCAGACAAGATGGTTCCAAGATAACAGCCCAGAGCCAACCTTAGGGTGATATTCCCTTTGGCTCTTTCTCTGTGCACAGAGGACACAGGACCATGTCAGTTTGCTCATATGCTTCACCTTTCTGGGGGAGTTGTTACCTGGTGCCTGGGTATACTTGTGGCCACACTACTTTCTGCAGGGACCTCAGCAGGAGATACTCATTCTCTGAGTGTCATATTTGCAGAATCTCACTTTGCAGTTTTGCAACTGCAAGCAGAGCTGGATCACAGTCTAATGTTTCCTCTGGGATCAAAGAACTGTGCAGCTTCAAGAAATGCTGGGAGCTGTAGACTCAGAGATGTGATGGTGGGTCTGCTACCAATTTTATCTTCCTAGCTTCACTATATCAAATCAATTACATCTGATTTAATCCCACAGGAGACTAACAACTCCCAGCATCAGGGAAGGCTTTTTGGGTCTGCATTTCAGGAAGGAATTCAGTCCATTGTATTTTTCTTTCTTGACAATGTTCAGTCAGATCCTCAAATGTTTTTGTGTCTGTGTGTGAGTGAGAAGGGAAGAAGAAAATTCGTGAAAGAAATCATGTTAATCTGTAGAAATATTTGTATTCTCAGTTTTTACTTGCATGTCTGTACACCTCTCCAGCAGCTGGGTGATCGTTTCCCCAGTCCTCTGGGGATTTAAAAGCTGGGTTTGGGGTATTTTTCCATTTCTGCAAGAAGGTCTATAAAGATATTTGGTGACTTGGCACTCCCTGAAACTCAGGAAAGAAAATTCACTGAGCCGGGCTTGCAGAACAGTGTGAATGAATAAATAACTAATAATTCAGGATAATGAGGCCAGTTTGAGCTCTAGGAAACTCTTAAACAACAGGACTACACCTCTTACAGCTTAGCAGAGTGGAATTTGAAGTTGGATTGCTCATGCTTTCCAAATGAATGTCCAAATGATGTGCATAAAAATTTGTGATGAGCTACCTTTGTATGTCCTGGGACTTGAATTTCACGAAGGTGTTCAGCTACAAGATCTCCATCCACTTGTAGCTTTGGGCATGTCAGTATTGCTTAAATGAGCAATAACCATTTAAGCATGGAGTAAAAACATGGTTGATGAACTGGAAATAAGAATAATTTATGCAGAAAAACTTCTTTCTGCACTTTTCACATAAATAATCAAATACTGTAAAAACACTGAAGGAAACCAGGATCATACAGTATCAGGTGATCAAAAAATTGGAATTTCTAAACACTGGGTGTTTATTGCCACATGACATTCAATGGCCACTTCTGCTGAGACTGGTCTTGGAGCTCATTAACCCTTTTCCTCAGACTCTCTCACATTTTGAGGTGGAAAAAATTTAGCACTGCTGGAAAGAGATTCTATGGCTTGAAAATGGAAAAATAATGGATGAACAGAGTGTACCTAACAATAAGTCAGATCAGTTAGCCAGGTAGGCTAGAGACACTAGGAGGTAAATTTCTTATTTATTTGGTCAGGAAATGTGTGTTTTCTATCTCATTTCCGAGTGGTCCTCTGCCTCCTGCTGATTTTTCCCTGGTGGTGTGTGTGCCAAGGTGGAAGGACAGTAAAATCCTAGTGCAGTGAGGAAAACAGGAAGCACATCTCAACTCACCAGTACACTGCTGTACTCCAGGCACTCATCTGAGAATATAAAATAAGCACAGAATGTCCTCACATCATTCAGAGATGTAAATGCCAGCAGGCAGTAAGGGGAAAAGGTGAATTTGGTTAACAACCATGGACAGTGCTTAAGGAATTTTGGAGGCTGCAACAAATAAAGGAATTCCTAACAAAAAATGAGGAAAAAGATCCTCTTCCATTGAATGTAAAAGGGCTTGGTTGTGCACTTTGAGCTTGTTCAAGTAAAAATATGTAGCTTTTTAAATAAAATGCATCTATAGCAACCTTTTCAACTCTCTTCTCCCCTGTGGTGCTGAATCAGACACTGCAATGCACACACAGCACTGCACACATGCATGAACAGTCCAACATCCAACCACACTCTGCTAAGCTCTGTCACTTGGAGTATGAGGTGTAGCTCTAAAATTGCTTCCTGGGGATCAGCTTGCTCTCACTGCCAAGGAATGGGTCATTCTTACTCAGTAGCACAATGCAAATTAATAGCAAGGGCACTGTTGTCTCTTGTTTTCACAAGCACTTGAATCTTTACTGAACTTAATGGAGAACCTGAACATGATCAAAACAGAGATTAATGTGACTCGCTACTTTTCCATAAACTGAATTTCACAGCAGACAGTCACTGAGGAATGAGTAGCTCACTTCTAAAATTAGACAATTTTTTAGGACATCTGTAGTTCAGAAGAAAGCAGCTGTGTAGAAATTAATTTAATACTGCCTCTGGTAAAGCTTCACTTTTTCAGTTATCTAAACTTCTTACCACTCATAGCCACATTCTGATGAGGGATATTGATGGACTATAGATATAGTTACTACAAAACATTAGAAATGCTTCTTCCTCCAACGCCTTATTAAAGAAAAGGATTAAGCACAGTGGACTACACCCAAACAAAGGGATCATGCTGAGTAAGGGGCACTTAAATGAAATATGGTTTGCCTCAAATGCATGGAGAAATACAGAACACATCCCTTACTAAGTTTCTCTTGTGGCAAATGAATACACCCTCAAGGCACTATCAATGAATGCAAAAGGGAACGGACTACACACGCTCATTAATCTGCTGTGGGGACCCATAAATACAAGTCTGAATGATGGCAGGCAAAAAATGTCTTTGCCCTGTGACATGAGGTCAGGATGAACTCAGTCTATGTCTGGTTGTTCAAAAGATGTTGTCAGGTTAAATTTGTACTGGTGTGCTTGATGTCAGCTAGCTCCTCTTTCCTGTCAGAGCTCTGTGAAAGCAAACGTGAACCCTGCAGTCCAGAGAGCCGGATGTCAGCGTGGTCACAGACCTAGGCCTGGCTGGCATCATGCAAAAACCTCTTTGTGACCACAGGATGTACTCAAGAGGTACTCTTGGGAGGCATCAGGACCTTGAGAGTCTGAAAAATGGTTGAAAAGTCTTTGTATTTAGTTCTTGATTCTTTAGTCCAGACAAAAGGTGTGAATACGTAACAGTTTCAAAACCTCTCTTTTCTGCTGAGCAGTTTGGACCACAATGCAGCACTTTTGTACTTGTGAAAATTAACTTGCATCTAAAACTTGGCCAGTGTGGTCTGAGACCAGTAGATCTGTGAAGGCAAAAAAGAGAGAAGGGATAGGAAGAATAGGGGAAATACATGGGAAGGTGGTGCAATCCCCCTGGAAGAAAATGTCCCTGAAAGTTATGTTTAATTTAGTTTAAGATTCTGAGAGGCATTATACAACTTCTGGAGCTGAAGTGCACAATCTTTCAAGGTTGATTTAATGGTATGGTTATAATCTAGCTGCATTAAAAACGTGTACTCAGACACACAAGAAATAGCTAAGTTCTAATTTCATAATTTTTGAAAGGTACATTCAGTGACTCTTGGGCAGATGAGAGAAGTTTCTTAGAGTGTTTCATCTCTCATTTTCTTACGCTTAAATACCTTTCAGCTTTGATGATTGGCTTGACCTAAACTGACATCTGAAAAAGAAGCTTGATATCAGTGCATAAATCTGTGATAATCACCACATCATTACACAGTAGCACCTTTTGAAGAAGGAATTGTGTAGCTGCTTGGTATTCAGAACCCAGCAGAAAGCTATTAACCCTTGTTTTTATAAACAGATTTAAAATGCCACTTATATGATACAAACCCAACAAGCTAAAGTAAAACTGAACTATTTGAGATGACACTTTAATGTACATTTTGTTAGAGGTCTGGTATCCTGAAGTGCAGATAAAGGAATGTCAGTTTGTGATGAAAATTTTTTCTGGCATGGTGAATACTCGATTCTTAAGTCAGAAAGCTCTGAGTTGTTCTGCTCTTTTTCTAGATCTCTATCAGGAAATAGGGAGAGTGGCATTACTCTGAATTTATGGGGAAAAGATGTTAACATCCATATGTGAAAGCTAAGCCGAGGTTAGTGGGAAAAGACTCCCCAGTTCCTAATGTATTATTGTCTAGAAGAGATTTTCTGTCATTACAGGGTATGCAGCAGGTATTGACAGCCCCTGAAAACTTAGCTTATAAGCTTAGACATTTAATATGAAAATTATTTTGAATTTTTTACTCACTATTGTACTTTTCCCTTCCCACAACTGTTTCTTGGAGGTTGTTCTCTCATTTACTTAAAATAATACTAATCAGGCACAGAAATAAGCCACCACTGGGATCTTTATTAGGAGTTTTATCATGCACTAATTGTTTGAAATCACAAGATCTCAGAATATTCCTCCAGTGACATACTAATGTACATCTTGCAGTGAATGTGAAAACTCTTACTTCAGAACTATGTGAGTGCCTTCTCTTTTTGGAAATATTTAGCAGGTGTCTAAATCATAAGCTGATGTTTTTCTCTCTCATTTCTGTAGAAATTGTGGGAAATACACATCACAATGCATACCTAGGCATATCACAGGTTAGAAGGGACCCACAGGACCATCATGTCCAGCTGCCTGCTCCTTGCAGGTTCGAGGCATAACCAGCTGGAGCTGAACACTGTGTGGGCAACACAGGTGAAACTTGCTAAAAAGTGCCTCGCAGGGGCATGGAGTGGCTTTGTGTGCACATATGAGCTCACATCATATCACCACTTCTTGCATATAGTTTTCTTATCCCTTAATTGCAGCCCTCATCTTAATTTTTGTTGCATTTCCAACTAACATGATATTCCATATTAAATTCTACCATGGGATATTCAATATGAAATTCTGTCATGAAATATTCCAGATGAGCAAGACCTTGTTTTCAACTTTGAGGCAGAATGTCAGCTGCCAGCAGCGAGTGCAACATGCTGAGCTAAAGGAGAAGTCGTGCTTACTTACCGACTGCCTTTAGAGATGCGTACTTGTTAAGTTCTTTGCCTGGGGGCTGCTGCTCATATGGGTTTGTGATCTGTCCCAGGCTGGGATATGAATGTTGATGTGCCATCTGAGGAAGGAGGGGAGATGTTGGCATGACATTATTCATCTGTGGTGGATCTGTATTAAAGAAAATTGACAAGCATTAAGTAAAAAGTAAATTAGTCTTAAGGTTTTCACATCATTATTGAGTATAGATTAGACGGAATATACACTGAGATTTAATGCAATAAAACAGTGTTTATTACAAAGTGGGAGTTTGAGTACAGCAGACCTGTGTTTTGAACAGTTAATGGTATGATTAAAAGCTGACAAGTAATTATGGCAACACACAATAATTTTTGTATAAAGAGATCTTTGAACTAAAAAATAGGTTTTCAAAACAATTGAACACCGACAATACTGAATTTGCTGCAGTATTAAGATACAAAGCAAAACATGGAGTTTGTTCCAAGTTATACTGAATACAGGGCAGTAGAGTGATTCTCTGCAGTAAAAGAGCCAGACTCATTTAAATTGGCTCAGGCTGCTGCACATTCAGTTACATTGCTTTTAAAACCAGGAGCAGCTTTGTTATTTGCAGAATGTTATGTTGTGCTCTGTAGACAAGCATTAGTGTAAGATGTGCTTTTTTGCCTCATGACTGTCAATAGGTGATTTCTTCAAAGCATACACTTTGTCCTTCTGTTTCTCCTCTTCATTGATATTTGGTTTGTAATATCTTACCAAGATCCTGTTTTTTGTAGTAGACATACATAAAAACAGGAGCTACGCACTGCTTATGTACAGCTTTATGCCACCAATGATCCTATATCCTTTCTGAAACTGATTTGTTCCTTTATAGTACAGAATACAGCCTGTATACTTTTCTTTCTAATAAAAAATTTATTGTTTCTAGTGTTCAAATCCAGCCACTAAAACACTTGATCATAATTGTATGCTGCACTCAATTTGCAAACCTAAATTTCAACAGATTTCAACATGGTGAGTTTTTTGTTGAGTCTTTCTCAAGGCTATGTATTTTGAGATATTTGGAGCTGATTGGCAATTCTAGAACCTTCTCATTGCTTCTGCAATCACAGACAAGCACATTTTTTCTCCTGCAATGAGACCATGGTGCTCTCTTGGTGACAATACAGTAACTCCCACAGCATTAAGCACACCGTAGAGATCTTGTCAGTTATGGGAAAGGCAGTTTATTGTGATGGGTGGATTGGACCATCCTCCAAGTGCCCACAGGATCTGGCAGGAGCCAAATATCCCTGCAGTTTGCCAGGATTTTAGGGAATTGAGCCACCTGGCTTTCTACTGCTCATTAATGAGCAGGAGCTCTGAAGTCAGTTAACAGATTTACTGCTGGGAGAGAAATAACCCAAAGGTGTTTTTTAACTTCTTCCCTGTCTCTGGTGCCTGGTGCTCTCTGCTCTCACTGGGGCTGCCCCTGCCCATGCAGAGCTCTGTCCACCCCATACATCTGTGCCTAAGTTGGGAGGGGACCCTGAGGAAATGGGAGAAAAATGAGACCAGTGCTATCATCTAATAAAAGGATGATTCTTCTTGCTGTTACTGGTTCTTAATAAGGCAGAACTGAAAATGAGAAACTTTTCTATTTCAGAATTCCCCAAAAACTATTGGAACACCTTTTGAATCTTTCTTGATAGTTTACTTTGAAAAGGTAAGTTGGTTAAGTCAGCAATTTCACAGAAACAATTATTATTTTAAGGAACTGTTATTTTGTAGTAAGTAAAAATTCTCAGTATGTTTCTGTCCAGTTCTAGTACTGGCACGTCTGAGGCAACTGAGGGACTCTTAGAACAGGAGCCTGGTGCTCTCTGCTCTCCCTGGGACTGTCCTTCAGTCTCAGCAATACTGAGTGGGGATTCTCCCAGGACACAAGACATTTGTCTACTGCTTCACAAGATGTTCATGCAAAATCTGAGATTTATTTTTTTTTCATGAAGTTGGTAAAAAATAGTAAGTGTTACATTTCAGGGAGGAAATAATAATCATTTGGATTCTTCAAAATAGTGATACAAGGGACTGGTTTCAATTGGAAGAAAATTTAACCAGAAACCCTACCAGCTTTACCTGTGACCCCTTGTGCCAAGTGAAATCCTTTAAAAGTACAAACCAAAAGTTCGGTGATTGGTATTTGCAAATAGCTGCTTCACTGAATTGGGACAACTTTAACCCAAAAGCCATGGCTGTGCTCACAGATAATTTTTGGCAATGTGACACTGGTATTGTCCACCACAGTATTCCATACAACCAGCTGCACTGTGCCCCTGCCAAGTTATGGATTTATTTTTAAAAAGCAGAGTATGAAAATCACAAAGACTCAAAAAACTGTTTGTGCCACAGCTCCTAGCATGAATAATCAGACCTGATTAGCAATGGTGATATTGTAAAAAACCTGCAATATTCCCAATCTATCTTGTTTTCTGCTGAAGCAAGGAAATGCAATGCCAGCCTGCTCAATAACCTTCCGAGACTTTGAGGGGTTGTTGTGGACAAAGTGTTTGTGGTTTGCTCTCTGCCTTCCTGCTACCAGCCCAAAAGGACAAGTTTGAAATATGCTGGAGTTCACCACACACAAACTAGATGCCTGATGGGCAGAAAATGAGACAGGGAAAAAAGGAAAAATGAAATAGTTCTTTTTATGCTGGAGTGGTTTTGACTGTAATTCCCTTAAGACCTGTAGGTATAGAAAAGCTGCTAGGAGACACATGGAGAAGAAAATAACTGGAATGAAGCTGCACCAAAACCAGCTTATAGCTAGAGAAAGTGGGGTTTATATTGCAGCCACCAACAGCGAGCCTTTGGAAAAGTCTGAGGCATTGGCTTCTGGTCACATTCCTAGTAGCTGGCAAATACTGATCCTTCCCTTATCTCTTTCCTACCTTGACCTATATCTCAGCAATATAAGATATTACAGTTAACTGTTTACTGCATTTTTCAAGTGAAAATGCTTTTTGGCACCCCTCTCTTAACCTGAATTTTGGAGTTAGTTTAGTGTGAATCCCATGGCAATAGTGTTATTCATCACTGTAATTATTCTGCACTCTGTCCAATTAAGCTGGTGTTATATCTGATTTATGCACTTCATTCAGGAACCAAGCAGTGGGCATGTCAGCAAGTATTAAACACAAATAAGAACTCAATGTAAAACTAGTCATAGTCCCATGTATGAACAAGGCAAAAGCATCAAAGCTGAGTGGTTTGATTTCTGCATTTTCTATAGGATACGTTGTGTGGTCATCTAGTTGGATTAATCTTGTCAAGAAGTTGCCAGAGCTATGGGAGATTCAGGGTTAGAGGAAGGGCTTGAAGAGGCTGCAGCAATAATGAGCTTGTTCACTGCCTCAGAGCCAAGAGCCTGCCATGGACATCCCTTGAGCTCAGCCACTTCCCTCCTCCTCTTCAGGCACGGGAGAGTGAGACCCGCTCAGCAGAGTGGCCTGGGGATTCATTCCTTTCTGTACAATGAACTCAATGATTCAGTGCTTGAGGACAGGGAAAATGAACTCCATAGGCACAGAATGGAATCTATTAGGAAATGAGTGGTTACAGGCATCAGGAAAAGCACAAATGAGAAAGGCAATGCAGTAACAAAACAGGAGAGGGTAGGTGGAGGCCAGGAAAGCAGAATGAGATTTTGCTATAAAAGCCACCTGCAGACACACATACAAAAGAAATGAGAACAAGACAGACAAAAGAAGTCTGGGAAGTCAAAGGGGAAAAAAGAGAAAATTCAGAGCAAAATATAATAATAACTGAGCATTTTCAGATACTCAGGAGAAAAAGATATGCCCTGAACTAACTAAAATTGAAAATAATAGCGATGAAAACAGGAGAGAGCTGAGTGATTAGAGAATATCAGGATAAAATTGCTCCCCTCCCATCCATAACTACACTTACACAAGAAGCATAGTTGCCTCTTTGTTCTTGAGTGTAATATAACTGAATTATAAGACCAGCTCATCCAGCATTGCAAGTCCATACTTGTGTTCCTACAAGCTTCACCAAGAGAAACTGCAACTGCTGTTTCTGAAAAATCCCACATATGATGAAGACTGTAGTATTTCAGCAACTTGACTATGGTTGTAAAGTAATTCCTTTCAGTTCCTGGATAATAAAAGTGTTGTCCATTCAGGACTCAGGGCTGAGCCTCCTGTTGGAGTGACACTCCTACCTTTGCCCTGTGTATTTGCTCTTTCCTCTCTGTAGGTTGTCTCTGTGCAGTTGAACTGACCCTCACAGAGGTTTTGTGTTTGTGCATTCTCTTACACCTTTGTAACTTTAGTATTTTGTGTCTGTGTAGGTATTGCCATGCCACTGTCACTGCTTTATTTACATTTTTTATTCCTTCCTTCAGATTCACATGAAATGTTGTATTTTAAAGGATATTCTTATTTACACCCAGCCCATACAAAGGGTTTTCTCTGCAGAAGGTGGTGCATCAAAACCAGGGTGCCATGCCCATGAGACAGGGCCCTGTTTGTGCACATACAGACAGCCCTGACATGTGTGGTCCCTGCAGCTGAACAGCCACTCTCTGCCCACACTAAATGTGTGAAAGGAGGCTGCAGGAGCCCCAGTGGTGCTGATATGCAAAACAGCCTCGGAGAGGTGTATGCTTATCCCTTACTCTAGGGGATATTCCCAAAAACAGCAAAACAGGATATGCCCAAAGATTTATAAACTTGAACCCTTTTGTTTGTGTTTGCCGTTACAAATATCTATGGCTTTATTTTCCACATAAGTGAAAAATGATATTTCAGCTCTTAACAAATTAATGGCATTCTGCTGCAACATTTTCCAGAGTCTAGTACAAATCCTAAAGTGAAAAGTATTCCTCTCATCTAATCTTAATTTCTCTGCCTTGCAATTTAACTGCTTCTGTATTTTCGCAAGAATGGATGCTTGCAATCCAACTTCTTTATAATTCATTATTTTAAATGTGTTTTTACCACTTTTCAAATATTTCTGTCCTCTCTGGAATAATAATTTCTCTGCTTTCAACCTTTCTAATCTTTGATCATTACTGCTGCCTTTTCTCAACAGTTATGGCCTTGCAATGCAACTTCTGGAATGAGGTTCTACGCTCAGTAATGCACAGAGCTGAGTTCTTCTGTATATAATGCTGTTGTAAGTCATCCCTATATATCTTTGTCCCTTAAGATCTGCAAATTTTTTTTGTTTTCTCATCAGTGATGCACAAATCATGTGAGTAGTTGTCTTGCCCCTAAATGTGATAGCTCTGAGACAATACATATTTTTCATGGCAATTTATGCTAGTCAGTGAACTGCTTTGTCTCTGCACTATATCACAAAAACATTCTTGTAACACAGACAACCTACCCATCTAATCACAACCACAGAAAAGATCTTAGATTATTGGGATGGCATTTCATCCAGCAAAAAATAATGTTTTTGTTAATGGAAGTGACAGTCTACAGTGTAAATGCATGTCACCAAACATACTGACTTATGCCTCTCCCTGTCCTAGCAAGTCACTGTAGGACTCAGTCCCATCATGTTGGGATTCTTCATGGTGCCACTGAGTGCAGGAGTCTCTCAGCATACTGACCTCTGATGCTTTATGTTTTATATTCATTTCCTGCACAATTAACCTCTTGCTCTGCTGCTGTCTCCCATGGCAAAGGTTATGTGGTCCTTCACACACAGATAACCTCAGTGCATCTCTGAGATGAGCTTTCCACCAGAGTGCAGGAGATGCAGGAACACCTCCAGTTACGCTGTCAGAGTGGAGGCACTGAACTCCCTGTGGCCCCGTGGTGCTGGGGCTGTGCTGACAGCACAGAGCACAGGCAGGTGAAGGACACCCACTGTGCTGTCAGTGGCTGCACACCAAAGGATGCAGCATGGCACCTCCTGGAAGCCTGATCTCATCTGAGACACCCATGAACAAGGTTACTGTGGATGCAGTCTTCGTAAGAAACAATTATAGCAGGGAGGTGTTCAGAGACAATGCCTTACAGCTGGATATGGGAAAGAAGGTCAAGGAGCAAGGTCATAAAATCCATGTTGCTCTGCCTTTGGTGGTTATGTTAGGAAGAGCTGATTTTGCACTGGCAGGAGAGATGAACTGCAGAGATGTGCCAGTGAGCTGTGTGGTGACAGCGCTGCTGCTGTCAGATGGAGGCAATGCTATCTACACACACTCAAAACCAGATGGACTCTTCATTCAGACTACTTTTATCTGAAGTGGAGATGAGGACAGCACTAATTTTACAATACAAATCCTTCCCCCTCCACCCCTTTAATTCTCTGTCTACATCCTTGAGGCACTTACCTATGTGAAAGTCAGAGATTGTATTTCTTTTAATAATGATATAAAGGGTGAGCGAATGGATGACAGTGGAGTTGAAACATAAAAGAAGCAAAATCAATAGTAGAGTGGCCAAAAAGGTGAGGCTTCACTGCTGTCTCTGTCCAGCTAGGGAAGAACACCTGGAGTTCCTGTAAATGGGCCTTTTTCTTACTAAATGTGCTGCTATCACTTTATGTTTAAATCTATGGGAATTTTATAACATATATAATACCTTCTATGTATATCTAAGATACATATACCTTTTATATATATGTGTGTGTGTATATATATAAGAATCTTATGCCTGTGAGCTCTTCTGAACTCTTTGTGACAGGTTGCAAATAGGGAAAGAGGTAACTGCATCTTTGTGTATCAGTTAAAATCAAGACCTGGAGATTGGATCTTCCTGCTGTCTTCTAGATGAAGTCTGTGATGCTGTGAGGTGCTGAATTCTCTGTGGTCACAGGGATTTAGGAGATGGAGCCTTCATCATGTTTCAGGTTTGGGCTCCTTGTTTCTGGTTAGGCTCCAAGTGTGTAGGAGCAGAGTTCTGTGAAATCAGTTGGCTGTTTTACTGCCATCCAAGGAGGGTGGGAGTGGAATATCACTGGCCTTGTGACTAAACTGGCTGGAAGCCTCTATCTTCTGCTTTTCATTTCCCCTGGGCTCCATCCTGTGCCATCATACTCACATCCTTGTAATATTTTCTGGGCTCTTGCTTTGCAAAAGAGCTGCAGTGTGAGGTTGGTTTTCTGTGTAGACTTCCATTATGTGGCACCGAATCTCCTTTTATGAAGGTTATTTTTATGTTCTCTGGAGGTTTGCTTTTCCATCATAATTACTCACAACCTGACAGACTTATAATCCTCTGATAGGATTTGTGACATTGTAATCTTCTCTACAGCTACCCATTGTGGCTTCACAAACAGAGGATTATAACCTCTAAGGAGGCAATAAGTAGATGAACTCTGCAGATATCAGGACCCTGCTTTCATATCAATTTCCAGTGCTTGAGTTGTGGGAGGGCAGGGAGCAGTGCTGTGTTCTCACTCCTGCCCACGTTTCTGGTTTTCTTCATCTTCTTTTGCCTCAAGTAGCAAAGTTGGGAAATTAATTAAACCCACCAGTTATGTACACTTTGAGCACTGCAAATACCCTTAGCTATGCAAAGTAAGAAAAGATAAATTCAGCAAATTTTACTTACACAACAGAATTTTTTTTTTGCCCCAAAGAATGTTCTTTATACTTTCCCATAAGGTAGCAGTTGTTTTACAAATGAAACACTCCTGTACAGAAATAAAGAGTCTGCTTAGATGTACCAGCCAGTTCAGATCTTTTGTTTTGACTGCTTTGTCTTTCAATGAAATTGCTTTCTTTCCAGCAATTAATATACTTTTACACAATGGGAATATGCCTGTCATTATAATGTTATTCTAAATATTTGTATGCCTTGTTTATTGTTTTCTTTAACTGTAATGGTTTGAATACATTAAAAATTTCCTTGCTTCAGGCATCCCATTAATTTGTCTATTACCTATCCATATACCATGTAGTAACAGTTTAGAAGGAAAAGACCAGACAATGTAAAATCACAGAAGCCAACTTCATGCCTTTGTTATTTACTGTTTTGTCTAAGAAGTGAGTTAGCAGTCCCTTGCCTGTAGCTTTTGGGTAGCATTCTCTGCAGGATTCTCACATCATTCAGTGGCAAAAGCAATTAAGAGTAAGATTTAAGGAAGAGTTAGAATAGGGAGAAAGTTGCTAATTGTTGCCACTCAGCCAGCAAAGGCGGAGGACAATTTCTCTAGTCAATCATCTGGTTAATGTGAGGCTTAAGAAATATTTTGCTTTAATATTTATCTCACCTAAAGTACATCCCAGTGGCATCTTCTGTCCTGACATACCTGGCCCAGCAATGGAGATGAGTGTGCTTTTTACTTTCTGGTAATAAGCTAATTTATTCTTTTAAAGTCTTTCTAAAGAGGAAATTCTATCAGGGACTAAAGTGAAGCTGTAACATCCAGGTATGGATCTCGTCTTTCCCAACCTGCATGTCACTCTTGTTAATGTCAGGTTGTTAGTCTGTGTTAAGCAATCCAAAGCTCAGAGAAAAAAAGACAGAAGGTCAGGGCAAAATTAGAGTTCTGTTCTGATAAACAGTCATAATTTGTTATATTTTAAAACAGCAGAGAACCAAATTCACTGTTTATGAAGTAGGTTGCATGTTCTCCTGTTGTACAGACTCACAGGAAATACAAATGACTGGCTTTTCAAAGCATGATGACTATTCCTTGTGCTGCAGCATTTTATGTATTTTGAAGTCTCAGCACCACAGAATGTATTTTAATTCTTCTCACATAGAATGATTAGAGGTTTCAGAAACCCAGCCTTTCTGAACACATCTTTCTTGAGGTTTGGCATTTCGTGTCTTCTCATATGTCTCATATTTTTCAGGATGTCTACTTAATTATGCCCCCTGATAAAAATTTCTTCTCTGGCATCAGCACAGTTTTGTTGATCCATTTTTGCCTTCAGCCTCCTAAAGCCCAGAAATCCTTTTATGTCTGACTGTTCTTCACAATGATTGTTCTTAAACACATTGAATAGGAATGCACCTTGTTTTTCACTGCATGTTTCAGCTTTTTACAATCTTTTGAATTCCAATTCTGTCCTTCAAAATCTTTGAAACTGCTTCCAGCTTGATGGTGTTCACAAATTTAATAAGTATATGTACACAGTCCCATTGTTCTCATTACTGAAAATATTGGAGGCAGAATAAATCAGACTGAACTCCGTTCACTGCATCCTTCGAATAAAAAATAGGAATCATTTGGGATTATTCTCTGAAAGCAGTTTTCAGACAATTTTGCACCAACCTTTTAGAAACAGCTTCTGAAAGCCTATTAAAAATCAGGATATTTTATATCTACAGCATTCCTCCGTGCAAAGGGCCTGTTACATTGACATGAAAGGGAATTGCTCAGGTTAAGCTCCATTTATTCCTGAGAAATTTGCATTAGTGGTTATTCATGATCATGTCCATTTCTATTCCTTTCTCTCTTCCTTTCCCTTGTCCCTTAATTCATGAATTAAATGAATACTAAATTATTTTAATTGTGTTCTCTTCTAAGGCTTGACAGCACACCTTGTTTTTGAGTGTTTTACAGAATTTCATCCATTGGGTGAATTCTCAAAGACACATGGTGGGCCCAAGTCTTTTCTTCCAGTGTGCAGATGAATCCTTCTGGGCCATCAAATAGAAACAAAACATAATTTTTCCAACAACTCTTCAAACCTTCCCCTCTTTCCCCAGATGTGAGCCCTCCTCTGTTTTCTAATGTTGTGTTTTGTTAGTTTAGTGAGATTGTCTTTTTTTTTAATGAATAGTGATGTCCTGTCTTCCAAAAGGGACAATTTGATTCTTTGAATCTTTAGATGTTAACTTCCAATAACTAAAAATGCATGATTTTTAAAAAAAGTGCTATTTTGGAGCCCTATTAGTTGTCTTTTAATCAACACCAAACCTTATGTAAGCAGGCATTTATATGAGCCACAGTAATTTGGATTGGCCCTTTATGTAGAATAATATCCTAACATTTAGCTGCTTAGTTATGATGCGTTCCACATTGTTATTGCAATAATTTTTAGAGTTGAATTCTTTTCTATTTACATAATGTTGTTTTATTCAAATATATGCACAAGAGTTTCAGGGGGAAATAATTAGGCAAGACAGCATCAGACAAATAACTCCTTTTGAGAAAGAAAATGAAGTCTTTGGTGGGGCATGGTGTATTCCTAACACCTCTCTGAGATTTAGCTTTTGGCCACTGAGGTGAATTTTGAAATCTAATACTGAAGCAAAGCTGAGTGGGTATGTCCTATGTGAGTAAATACAGAGCTGCTCAGTGTCCAGCTCCTGTTTAAAGTAAATCACGTCCAATGCTGCAGCTGCAGAACGTGGTTACCAGGGCCCCTTGTGGAGAGGTGTCTGACTCCTGTCTCGTGTTCCCAGAGCCTGGCACAGCCCCACGGAGCAGCCCCAGCCCTGGCAGGGCAGGAGGCTCCACTCCCTCCCAGCCAGCGCCGGTGCTGGGGGTGCAGGTGCTCAGCCCAGAGCTCCTGCTGGGAACTCACCACACACCAGTTCCCTGCTGCAACACTCATGTACTCACAAATGCTTCCTGCTGCAGCCACTGATGACATTTCAGCAAGAGGTAAAATAACTGTTTCATGCTCGGGCAAGAAATGGATTTAAAAATACACTTTCCTTTTTGCATCTAAAATTGTGGATTTCAGAACTGGTCCTGAGGAACAGGGGACAAATATCTGTCTATTTTCCTCCTTGGAATTACCACCCAGGCTTTTGCCAGGGGAAGGGACTTACATTATATTTTTTATTTGAGTTTATATTGCAATTGTTAAAGGAAATTAATATCATATTACAAGCTACCATTTAATTTTAATATTATAAATAATCTTAAGGATCATTAAAAAGTGTGACTTGAGCCTTCAGAGTATTTGATTTTCTCTATTGATGAGGTACCTATATGGCATGGAAGTGCTATGTAGATAGGAGACTGGAGGAAAAGGAGGACAGAAAATCTTTCCATAATTAGGACACAGGCAATCCTGTGTCAACAGGAACTTTATATTCCTATTTAACATTTCAGTAATGATCCCATTTTATTTTGAACCTCCAAACTTAAAAGACAACTGTGAGAGCTGCTGCCTCTCCCCTCATGTTATTTTAAGAAC
This sequence comes from Anthoscopus minutus, assembly GCA_013399455.1. Classification (NCBI taxonomy): domain Eukaryota; kingdom Metazoa; phylum Chordata; class Aves; order Passeriformes; family Paridae; genus Anthoscopus; species Anthoscopus minutus. Next base: position 192,415 of record VWYI01007428.1, on the reverse strand, counting down.
CTCTTATGTGTAATTTCTGTGATCAATAACATCCCTGCACATACCCTGACGTGCAGCAAAAAGATGGCCTAGTTCTATTTTTGCATTTTAATGGCCTTTTCCAGAGTGACACTCTACTCTTAAAGAACAATGATGAATATGTCTCAATAAATGAGAAAATCTTACTGCTTCGGAGAAGCAAATTTCAGCAGCTTTTAAAAGACTTCCCTCACCTGAACACATGTTGAAACTGTCCACCCAATTGAAATCTTTCTTGCCAAAATGCAAATATTTTCCTCTAAGCAGTCTTTACTGAAAACAGTTATCCAAATAACTGCAGTAGGCCAGGCACAGGTCCCTGTTCCTCTGGGAATGAGGCTTAATGGGCTACGTGATCATGGGCATGTTGCAAAGGCAAGAATGACATCGGGCTGACAGGAGGAGAAGGCTGGCAAAGCCTTCACCTGCCCAGTGGTGGAATCAGGATGGATTAATTAGTGCTGTCAGGCTGAGCAGGTGAGCCTGTGGGGACTGCCCTGCTGTGAGCTGAGAGGTGCCAGGGTGTCCTTGGTGGGGTGTGGAAGGTGCCCTGCAGCCAGCAGCACTGCAGGGCTCAGAGTCCCAAGGGTGCATTCCTGCCTTGTGCTCTTTCCTCTCTCATCCTGCCCTGCCATGGCACCCACAGCTCCTCCTGCCAGTGAATTGTACCAGGCTCAGCTTTCTCTCAGCCTTTTTGTTTTGTTTATTCCTGTTCTACACTAGCCCAAGTTAGAGCTTTGCCTTTGTCTTCCTCCTGCCTATGATGTGTGCTGGGAATGTGGCACATTTCAGCCATGTCTTCTCTTGAGTTTATGGCTGGCTGTGCTACATTGCCCTCAAAAACTTCTGCATACAGATGTCTGTGCTGTCTCAGGGAGGCAGCAATAGGAAACAGATCTAGGAAAGTATCTCCAGCCTGATGTTTTTCCTTCCACTTTGGTGTGTGCCTACAGCACAGAAAGTTGCCTTCATAAACTCCTTGTTGGACAGTTTCTTTTCATTTTTCTGGAATTAAAAAATACTCATTCCTGAAGTCTCTCTGCTAGTAGGTTATTCCTTTTATGGCCTCTATTTTCTTATTATTTTCTTCATTCTTTTCTCTATGTCATTAGAAACCCATGAATTGTATAATTTGTAAGCTGAGGCAAAAGTATAAAAACGTAGATTCTGGTGTTTTGAAAACTGTATTATTTAGTGTGGAGTTTTGATCAGTGCTCAGGCTTTACTTTGCTCTTGGTGGAACTGACACTTTTTAAGAATGGCAGAACCAGAGAAATTTAGAACATTTCTAAGCTCTGTCTGAACGTGTTTTATGAACACCTACTTTAATGGAGTTAGGCCAATATTTATAAACTGAATTTCAGTAGTTCAGCACATCTTCAGTAGTGGCAATTTACAAATGTACTGCTGCTGAACTAAATTCACAGTACCTTTTCCCTCCTCAGCTGCCTGTGCACAGTGCACTGCCTGTGTTTATTTGCATTTTTCATGACCGGTGTGCCCCGCCTCACACAGAAACCCCATACTCCAGAGAGCACATCTCACCTCATCCACCTCCTTGACCTTCCTGACAAGACCAACTTCTCAGTTTCTCTTTCAGAGCTGTGTTTTATAACGTCACTGCAATCAACAACCCTTTTCATAAAAGCCACTGAATAAAAATGAGTTGTTAAATTGACTCTCAGTCCCTTGCAAATGAACTTGGGCTGCTTTTGCACAGAAGCCTTGAAGTAGGGGTGGTTGTTATCCCATGACATTTCCCTCAGCTCTGTCTTTTATTAAGCCACAGGAACTTTATTTCCATTTAGTATATAACCACTCTCACTGGTGTCTGTATTCATGGTATGATCATTCCTAAATGAGGTAATGCATTAAAGACTGGCTTCTCTATCTTGGGGATTTTTCTTCCTTTATTTAGCTATAATCCAAATAAGATGTTGTCTCACAGTCCTTTACCTCTCAGCAGGAAAAGTTGGATGGGTTTACAGAATGTGAGGAACTTTTCAAAATTGGACCTTTTCCCTCCTGATGAATTGATACTCAAACAGAAATACTGGGTGTTGGGTTTCAATAATTTGTTACAGTGCCACTACATCAAATTTAAGTTCCTCCAAGAACCATGATTAGCTGATACAAAATGATGAATGAGGGACTGCTAATGATGCTAATTAACAGTGCTTTTGGACCCAAGTGCATCTTGGCAAGAGGACAACACCCAGGACAGATTTTGAGCGTCTGCCCAACGATACCTGCCTGAAGTAAAATGTGCTGGAAGTCAGGCTGAATAGGGAACAGTTTATAGCCCTTTATAATACAACCTCTTCTGTCATGTCTGCTTCCTTATTAACTGGACTGTTCTCACCTACTGGTCTTTCACAGTGCAGTTCTTCATCTCAAAAACACAGTACAGGCCCAGAATGAAAAGTAAAATTGATGCTTCTATTCTCAGACATTTCTAGTTATTACCATTACTCTGCATATATTATTTTTAATGGATTGCAGAATGCCTCTTTAGCTTTCTCAGAATGTCTTCCAAGAACAAGGCTTTGTGGACTCCTGCCAGGCACACACACATATGATTTGTATGCTGTCCTTCTCTTTTATTGTTGGGAGCAAAACTGTCTTGGCAGCAGCTTTGCTACTCTTCCTTCAATCTTGTCTTGCTCTAGAACTCATAGAAGTCAAAGTCTCAGCCTTCTGTGCCTTAGTGTCAAATACAGGCAGATGCTCAGGGCTCTGTTTTCTGGGACCTTTCACTTATGACAGGTTAAATTACCAGTCCCTGAAAACTGAAATTCTGGGCACAGCATTATCAACAGGGGCTAAGTGTGGGGTCAGGTTTTCATCCCTGGGACTGTTACCTGCCTGAAGGGCTTTTGCTCCTGGGCAAGAACCTTCCTGCTCAGCTGACTGAAGCAATGAACTCTTTCAGTGTTACATAGATTATTAGGAACACTTTTCCATGCAGTCTTGCTTTTATTTATTTATTTCTGATGTGCCAAGAATTTACCAGGCAGAAAAAGGCACAGTCCCTGCCCTAAGGGGAGCCTGCTGGAAGCTCTGATATTTGCATGCCTGTGAACTTCCTCTGTGACCAAAGGCAATGTCCTTGTATTAATGTATTAATTCTGTCAGAACTATTGCTTCTCACAGCATGGTACTGTAAATAATTTCTGTTCACAATAATGGATCATTACTCAAACTTCCCACAGAAACTCAATATGCTGTAAGTGGTTTTCCCTTTGTATTTATTATAACATACCTCCAACGTTAATCAATGCTACCTCAGGAAAATTCTCTTTTTATTATATATTTACAGCCCAAAATACTGTGGTTAATAGTTTGTTTCTGGTATAATAACAGATAAATCATATAGCAATCATTTAGTCTTCTGTTTCTTATCTCAATTATGGATTTTAGGCCATGTTTGAATCTTTTACATGGAATGTCTATGGCCTATTAAACAATAGTCATATTTCACCCAGGGGTGGTTCTTGCTGATGTGATCCCTTTGCTTGGTTGGTGGAGTAACCTGCCTCTCTTGCTCCATCCTTCCTAGGAGGAAACAAGTAGCTGTTTATTTACACTGCAGTCATGGACTCAGAGCCCAGCCCCTCAGTTCCACCAGAGTGACTTTGTGTGCTCATGGTGAAGTCAACAAAAGAGCTGCAGTGTTAACAGTACACCAAGATTGGTCTTTGGAAACACTTCATGCAATTCTGCCAGTGGGGATTGTTTTGCATTTTCAGTTAGAGAATTATTATAACACGCATACAAAAAAAGGTTTTTTTCATTTAAACTGGTCTGTACAGACTTTCTGGGAGTTTGTGTTTGTTCACTGCACTGTCCTGGCAGAACAGATTCCTCTGTGGCTGGAAAACTAAGGATTAGTTTGGGACAGCTTAGTAGGAATGGTTTTGTTTCCAGGAAACAGGAAAAAAATGGTTGGAATGTTTATGATGATATCCTACGGCCTTGTTTTACCAAATAGTTTGACACAAAAATCAAGTCAGACAAACATTGTAATCAAGGCAATAGCAGTAATGTCTCCAAGAGAGATGGAGCTGCCATTCTATGACAGTACATCCAGTGTGGAGATTTTCCACATCCAGTACAATCCACACAAAATGTAATGTAGCCAGAAACTCAGATGTCTGTATTAGAACTTGTGGTCTTAATGCACAGAAAGCACATGGACAAGTAACCTCAGCAGCAAGATCTCTTTGATTAAATTCTGTATCTTGCAGAATCACTTTTATCCACAGAGAACCACTAATGTTTTGTTATCTTCTCTAGTGCTTACAGGAATTCACATCAAAAAAACCCAACTAAATGGAAAAAAACCTTTGGAACAGAGTTTGTCTTTGGTTAAACACCAGTTGTCCTTGCAGTTCAGAGTGAGCCACTGAGTTTAGAGGTAAAGAGCACTATGTACACAGACACAGGATCAGGTGTCAGAACAGATTCTCTTCTGAACACTCTTATCTGCCTTACATTTGGGTTAACAAATGCTCAGCAATCTTAATTTCTTTCAGAAAACTGTAGGAAAAAAAGGATTATTTATTTATTTATATGCTGTACATATTTCATTGCTTGTTCTGGATATTAATGATGCAGTATTTTCACATTCTGTGCAGAACATGGAAATTGGAAGCGTGTCCAGCTTCTCCCCATGCTTTTATTAGGTTTTGTTTAAATGTTTGCAACTCAGGTGTGTTTCCAAGCCACAGCAAAATTCTGTGGTTTGCCTGTGATCAGGGTAAGCTGGAGAAAGCTGTAGCACTCTGACACTATTGTCCCACAGATAAATACTGTCAGAATTCCTCCTTGTGTGTCAACAGTCATTGCATTGATTGAAATAGATTGTCAGATCTTTCTCTCTTCAGATTGGAGACAGACCCAGAAGGCAGATAAATATGTGCTTAACTGCCAATTATGAATCTGTTTGGCCTTGGCAGGACTGAAAAATGTAATAGGACTTTTCTGTCTCTCTCTTTGAAATTCAATAAGAAAAGAAGAAAGATTTTTCTATTATGTTTTGGTTGGGGTTTTTTTCTTCTGGGGGGATGAGCACCCTTTGCTTAGCTACTTCTTTTCACAAAATAATAAAGGCTCAAAGGGCATTTCTGTAATTTATTATACATGCATCAGTCCACTTGACTAGAGATTGATGAAAGAACCTGACCTTTATCATGATAAAGGGAATATAAGTGAGGAACAATTTTGATGTTGAAGGCACTCTGTCTTGTAGGCATACACGAGTATGTATTTGTTTTAGAACGATAACTGTTGTCACTTCCTGGCAAGGTTTCCTTAGAGAATAATCCTTGTTCACACTGAAACTTGGACCTCCTCCTGTGCATTTAAAACAAAGGCTTGAGAGATTTGCTTAGCTAAAGACAATGCTGCTAAAACGTGCCCAGGGGAGGGCAACAAAGCTGCCAAAGGGCTGGAGGGAGCCCTGTGACAAGCAGATAAGGACTCGGGGTGGGTCTGCTTTGGAGGAGAAGGCTGAGGGAGGATCCCGAGGAGGGGACATGGAGAGGGAGGTGCTGATCCCTTCTCCCCGCTCTCCAGTGACAGGAGGTGTGGGAATGGCTCAGCGCTGCAGCAGGGGATGTTTAGGCAGGTCATTAGGAAGTGTTTCTTTACCAACAGGGTGGTCTGACACTGGAACAAGCTCCTTAGAGCTTAGATCTATGCTCAGGGCTGCCGGCGTTTAAGGGCATGTGGACAATGCCTTTAACCTGCTTTAACTCGGTCACCGATCAGTGATCGCTGCACTTCCAACTGGAATGGTCTATTCTGTTCTGTTATCTTATGCTGGAAGTTGAGAAAGAGACAATGAATTAAACAATTAAGTTCTGGTTTTTTTCAGAAGTATTTTTTTCCCTGTAAGTAAATGATGTGTTCTATGCTTCAGGGTATTAAAATGAGAGGCTTTTTAGGGTAGCAAAGGTGCAAACAGGTGCTGTGGTTTGGAATGAGTGAGCTATTCTGCCAGCAGCAGGTTGCTGACTTGTTGTTCCTTTTATGCCAGTTTCCTTGGGGAGCCACATTACTCAGCCTCTGATGTCACATTGTGTGTGACACAATAACACATATAATGCAAAAGTAGGGAAAAAAGCACTACTTTACATTTTAAATCTGAACCTGTAAAATCCCAGCTCAGTGCAGGAGCACAGTTGGAGTGCACTCAGATTTCTCAGTGGGACAGCTGTGTCTGGGAAAGCCCTGCTCTGGTGCTTCTAAAGCCAAACCAGCCTGCTCCCAGTTCAACAAGGTACCACACATAATCACCTTGTGCCTTTAGACACATCACTCATGTGGACTCCTAGAGCAGTTGAGGGCAAGGCATAAGAACAGGCTTTAACCTGTATTATTTTATTTTCCATATGGGACCCATTTGATAAAACTGCTTGAGCACAACGCATTAAGCATCTAAAGCCATCCCACACAATGGCACTCTGCAGGCACCTTGTCTTTTTCTGGCTAAAGACCACATATCCTCAGTCTAGTCCCTGATAGTGGATAGCTTTCCTTATGTGGGGGCTTTGAAGAAAACCCCAGTTTCCAGCAATATGGTTTGCAGGAACTGCTGTTTTCAGGATTCAGCCCTTTGCAGTTCAACCTTCAACCACGCAAGCTGATTATGCAGGGAAATAGCCAAGATTTGCATGAGGCACTGGAAAACATGTTATAAAATTTTAATATATCCTCCTCCAAATAGCTTTCGTTCATACCTATTTTTAGGTGGAATTCAACTAAGCATTATCAGAGCCAATATCAACAGCACAGAACAATATAGCTGCACACAGCCATAAGAAACAGCACCTGTTAATAACCTAAATCATTCTATCACTCTTGTGTGCTATTGGTGTGAATGTTTTCAACAACAGAATGGAGAGAGATGTGCTAAAACTCTAAAGTTTGGGTAATTATTGTACGTCAGCAGCAGTTCCGTGTGAGCCAGGACAGCCACCCACTCCTACACTTGGAGTTGTGTAAGACTAAACGGGCATAAATGTGTTGATAGATTGTAGCCAGTGATTGTATATGTGTCTGTTTCACAGGAAATCTCTATTTTTAAAGTGGAATGTTATAATCAATGAAAGAATTTAAAAAAAAAAAACCAACAACAAAAAACCAACCAAAAAACCTTGTAAAATTAAAAATACACAGCCTGGAAAAGAAAAGAATTAAGGTAAAACAACTAGTTGCTTGGGAAGGTCAGCCACTCTCTTAAGAAAAGGTCAGCTGGATTTGGGGCATAATTTTTTTTTTTAAAGTGCTAAAGCTAGAAGTGTTCATAAAGTAATTCAAAGAAAATATAAAGAATTAAAATTTATGTTTTGTTAAATTATGAATTCACTTTTATTTCCCAAAACACTTGAAGCTAAGGGAGTCTGTGCAGAGACCTGAAGCTCTTTAGTAAAACTTAAGGCCCCTGGCTTAACTGTAATGAGTGTTGAATGAATAGTTCTGATTTCCAAACAAAGTACAGCTTGAACAGCCTCTTGAACGTCAACTAACTACAAGTATCATAATCCTCATGCAAGAAAAATATTGAGTCTTAATTCTAGCTATGTAAAATGATATCAAATTCAGTTGTGAGTTCATGTTTTCATGTGGTGGTATTGGTGAGAGAAAAAATAAACAGAAATAAATGTCTGTGGGCAATTAAATTATAATTGCTGCTGGCATTAATGACATTTATTATTCATGAGTTTTTCCCCACTCCTAAATAGCATAGAGTATTGAGTATTTTTTGTTTTTTAAGAAGAGTAAAATGAGGACTAAAAATTTAAATATTGTAAATTTGTGTAAATATAATGTTTTTCTCTTGTCCCAAGTCTTCAGAAACAGACTACTTCACAAATCTCACAGAATGCTGTTGTTTATCTCTTGCTTGTTGTTAGTGTGAAATCCATTGGGCTCTAAATCCTGAACACATTAAAGCCTGTGGCATCAGGCCTGCATCCCAACAATGCTTCTGCTCTCAGAAGAGTGGATTTGCAAAGGAGCACGATGGAGACAGGCATCCAGCTTTCGTGGAATGTGTGATTTGGAGCCTCAGCTAAAGCTGGTCAGAAGTGCTTTGAGTGGAGAGCACTGATTTGCACAGATCAAAGCAGCACCCAGGGCCAGTGTGGTTTTAACCAGAGGCTGATGAGCAGTGGCCATAGTTTGGAGGTTCCTGTTCCCTGCCCAGCGCTCAGAGCTGCTGTCAGCCCCCTCAGCCTCTGCCACACATCTGAGGAGCTGCTGAGGACATGGCTCCAGCTCCTGGCTGCTGTGCAGGGCACCCATGTGGCGCTGGGATTTTGGCTTTCCAGTCTGTGGCTCCTCAGGACTTGGCTGTCCAGCTCCACAGCTGTGTCCATGAGATGCAGGACAGCCAGTGCTGGACTGGCCTTTTGTAGGGACTGCTAAAATACTTAGTTTTGATCCATACCAGAAACAAACCAAATTCTGAAATTTCAAAACCCTTTCAAGCACAATGCACAATCTGCTCCCTTTACTTTACTGCTGTAGTGTTTTCTTATGGTAGTATACAAAAAAATAAAAGGAAGCATATTCAGTTGTTAATGAGCAATAATATGTGCCCAGGATTTCTCTGTCTTTAAACTGCTATCTCCAAAACAAACCAAAGTACAGAGCATAGTCTCCTGGAAAATGCATAAGCAGAAAACAAAAAAAAAAAAATCATATAAACAAAGTTTCAAAATCTAGTTACACTAGAAAAGCATCCTTCAGCAACCAAAGTTTTAATAGAAAATAACTCCGTATTCTGCTGACCTTTACAGGTTTAGCCTTTATATTGGAATGAACTGTTTGAAAAATGTCTCTAATTCAGTTGTCACAAACAGGCAGCAGAATGTGCTTGATCTGTTTCATGAGCAGAGGCTTCATTTTGATTTTTCACAAGCACCAAGTTTGGTCCAATGCTGTCTCCCATAGTCCTCAGCTGCCTGATCACATCTATTTCCTCACAAACAAAAGGCTGCTTGTAAAAACGATGTATGTGACTGAGATAATGAGGATGATAATGGAAAGTAATCTTGGCAATTACTGCAGCTTACACACCGAAAAGCAGACCCGGTCTCATTTCCAGGAATCCCACAGTGCCAAGCTGGTGGGTGAAGGAGGAGGGATCTAGAATGCTGCTCACATGCACATTCCATAGATCCAGGAGGGAGAGGGATGCCTTTGATCCATGTGCTGATAGGCAGCAGCAGTGCAGAGTGCTGCTGCACAGCCAAGGTAAGAGACATAATGAGCAAACATTTATGGCCCAGAGAGCTCAGTAACAACAGCAACCCAGACTCCAGCTGTAGCTGGTCATTATGTAATGCCACTTGCTCGCCCATTTGGACTCCTTTCGAATCAAATTGAGCTCCTGCTTCATAGCAGCTAGCAGGACAAAAAATATTAAATTTTGACAGAGGACGGAAACATGAGGAGTGACAGACTGTCTGATACTATAAGCCCTCACACAAGCCAGGCCTCCTCCAAGCAGAGAATGACAAAGATAAATATGAAAGAAACTAAATATTTCAAATCAAATTTTACTGAAAACGTGTGAAAGGGCATGTAAGGACCCTGTTGTTATTAGAAACAAATAATGACAGTAATCAGCAGAAAAAAATGTCATGAAGAGTATTATAAACTAGGAACTGACTTTCTGAACAGAACTGAATTTCTTGAACAATTTTCTCATTCTACTTATTACCAGTTGTTTTCTAAAGAATGTTTATGCAGGTGAGAAAGTATAGAAGCCCTGTTTCTGTATTTCCATAAAGGCAAAGGCATAATTGGACCATTAAACTTCATTACTTTTCTGGAGCTAATATCGTGCTCCTTTTGTGGTGGCCACACTGCAGTGGTTGTTTACAGCTGGACTTGCACATCCTGCAGGTAGTTGCTGTGAAATGCGCAGTTCTTAAACCTGCTCCTCTGGAACCTGCCCCTCTGGAACGTGCTGTCACACTCAGAGATGGGGCACGCTGAGGCAGAGACTCCCAAATGCTGCCCTTTGTAGGCAGATCAGTCATAGCTCCTTTCTCTCCTGTTCCTTAGGCTAAGAATGCACCACAGGCTGTGCACCAGGGGTGAGATTCACTCTTGTGGATGGAGCAAACAAGTAGCACCTATGGCAAATGGGATTTATTTATACATTGTGTGAAAGTTCTCAGTATATTTTGCCTGGCAAGCCCTGAGCATGAGCAGCTTTTTCTCCCCAGGCCCACAGGAGCCCTGTTCAGACAGGGGCTCACTGCACTCGGCAGCGTGGCTGATGGAGGGACAGCTGCATGTGAGCTCAGCCCTCACGCTCGGGGCAGCCCGTGAGTTTTGTGTTGCATTTTGGCAGAACTCTGCACCCCGGAGCAGAGGAGGGCACTGCCAGGTTCCCCGACTGGGCTGCGTGGCTCCAGAGCCAGCCGGGTCCCTGCGTCCAGCCCCAGGCCAGCAGTGGCAGGAGCTCCGGCAGAGCCGGGAAGCTCGGGGCTGGCGCAGAGCACGGGCAGCGTGATTCATTCTGCCGGGGAAAGCTCTCCATGCTGCCGGGGCTCGGCGGAAAGGGAGCCAGCTGGGCTCTAGCTTCAACTGGCGTGCACCAGAACATGAGTGTGAGAGTGATTTCGATGGGGCACAGGCACAGCAACAAGTATTGTGCCTGTTGCAGTGAGGTGGAGCTGCATTCTGCCCCATTTGCTCCCTGCAGTTCTCTCTGGAAGGAGTGAGGAGCGGGAGGGCAGAGCAGCGCAGAGCAGCCCGGTCCCAGCCCGGCTCCAGCCCGGCCCCAGCCCGGTCCCAGCCCGGCCCCAGCCCGGCCCCAGCCCGGCTCCAGCCCGGCTCCAGCCCGGCCCTGCTGGCCAGGGACCCCAGCCGGGCTCCTGCACAGCAGCAGAGGCTGCCCAGCCCTCTGGNCCAGCCCGGCCCCAGCCCGGCCCCAGCCCGACCCCTGCCCGACCCCAGCCCGGCTCCAGCCCGGCCCCAGCCCGGCCCCAGCCCGGTCCCAGCCCGGCCCCAGCCCGGCTCCAGCCCGGCCCCAGCCCGGCCCCAGCCCGGTCCCAGCCCGGCTCCAGCCCGGCTCCAGCCCGGCCCTGCTGGCCAGGGACCCCAGCCGGGCTCCTGCACAGCAGCAGAGGCTGCCCAGCCCTCTGGGGCTCCTGGCTCCTTCTGCTGGCCATGGCCCTGCCTGGCTGCCCGGCTGCAGCTGCTGTGGCAAGGAGGCAAAAGCAGCTTTTCCAGGCCTGCTGGGGCACTGGATGCCTGTAAAGAGCAAAAGGCTCCTAAGTTTGGCAGAGATTATATTTTTTTTGCCCTTACAAATAGCTGATAGGAGGCAGAGAATAGCATTTCTTTGTCCCACATGCTGTATATTTGAAGAAGCATTGTATAAAGGCTGCTGGAAAATACCTTTTTATTTATTTTTTTAAAATGTAGTTTCTTTTTCCACTTAGCTGCAGGTTTTTATACCCAAAATTGAAAGCATTCAGCTCTTCCCAAAATGACCTCTATAAAAAAAATATAAAGAGATTTAGGAGCATAAATCAAAGTCTCTCAAATTAATTAATCAGAAAAATGTTTTCATTTAATGGTTTCCTAATGCTACTGTACTAATATTATACTGAAATACGTTAAGTTCCCTGCAACTTTGACTTGACTGGTGACAAAAAGCAAACATATCCTGTCACCTATAGTAATCATCCCACCTAAAATATAATTATTTTTCCATAACTACATAATGTGCGGGTAGAGTGAATGCTACCTAATTGTACTGATGTTTATAACCAGTTATTTAACAAGTTTATCATAACCAAGCTTTCATCCCAGGGATTCATCTTTCTGCCCAGGCCCTCCAAAAATGTACTGATAAATTTAGCTATTACTACACTGAAGAAATTGTGGTGTTTCTATTAAGTATGTGTTGGATTTCCAGGAAGTTATAGACTTAAATAAATAACTCTTTCAAACAAAATGAAGGAACAATTCTCTCTCTTTTTTGCCTGTCCCTTTTTGGTACAGGTTGAAATAGTGTTGCCTGCCATCTGAGGCCTCTCCTCAATTCAGAGGTAGGAGTTAGATTGATTTGTGAGTAACTGTGCATAGAAAGCAAGGAGATGAATTACCCTTGGAAAAACAACTCGAGCTGCCAGCTCTAAGCTGTAGAGGAGTCGCCAGGGCAGCAGAGAATAGTCTTCCAAATGTTTTAGTAAAGGAGAAAAAGATCAGTAGCTGATTAATCATGTTGCTGGTGTTTTCAGGGACATTGGCTAATAGAAAACCAAATGTTAGGAAAATATGTTTCAAGGAAGGCCAACAAAAAAGTGAGAGGAATGCAGCCACTGATAATGTTGTATAGAAATTGAGAAGGATGCAGGAAGGAAAGAAAAACAAATGAGAGGACAATTCATGAAGCAAATGAAAACTACACAAATAATACTTTTTTTAAAGGTCATAACAATAAAAGAATAATAAAATGAACAAGACAATTAAAAAATTAGCTCCCTGAAACTGTGTTTTCTTCTGAACAGCTATGGTAGGTGTTGGGAGTTGCTTGTGAATTAAAAAATGGCAGAGTCATCTGTGTCCTCAAATCATCATGTGTAAATTGAACAAATACTGAAAATCTGCTCTGACAATGGACTTTGGACATAAGTTTCTATCTTTGACATTGGAATTTCTTAAGCCCTTACATCAGCTAACTTCGAGAGGCATTTCCTTCAAGCTGGTCTCCCATGTTGCGGAAATATGAACTTTTGAAGGCAGCAAAATATCACCAAATGCAGGCAGAAGTGACAGCCAGAGAGAGGGAGGAGACCTTTCCACACACTGTATGGGAAAATTGCCCCACTGCCACTGTCCAGCATCCCTGTGCAGCTGAGACCCTTCTGTGCCAGTGCAACAGCTGAAAAACACTACTGCTGTCTCTGCCAGAACAGTCCCAGTCTCCTTGGAATGATTTCATGCACTTCATGGTCTTAGTGAAGAACAGGAGGGATTTCTTTGTTGTCAGGATCATTTATTAATAATCAGAGCTATTCAATTTTTTTAAATGTTCAACAATTCCTACAATACACCTTGTAAATTAACCTGGATAAATATGTGGTAGGAATCAGCTTACCCTAGTAATTTGTATTTAATAGTATACAATAGCAATAATTTACAAAGCTAACTTCTCAGCATAGTTTAACTCCTAATTAGCCCTCAGGAAGGACTTACCCTCCAGACAGTTCTTTCTTTTAAAAAGCATGCGGTGAGAAAACACACCTGACTTTGGTTTTGCAGATTTTCACCAGGGTAAGTTACACGTATGAGAACAGCCAGCAAATAGCAAATAGAAGGGGATAAACGTATTTTCACTTCAATCTACTGCATTTATCAAATTCACAACTACAACGTGGATTTTTTTTTTTTTTCAATGTAAATTAGAGGAGACAACTTGCTCAGCAATTCTCTAAGACTGTTACAGTACTCTAGACTAATTTTATGGGAGAAACTCACATAAGACTGACTTACTGATGATGATGATGATGATGGTACCAGAGTCTGAAAGGAAGCTGTAATTTCAGAGACAGATTCCTTCAGCTGTCTTGGCCTCATCCCCAAAATAGCTTCAAATCTGCAGATACTTGATCTCCACTTCCTAAAATCTCTCTTGATGGTTCTGGACTCTCTCTGGATAATTATCCAGGGTAACCAGGTGGAAGTCTCCAGGAGAGAGGCCATGCTCAGAGTTGAATCACTTGGGGTGATGTAGGAACTGAAGAAGTCGTTCAAGCCATGTATAGTTACTCATAATACTCATACTCAGAAGTTTCTTTCTAAGCACTCTTAAATCAACTTATTTAACTCATTTAAACAGCTATTGTAAAGCCTTTGTTCCTACTGACATTTTAGTTCTTACTAAAGAAACAGACATCGTGTAATTACATCAGTGCTATTAATTATTATCACTTCTGCTCTGATTGCTGCCATTTTTGGGCAAGCTGATTTAGCAACAGTGGCACATCAGAAGGGAAGACACTTTGAATGAAGTGTATAGTGCACGTCAGATTCAGCTTTCAGGTGTAACTGTCTTTATCTTATACTACCAAGCCAAAATGTTTCAATTTGTTTGTGTATGAAATTATATTTACTATGCATACCCACTTAACCAATAAGCAAAGTAATAATTATTATCAGATTACTTAATAGTATTACTTTATTTTTGTTTGCTTCTATTTCCAGCTCCTTTAGCTGTCTTTTATGAGGTTGTGCATCCTCCACATTAGTTCCCCTGTATTTCCATTGTGGTGGTTTTACTTGTAACCTTCTTCTCTTTTTCTGTCCCTCACTTACCCCTCTCTTTCCTATTTTCTTTGATTATTTTTCTGGGCACACTTTGCCAGCTGTGCACAACCATTCAATTTCTGAACTGTCTGTTCCATTTAAAAATACATAAATGGCAGCATATTCACTTTTACCTTTCCACAGCCTCATGTCACCAAGATTTTCTTTTTGTTGCAATTACTCAGGAGTCTGAAATAAAGTTCTCAGCTTCACACCATTATAATCATTCCCTGCCTACACCAGTTGTTACTTTGATATAGTTCTGTGTGATTTAGGTTTTCCCCAGAAAGCATGAAGTCCTGATTTCTTCTACCAGCTCATTTCAAGGTTCAGGAGAACTGCCTTAGAGAACACAGGAGTACTTTTAAACAGTTTGAGGTACATTTTCAAAATGGTACTTAGGAATTACACATCTCATTAGCAAATAAATATGATTCATCAGCACAACTCACTTGCTCCTTGAAAATCTTCCCCCAAAACACCTATAATTTGAAGAGAGGGCAAGTGCTGATAGATAGCATATGGATGTGCCTGGAAGTTTTAACTGGCTTCAATCCTTTGGTAAATGCTCTGACTGCCCCAACAGTGCTGCCATTGGACATGGAGTTGGCACAGATTCCTTGTCTTAGAGCATAAAGGCATTTTGGGGAGAAATGTAGATCTTCTGCCCTGTACACACACCTATATCTAAAGCAACACAAAAAAAATTGTCCTTTTTTTTTTTTGCACTGGGCTGGCCCACAGCAGAAGATTAGGAAAAGTTTGAGGCTTGATTGAGATAGAAAGCTTGCATAAAGTGAAAAACAAAAGTCCTGAGAAATTATTCCAGGAAATGTTCTTTGATATTTAAAAGGTTCTCTCAATAATGCTCCCTCACAAAGATGTTTTCTGTGCTCCTGCTGTACCTGGGGTTCAAAGTTATCAGGGCCAAATCCTCCCATCCCCGGTATCAGGTACAGCTCTGTTGACTTCTACAGCTCCTTCACATGAAGCAGGATCCAGAGTGCAAGATTTGCTGCATTCAGGACTGGTTAAATGGAAAATTCCCTTTCCCACCTGAGCCCTGGCAGCGCAGACTCTCCCAACACAACCTGCTCGGTGCTCCCACGGAGTGGGCTCAGCACACGGGCAGAGGCCCAGGGGATTGCAAATGCTGCTCCCACATTCATTCTGGGCCATGCTGCTCTCCTTTTGGCATACCTAGGTATCAGTTCCCCAGTAACAGCTTGAACAGGTTCTTTGTCACTGCTGGGATCTGTTGTGTCACCCCAGAGGAGTCGCTTACGCACATTCCTGCCGAGTGTTAACTTGAGCACAGGAGTTTCTGAGCTGGTGGCGTCGTAAAGGAAAAAATAGCAACCTTGAGTCTTGATACTATGTACAGAAATATTGCAGAATGACGAAAAAGATGTGCTCAACAAGAGTTTTTCATTTTTCTTGGTAGGATGAGTGGGTATATGGGGGAGGTGTTCCATGACTTTTTCCATTGGGAAAGTCTCTTAGGCTCACATCATTACACTTGTATCCATCTCTTGGTCTTAGCCAGACAGAAAAGATGTATTCTCTGGAATTCCATGGGTGTGTTCTAGCATGGTGTTCCTTCAGCTAAGATCAGTGGTTATAAAACTTGGTATGTGTGACCAAACTTTCCCCTCCCCGTTAATACATGTTGTGTAAAATCCACATTTTCTCTAACATTTGAATTTATTGATAATTATTATAATGATAGCAGAATAGAATCTCTGAGTAGTCCATCTAGGGAGAAGTTTCAAGTGGAGTACTAAATCCTTGTAACTGGAGAAATAAGTGAGTTCTGCATCTATGTGCAGCATCATGACCTGATCAAAAAATGTAGTCCTTGGTAAGACAACCCTGTTTTCAGCTGTTGCTTGTAGCTTTGAAATGCTGCTGTCCAAACAGAACAACATTTTGTAAAAGGTGGTTAATACCTATAAATGTATATATGTATTAAATCTTTCATCTGTACTCTCTAGAAAAAGAACTGCTATTTCTGTATACCCTTTCCTCAGTGGTACATCCAGCCCTCACGCTGCTTTGATAGGACTTGATAGGTACAGGTATGTGTGATGTAGCAAGCCAAGAAAAACATCCAAAGGGGAATTACAGCATCTGTAAAGGCACACAGTGAACTGGGGTTAACTTCACATCTGTGTATAAATTGACACACAACAGAAGAGCATTACATGGGGCTTGGCATGTCCCTAAGTGACTGGGACAGCTGTCTCAGAGGATAAATAAATACCAAACAATTGCATGTGAAAGACACAGTCCAGAAACACTGAAACTTGCCCAATAACTGCTCTTTTACATCAGCACTTGACATTTTTTGGCCACAGTAAATATTGAAATTGATGTAATATCCTTATTAGAGATTTCTTAGAATTTCTTAAAGTGAACACCTTCACAGAGACAGGAAGCTACACTATCTGGATAACTGAGTATCCCTCTCCCTTAGGATAACTCCCTCTCTTTTCCTTATCCTACTATCTGATTCATTATCTTTTTGGCATAGGATGAACTATGAGGGGACAGAGAATTTATATAAGAGTCCTGAAAAGAAAAATATCTTCTCAGCTTCAAACTTTGTTCAGTTTTTTTCTAACAAAGTATTTAATAAGATTCAGCATTAGACAGTATTCTACCTTTTCTTAAACAAAAAAAACCCTCTTGGCTTTCAGCAAAGGGGAGAGTGAGAACTGTGGGTTATGTATATGCTTATTCACAGACTACAGAGGGGCAGGATGATGGCAACATGCTTAACCAATAAAATAGTACAATTGTTTGATTCTTTTTGGAACAGGCACTTTATAAACTTGCTAGGGTAATTTTTTTATTCTTTATTCTTCCACTATTCTGATTTTTCTTAAATTTGTTTTCTTTGTAATCTATTTACCTAATTTCCCTTTACTATATGTCAGAAGGGAGGTTCTGTGTCAGAAATACCTGGACTGTGACTGGTCTGTGTGTGACACTTTTTGGGCATGTTCCTAAGGCAGATCCACATGAGCAATCCTTCAGAAAAGCTTTTTACTTCTGAACCACATAACTACTTCTGGAATGAAGCTTAATTGCTTAAGTCTGGCTGCTGTTTGATGTGCTCAGATGGAAGGATGTGAAAACACTTGCTGCTTAAAAGCAAGAAGTGCCCCAGTGACTGACCTTTGCTCCTGGTGAATCTTTTCTGTTCCTACCAGGAGAGAAGAGCGTGTTCGTTGTGCAAACTTCCCAGCATTACTGCTGATCTCTAGAGAGGGGTAAGGGAAGCTGTGAAGATGAAAACACAGGGGACACAAAGTGCTGCAGTCACCAGTGGGTTCCTCATAGCAGGGAATGACCCACTGGTGCCATTCTCCTGCTTGGCAGCTGCTGCTGAATGCTGTGATCTCCTCCAGGAGGGCAGCCACTTCAGCTCTGCTCCAATTCCTGCTTATAAGTGGCACACTACACTCAGGTATCTGCTATTCTAAAAAAGCAAAGATGTTTTAATTTTTAAACCACTGCTAAAGAATTCATAAGTGCTTGAGAATTACTTGACCAGACCAGGAAATGATGAGCCATCCCCACCTATTCTGAGACTGACTAGAAATTACCATAGTGGTATAGGTTAAGAGGAAAGTCCTGCTGTTCTTACACAATCTGTTCTTGAGAAATGTATATTTTGTATTGGAGACATGTATCTTAATATCAAAGCACCCACAGTTGGACACTGAGGATTAGTTCCCTGAGTTAGGAAAAGAGTTTTGTAGATTTTCCATTGTTTTAAGAAGAATTACCTTATGCCACAGGTAGGGAGAAATGTTATCAGCTTCCCTAAGCTAAATGAAAAAATGAACTAGAAAGACCCAAAAACTCCTGTGCCAGTGTCAGAGGCTGATTCACAGTTTTGATCAGTGATTTTGGCAGTGATTCTGTGGCAGAGGAATTTTTCTGCAGTGTATTTGCACTTCTGAGCTCTCTCTCAACTTCAGCATGGCTCTGTCACCTCTTCCTCCAAGTGTCCTGGAATCCCTCAAGTTCTGAGCTCCTGTGAGTAAAGATCCCACCCTGAACCACACAGTAATGTTTTGTTAGCTAGTAAATATTGGTATTTGCAATTTCTAGGAGAACTTATTTTGTGAGTTATGTTCACCTTATCCTTTGGTATATAACTTAACTCTGCAAATGCCCTCAAGTACCTGGAATTTTACAAAAAACCAGTGATTAATATAACAGCCAACAATATGGTAGTTGTTTCTCAAATTATAAAGCAGTTTCCCTTTACTGGACAAATGGATGGACAGGAGGAATAGTACTGTAAGAGCTAAAGCTTTTTTTTTTTTTCCAGAATTTTTATGCTTAAGTGCTTGCAGAGTTTTATGCTTATGTGCTTGAGTTAATGGCTTCCTGGTATTTTATGACTGCCTCTCTTTTTATCAGTTGAGTTAGGAAAACCACAAAAACATCACATATAGGACTTTATGGATGTCTTTTATATCTCTTATATATTCTTGTCATTTTTGCCACGTATGTGTAGATGGATGTCGTGTTTTTCCAGCTAAAAGAATCAATGCTCTTCTACAGAGCCTGGGTGTGAAAAGTCTCTTTACTTTGTTAACCATGTACACTCCCTAAAGGTGTGCTAACAAAGGAGATTTGGAATTGTGCTTATGTTAATGTATAGTACATGCTTCAGGTAAGACATTAGTATTTTCTTTTTTATATAATTTTTAAAGAAAAGTAAAGCACAGCAAGGTGCTGCAACTTGTTAAAGATACCCCAAATTTTTATTGTGTTTAGAAACTACCACAGCTGAAAAGCAAAAGAAGCTTAGATATAATGCTTTTTCCATTCTAAGTTCCTTATATAAAAAAAAAACCAACATCTGAATTTATAATTAAGGGAATACTGTGACAGGTCTTCAGTACTTTTAAAATTTTTTTCTTTTTTGAAAGACAAAATTTATGTCAGTGAAAAATTGCATTTAATTCTCACATTTAATTCTTAGTTCTAGAGTATTTTTACTGGCTGCATAGCTCCAAAGACTTGAAGCAGGCCAGAGTTCAAGGGCCTGATGCTGAAAGCAAATTTGTAATCCTACAAATTCTTGTTGCTTAGGGTACTTCCCATGCATATCACTTTACCACAATAATGGCTTCTTCTAGGAAATCTGTATTAAAGAAAGTAATTGCAGTGCTATTCCTTCCTGTGCTTCTCCAATCCAAGCAAGGCAAAGGAACAAACTCCTCAATATTACCAAGGAGCAGAAATTGCCTTATTGGCCAGTCTGTTTTAGTCCATCCCAAAAGGGAAGTGTAAAGCAGAGCAGCTGGCCTGGTGTTCCACCCTAAAAGGACAAATGTTTACTAGGGATCTCTAGGAGCTGGAATTAGGGAGGCAGAACACTCAGCTCTGCAAGGAAGGAAAAGCTTCAGTAAGCCTATATTTACTATAGTGAGAAATATTAATCAGAATTAAATGAATACACCAAAAGGTACCATCCAATTAAAAATAGCCCTCCCCTGTCACTAGTCTAGCGGATAATTATACAATCAGAAATGTTGGAAATGTCATTACCAGAATGAAATTAGGGAAATTTCACTTAATAGAATAAGAGTGTCCCTGGTGATGGAGGCTGGAGGTGTCTGGATGGGCAGGGAAATGCCCTGTCCATGCCTCTGTGTCCCTCAGCTTTGCTGGGAGAACCCCAAGGGCATTCCCAGGGTTACATCTCCAGACACTCTGCATGGCTTTACTCCAGGACATAAACTGTATTTGCTAGCATGGATGTCTTGTGAGAAATAGTGCACTGGCAGTCTACAAATCTGAGTCAAGTATTCTCTATATTTAGTAGGATAAATATAGCAAAAAAGTCAACTGGGAAATCTTAAGCTCTGCTGTGGAGAGCAAGAGCCATTAGGCAACAGAGTTGTGCATATAAAATGGCAACACTCTCACCTATAGGACCTTCATCTCATTAGCTCAGCTACCCAAATTTACAGTAGAGCCACAGAGTTTCTTTGTGTTCATATGATATTGTTATTTAAAATGTTCCTTGACAAATCTATTGAGCAAATTTGTTCATCCATAGGATGCTGGAGCACCTGGCCAGTGTCCCTGTGAGCATCTCCTGCTCATGTGCCTCCATCACAGAATGAGACTGAGAAGGGCTCTGGCCGAGCACTCGGGATATTATTGATTTCCTTGGTGACAGAGGCAATCATGATGTTTGTGCAATGTGTGTCTTAGACAGATAAGGGCCACAGGGGTGTTGAAGCTGCAGCAGCATAGAGAGTCCATCTGCTTTACAAATTTCATAACATTGATACAGAATGTGCACAAACTGCTCCCCAAACCCTGTTAGTTACCAAGCACAGCTCTCATAAGTGGCTGTAGAAAATTTATCAACATAAATTACCAAGACCATATATTTCTTAGGCAAAAGAAATAAATGGCACATCTCAAACTTGTTTTTGATGCCCATTTGAGAAAGACATTTACCTACTGGGCTGTAACTCCTTCAATCTGAAACTTCTTCACTCAAAGGACTGTATATTATTTTCCAAAGAGCTGTGGTTTTCTGGAAGATACATCAGATAATCAATGCACTCCCCCCTGAGAGAGCTCCATGCATCTTAGCAAACAGAAACTTCAGCATGTGTAACAGTTCTAGTATTGGTCCTCAGTATCACTCAGAAAAGTTTGTTTAGCCTTCACAAAACTTATGAAACAGAATGTTCCAGTTTCACAACATTTTCTGAGAAAGCAAGTTCTCTCCTATACCAGTTCTGAGCAAATAATGAACCAATACATTTTCAGTTTTGTAAGCATTCCTTCCCATAGCAATGTTCATATCTGGGTTCTCTGCACTTGTTTATTCCCCCTGAGCTGTGTGTTAGGATTTACCATGCTGTCACAGCCAATGCACAAGAACTGTAATTACCTGTTTTCCCTGGTTCCATTTTCAAATCTTGCATTTTGGCATAGTTGGAAGTTCTCACCTATTCATCTTTTCACTTCTATTATAATTCATCTCAGTAGAAAGGAAAAAAAGACAAAGTAAAATTCTCTAGTATTTAGTATGTTTTCTTGCAACTCTTATTGCCACCAAAGTCTATTTCAAATGCTCCCACTCTTTGAGAGTCTCTTATTTGTCCTGCCATGGTGCACAGATGCAACTCTTTATGGGTCCACACAGTAACATGGGTCATAACATTCTAGGTTTGTTTGGGGTTTTTGGGTTTTGTTTTGCTTTGCTTTGTTTTTTATAGAGCAATAGTAGAGAGAAGGGAAAGTGATGAGGATGAGTGCAGGTCAGCTGTGCTTCTGAGGTCAAAATTCTTTATGAAGTTCCATAATCAGTTATAACCCTCCTGTTGTGCTCCATAGTACAGAAAAATCCATAAAGGCTGATAGAGTGTTGTACAATAATGGCACAACAGAATCCTGTATATTGATGGTCCTGAGAGCTCCCAAGCAAGCACTTGCCATTCGGTGCATATTGACACTCCAAAGGTCCAGGCCTTGGGGAGCATCAGCTCTCTGTTAGGTTTCATCTCTGTGCTAAGCAGGTACCTGCTAGAGGCAGGAACTGAACCCCCACTTTATCAGGGAGAAGCCACTGCAGTTGCTCAGCCCAGGGGAAATGAGGCTGGGGATGACAGACTAACTTTGGGCCTGGTTTTGGCCTCAGGAGAGATCCAGTCAGAAGGTGTCCACAAGAACTGCACCTTCCAGCACTGTTTCCTGTCTTTCACTTCTGTTATTTTGTCATTTTCTTTCTCACTTTTCAGTATATGTAAATACTCTGTGCTCTCGGGGGTGCTTTATGTATTGCATGCCATCACAAGTTCTCACACAAAATACCTGCAGGACTGATTCTATCATGCTGTCTGTCATTGATTTATTCAGCTTTGTTGAGTCATTTCCCTTTTTAAAAATAGAATATTGCTTTAATTTTTTTTCTTTCACAGAGGTCTATCTAATGAGGTTTTTGTGGTGAGAATCCTGCTATGATAAGGAAGACAGCAGTAAATCAGCCCAATCCCTGTGAGCTCTGCTCATCCTTGTAATTGTGAACTTCTGATTTTTCCTTAGCTTCTCAACTTTGCAGTGCTCTCTCTGGCAATCCCATCAAGCCTTGATTTAACAGCCAATGATTTTTTTTATTTGTTTCCTGGAAGAGTTTTGGGTGCAATAGCCTGGGTGCAGGTTATTGAGGACACTGAGCTTTATTGCTCAGAAAATACTGGGACTGTCCTTTGATAACTTTCTTTTGTCTTCTGTCTAGTGACATAGGCACTCTTGGCAGACAAAATGCTTTCACAGGTGGACTTGCACTTAAATGCTCATAAAATGTCTGGGTGAGCAACTATGCTGGATTTTAAGCTGTTACACTCAAAAAAGGGAGGTTCTAAAAGATTTCTAAACCCAGAGGGACTCATCAATACCTCTATTGCATCCAGACTTCTAACAACAGTGTCAGATTTACTGCTGTGCATTTACTGCTCCATTCCTCCATCAGCAAGAACAGAGAATCTGTCTCTCCCATTAGGCAGACAAATGAAATGGCTGCATGGAAGAGATATTTATTTTTCCTTGTGTTTTGTGCATCTAGATTGCATTGCATCAAAGTGAGTAAGGAGTGTGAGTAGAATGTTGCTAGGGAGATAATGAAGACAGTCTTTAGGTTGGATGGTCACTAAATATGTTGGATTCATGACACCAAAAAAGAGAAATGTTCCTATCTACACTTATTGTTTTATCTTTCTCTTTAGATCAATAAACTCACTCTAGTTGCTTTACTCTGCTTTGGACTGTACAATTGAATGATGCCCTATGCTTCCTTCTGTCTCCCAATGCATGATGCGGAAGATTCTCTGGGTTTTTACAGGGAATTCAGCTTCATTTAATTCACAGGTGATTTGTATTGCCAGTACCCAGTCTCAGTGCCTTGTATCTCCATTCCTTTTATTCCTCCTTTTCAGAAGGCAGGGGGCTCATTTTCTGCCTGAGTTTTGTGTACATCTAAATCTTCCCTTACACAGAAAAAAAACCTGAGGCTCTCTAACATTTAGTCTTCAGCCTGCTTCAATTTTTAAATTTCTTTTGATCCCTTTACAGGACCTGTAAGATTTTTAGGGTAACAATAGCATTAGCACACAAAGATACACCTCTGTTGTAAATGTCCATGTCTGTTCTGAATTCTTTACCGAATTACTAAAAGTACTTCATAGTTGGTTGTATTTGGAAAGGTGATGGTCACACTACAACATCCAGTATTTTTGCCTCAGTTTTTATATCAAATATATGGTATCCAACTTGCAGTAGGAATCACAAGTTGTTGGGGTTTTTTTTATCCACGAGACCTCTATGAACTGTAAACAAGCTGGTTTTATCTGCCTCAATGGTTGCAAAAGCTTGTTGTGGCAGACTGGAGTCCACGTCACTGTAACTTCTGCAGTGCTAACTCCTGCAGGCAGGTTTGGGGGCTCGTTGTACTCAAACGGGCATCTGAAACCTACTTATTCTGTAAGAAGGAATTTAGTTTCATGTTCACTGGCACTTGCATTGGGCTTCAGTGTAAGGTCCAATTTAAGCTGAAATGGCTTCACCCTCACCCCACGTCACAAACTGGAGAATGAGGGATACAAGGAGAGCAAAAAAGGAGAGGTTTCCTTCTGTTTCCTCCATGTCTAGAAGGAAAGGTGGGCAGTCACAGCTATTGTTTCACTGCTCATCAGGAAAAGCACAGAAGGGGCAGCTCGTACAGCTCTCACTATGGAACCACCGCACTGCTCCAGCACTGGGGCAGGCACAGGGACAGGGACAGGGACAGGGACAGGCACAGGCACAGGGACAGGCACAGCCACAGGCACAGGGACAGGCACAGCCACAGCCACAGGCACAGGGACAGGGACAGGGACAGGGACAGGCACAGCCACAGGGACAGGCACAGGCACAGCCACAGGCACAGCCACAGGGACAGGCACTGCCACAGGCACAGGCACAGCCACAGGGACAGGCACTGCCACAGGCACAGGGACAGGGACAGGGACAGGCACTGCCACAGGCACAGGCACAGGCACAGCCACAGGGACAGGCACTGCCACAGGGACAGGTACAGCCACAGCCACAGGCACAGGTACAGGGACAGGCACTGCCACAGCCACAGGCACAGGTACTGCCACAGGCACAGGGACAGGCACTGCCACAGGGACAGGTACAGCCACAGCCACAGGCACAGGCACAGGTACTGCCACAGCAACAGGCACAGGCACAGGTACTGCCACAGGCACAGGTACTGCCACAGGCACAGGTACTGCCACAGGCAAAGGCACAGCCACAGATACTGCCACAGGCACAGGCACAGGCAGGATGGGGCACAGCAGGGCAGGAGAGAGAACAGCCGCAGAGAGCCCTGCCGGGCTGTGTGGGGTGGTTCCCTACACTGGGAAGCCTTTCCTCCTCCCCTGGCCTGGCCCAGCTCCGCCTGTGCCTCAGCAGAGGCTGCTGCCCTGAGTCAGGCTCATCCCCAGCCGAGGGAGCCGGGGCTGGGCTGGGCTGAGCTGAGCTGGGCTGGGCTGGGCTAGGCTAGGCTGGGCTGGGCTGGGCTGGGCTGGGCTAGGCTGGGCTGGGCTGGGCTGGGCTGGGCTGGGCTGGGCAGGGCTGGGCTAGGCTGGGCTGGGCTGGGCTGGGCTGGGCTGGGCTGGGCTAGGCTAGGCTGGGCTGGGCTGGGCTAGGCTGGGCTGGGCTCCTCAGCCCCGGGGCTGCTGCAGAACAGCCCCTCCAGGCCGGGCCGTCCCAGCGCTGCGGCTGCTGCACTTTTGTCCTTGCCCTAAATCCTGAACAGAACACATCTCACATACTCATCTGGCAGTAGCTTGCAACCAGGGCTTATTGTTTTATAGAGTGGTGGGACAATTTATCAACCTGTATCTAAAGCATCTTCCTCCCTGGAGACAGATATTTAAATTCAACTGCTTAGAACATTAACGTCTTTCACTAATACAAACGATCAAAATGTGTTACTGCTTGAGAGATTTTATTTTGAGAAATGCTTAATGTGAGTGTAATGTTACTAATTACCTATGAAATTTCAGATGCATGTTTAATGGTCACAAAGAGGTTTGTTTACCTCAGCATAATTTAGATTCTGCACTAAAATACTGTGTTTCCACTCTTTGTTTAATTCTTTCAGTACTGCACTAAGAATCCTTGGAGCCAGTCAGATTCTGGCCCACAGAATAACATAATGCTGATGACATAATTACCATCCCATGTGAAAAGGAACTTCTGTGTAACTTGTTGGGAATTAGCAGTTGAGAAAAAAATAATATTTTTTTAATTTCCTTTGGTTTTACTTAATGTTTATGAAGTATTTTCTTGGCTCACTCAATAGTGGCCTCAGGAAAACTGTATATGTAGAAATGAAATTAAAAAATGCAAAAGCTTCTAGTGCAATATAAAATATTTCTTGAAAATATTAAAATGTTCCAAACAAAAAATTTGGAGCACATCAGCTTGGTGTTACTGCACCTGTTTTGCCATACTGGGAGAGTTTCGTGTGCTTGACCAGAAAACAGTGGCATACATTTCTATTTATATTTTTCTGTCTCTATCTCCCTATTGTTCCAAGTAATACATTCTATACAAGATGGATTGAGCAATGTACTTCTCAACTCTGACATTTTCCTTCTTATGGTTAAAAAATAAGTATAGACTGGTATTCCACAAAAGTACACACTGAATCATTCTCATTAATTAAGGATTGCTTTTACATCTACTTCAAATTACTTTAATAATAGTCTTGAGATTATCTGTTTTGTTAAGCTGAAATATATGAGCAGCTGTGTTACTCCTACAGCTTCTGGCAAGTTGCAGGAAAGCAGCACCTATGTGCAGCATCAGGGTCCTGTGAGAGCAGACTCAATTGCTCTTCCATACAGTTCTTTGGCCTGCCTGGGCCTGACTGCACAGTTAATATTCACATTAGTATTTGTTTTATTGTTCCACTGTTAAACTGCAAGCAAGCAAATACTTTGTGCAGGTTGGTAAAACTAGCAGAGCTGGGTCCTTTGTGGCTTTTTTGTCATTGAAGAGCCTGAAGTTGGTGATATTAATCCCCTGCTTAGTCAAGCACGTGCCTAAATATCTTGCTAAACTGAAGCTATGACATGGAGACCATCATAAAATCCTCCTGCTTGCAGATAAGAGTCTGAATACCAGCACAGCCTACCTGACCTTTGGACAGTTTCTGTATTAGCAACAACGAGTTGCTGCTAACTGAGATGGGATCTGAGTCACTGTAATACAGCACTTTTTCATGCTGTGAGCCATGGTGACACCAGTAATAGCAGAAATACTGCTTGGGTGGCTGCTTTCCCCCATGTCCACAAAGAAAGTACCTTTTTTTAGGATTGTCAACATGCTGATGACAGTCCTAGCAATACTCACTTTGACAAAGCCCTTTGTGCTGTTGCTACAGTGCTTTCCAGAGCTGGTAGGGGCCTGATGTCCTCTTAAGATAGTTTTCCACAGGCATCCCCCTTTGAGTTCTGATCAGCTCTTGGCTCCCAGCCACTTCTGTCTGATATTAATCTTGTCAGTGACCAGCAGGTTGAGCTACTGCAGCAGATCTCACTTGATCACATCAGCCAGGCCTGAGCAGTGCCAGAGGCTGCCAAGCCTGAGATGACAGCACGCAGGCCATTGGGCTCACTGGGGAATGGACTTTCACATGCTGATTGTCTTTGAGGCCCACTTACAACCCTTTCATAAAGCATTCTTTCTATAGCTGAAGTTTACATAACACTCCCAACATAATCACTGAAACGTGCTCAGTTTCTATGGTGACGGGTGCTGGAGGAGAACTCCCAGACAGATGAATTGAAGAACAAAAAGGCACAGGAAGCCAAAGCCCCGAGTTCACTGTGCAGAGCTAATTTGTCTGTGCAGTGTTTAAATAATAGGATGAGAAACCTACAGGAAAAGTAAACCAGAAGTAACTAATACCAGATCTCTTCAAACTTAACCAATGTTCCTCCCATGTTTTTTTGTTTCTTGAATGGTAAAAATAGTTGCACAGGCTTAAGAATGCAACAGAAAAGTTGGCAGCTGGAACTGAAAATTGGTGTGAGTTTGAGATCAGGACTGACAAGTGGTAGTGGGAATATCTGTGAGTTCACTGGAAATACTGGGAAGATGCAAAGTAGTATAAGAGAGGTATGGGGTGGCATTAAGCAAAATGACAAAGCCATAAGGCAGGAGAAGTTGAGCATCCTTGTATTTTACATTTAGTCTTCTGCTTCTCTCTTACTCTTCTTTTTGCCAGTATGTAATGAATTAGTATATAAAGGGCTGCTCAAGTAGCAGGGAAGTCCAAACCACTCTACATTTGCTATGAAAATGGAAGGTTTTTTAACCAGGTAAAAAAAAATGTCTGTGCACATTTTTTGTGCCTTTGCAGTTGGTGCCAGCAGTCATTCCAACTTGCCATGGTATGAGCAAAGTTTCAAATATTTCCTTCACTTTCCTTGCTTTGTGTTTCCTGTAGCACTACTGCTATGATAGTCACTGTGCTGTTTGGGAGGCATTATGTGCTTGAGTAACCTCCCACTGTTTAGGTTCAACAAAATGCATTTCCTGAAGCTTCGTACAGCTCCTGTAACAAAGCAGGGAGAGGATGGGCTCGAGTTCATTGACCACAGCCCTCCAGCTTTACTTTCTGCAGCAGTTCTGGACAGAACTCTAGGAGGTAAATTGCAGCTTCACTGTGTCACTAAGCACAAGCAGTGTAGTAAACTGGTGGCTTAGCAAAATCTATTTCCCGGTCAAAAGTCAGCAGAATTTCTACATGCTGTTTAGAGAACAGCAGCCTAATCTGTCTGTTTGATATTTATAACTCATTCACAGCTAAAAGTTGACTATGTCCATCTTATGTGGGGGAAAGAGAAGAAAAGTGTTGGGATTTGGAATAAGACATAGGAAAAGAAAAGCTCATGCATTTTGCTTCTAGCTCTGTTGTGAGCTTTCACACAATATTAATTTAAAACATTAGGCTGCATGTTGTCTGAACCTCAGATATGGATTGGAAGAAAAGGAAAAAAGAAAGAGTATTCTTGCCCAGTAGTTTGAGAGACATAGCTGACAAAGATTTGCTGGATTCATTGCTGGTATTAGTTCCTCTGTGACAGACAGGAAGGGGGAGAAGGGATTCTTTTCAATTTTTGTGTCCATGTGCTTCTCTATATGCACTACTTAAATATGTTGGAGGTGTTTTGATGACAAAGGGAGCAAATGGTAGAGACATGAAGAAGGAAGCCAGGAGAAATACCTCATGGTTTTTTCACTGCTCTGATAGCAGCTTGGTCCCAAATCCAAGTCTGATTCAATAACTCATTTTTCTCTATGGCTGGTGCTCCTGTGTCCTGGAAAGCAGATCTACCAGTGCATCCCACTGAATTTCCTGAAGGATTGGAGTGGATGGGATGCTCATTAGGTTAAATGCAATTTCTCTAACTGCTTTTTTATTATTGTGCTCCAGCATGTTATAAAATGCACAGGACAAGATTTAGCAACTGTACCTTGTTTCAGAATTTCCTATTTTATTAGGGGCTGCGAGCCCCTAAACATCTCTGTAATATGGCAGAGATGGGACCAGGAGATTAATAAAGTTTTAAAATCCCTTCCTAAGCATTTTGTAAACACTAATATGATGTGACTTAGTAATTACTAGAAATCTCATAGAGACAACTGTTCAAATGGAAGTTTTTAATAAACCTATTCACTTTATAAGTGAAGTGGAGTGAGCAAAACTCTCAGGAGTTTCATTGATCCTCGTCTTTTTTAAGTGGTGTCATAGCCTTCATGTTTGGTTCATTGAATGTTTTGTTTTAAAAAAACGCTGACTCTAAACATGATCCTGACAGGGAAACCAAAATATTAGAAGATTCACCTAAACAGAGAGTTACACTTAGCAAGTGTTCCTAGCTAAGGGAAAAATCACTATTTCTAACTAATCTCTTCTGGAGAGAGGTAGTGACTGGTGAAAGACTGTCACTGTAGGAATGCAGGAATGCTGGAGTAAGAAATAAACATCAAGCTTACCAGACTTTCAATATTTGTATAGAACCATCTAGAATTCAGTGCTTTTAGAATTCAACCAGTGTGTCCCTCCAGGAGGGACAAGGCACTGGAATCATAAAAAGCCCATTATAGGCTGCATCGTTAATTCTGGAAACTGCTTACGGTCACATTCCTGTCTTCTGTACTCATTTTTACTCTCTTAAAAACATATTCTGGAAGTGACTTAGGCTGATTAAAATTTTTTTTCAATTAAAACTCTGAAATTAAAATGCTTACAAATCATTGGTTCTTTGTGAAATTGAAAAAAACCAAGATCAGTGTAGGTATTGTACACTTGTAAAATGAATTAAGACTTTAAAAAGTCAAATGCTTTCCTTAAGATGCACTCATGAAAATATTCTTCATGTGGCAGTTGGAGAAGTCTGTAATGTACTTTTTGTTTTCTCATCTTTGGGACTTCTGTATTCCATTCCCCAGCTACAGAGCAGTTTCTCAGGTATAGATACCTGGTTGGAGGTGGAGGAAAGGAGGTGGGCTTTTATTTTTTTGTCTCTGAGTTTATACTCATGGCTTACCTTTTCAATTGGTAGGGCTTTATTCAGGAGTGTGTAAACTATGAGACATTGTCTGAGCTACTTGGTATGAGTCAGCATTTGTAAACTGTTTACTGAACTGAGCATAAACAGTAAGTTACACAGAAAAAATGTACAGAATAAATAACTATTTTAGATTGCTGTAAACCCTTTGAAAGTCTTCATTGTACTGAGGTAACATTCTCCTGTAAATGGATATATTCAGAACACAGTCCTGATACTACTGTCATTTAAAGCAGCATAAAAATCAGCAACTCAAACAGTCAGAGTACTCTCATTGCTGTGAAAGGCAAATGTCAAAGGATCTTATGAGCTGCTGTCTTCAGGATGTGATTCTGGAGCAGTGGCTGAACGTGCAGGACACACAGCTCTGGCTTGGTGTGTAAAGTCAGCTCAGATAGTGAGGATCAGTAAGAGTTTCCCTGTTACACCAGCCCTTCCAAGGCAATAGGAAAGAATCCAAACAGTTACATTAGGGCTGAGCCATTCCCCTGTGTGCTGAGCAGCAGTGATTCTTGTTGTGACCAGGGAATTGTGTGGCTGTGCATCTGATGTCGTTTATTCAGCTGTGGTGTTTCTCACGTATCAGTACCTGGGTTACTGCCTGCCATGTGCTGCCTGTGCTCCACACCAGCTCCAGGCACCGTGGCTGTGCCAAAGGCAGCCGTGCCTCGGAGCAGCTGTGGTGCTGCACATGGTACAAGTCAGAGGGGTCCTTTCTGAGGGCTCTGTGTGGCCCCCTGCCTCCACAGCTGGTCACAGTAACGCTGCTGGCACTGCAGACACCATCTCTGACATTAAGGGTTTCCTGCCTTGCCTCCAGCTGCCTCCCTAAAAACACCAAGGTCTTGTAAGCCTTTGTCTACCTGCCAGGCTCATGAAGGTGTGGCAGCCACTGGAAGGTATCTAAAATTAGAGAGGCATATGTTCAGGAAAATGAATTCCACTCAGATGTCATAGCTGAGGAGCAGTTGTAGCGCTGACCTTCCAGTTTTCCTGTAAAGGAATCACTTTCAGAAGTCACACCTTGAGCCTTTTTTCTCCTATTGCAGAGTCTCATCCTTCTGTTCTCTGACAAAATACAAAATCTGCTGCACCCACTCTCTTGTTCAGGAAACACCACAGTCCTGGCTTCAAAATCTGCAAATTCCTGCAAATCTGTGACAGATGCAGTGACTTAAATGGGTTTAAAAAGCAGTTATTCTTCTCTGTTTCACACTTTTTAAAGTATAGCTGGACTACCATGCAGAGTTTGAGGCTCCCCAGTACAAAAAAGATGTTGCCAGTGAATGCAGTGCAGGCCACCAGAGTGACCAGAGCCCAGTGACTGTGAGGAGACCCTGCAGGGATGCCCTGGGCTTGTTCAGATTAAGGAGTCTAAGGGGAGGTCTTCAGCTCCCTGGTAGGGGAGAGAAGGTAACGCCAGACTCTTCAGGGGAGAAAAAGAGCAAGAGGTAATGAGCACAGGTTGCAACATGAGGTATTCTGGTTATGAAAAAAAACCACTGTGAGGGATGTAGTGTAGGAGGATTTCTAGGGAAACTGTGGAATCTCCATCATTGGAGGTAGCTCAGAATTTGACTGGACAAGGTCTTGAACAATGGGATTCAAGTTCACCCTGCTTTGAGCACAGGGTTAGAGCTCTCAAGGTCATTCTAACCTGAATTATTCTGTAATTCTAATCAGTGACCTGAATAAGAACAGCCCTGTGAGCACACTTCCTTTTTTACCAAATCTGAGCCCCAAGCACAATTCCATCCACCTTCAGGATCTATCAGAGCTGGCTGCAGTACTGTTTTGACTATAGACTGCAATTATTCTTTAACTGAGGTTCCCAGGTAAATCACTGCAGAACTCGAGCTTTTAGAGCTCAAAGTTGTCAGTGTTATTCAAATAAGAACCCTCTGCTCGAGCTCACTTGGGAAATTAAGTAACTGTAACTGTGACATGTGTATTGGTCCAGTAAATCTATTGTAATTCCTTCAGAGACTCTCAGAGGGGCATTATGTCATGTAGTCCCTTCAGGTGTGATCCTGGGACTCCAAGTTTCAAGGCAAATCAGTAATACAAACCTCAGGACTTGCATTTAGTGGACTTCACAGTGTTAGTGCAGCTGCTGTCTTTCCATGGGTGTTTGCTATGCTTTTTGCAATGTTTCCATGAAGTTTTAATGAATGTTTGTGTTTCATGCAGTTTAGTCCTGTCTTGTCCATGATGCAGTTCAACAAAAACACTTCTGTTTCAGTTAAAATTCTAAAGGACTTAGAGCAAAAATGTTTTGTATAATTGTTGATTGTATAATTGTATAATAAGTGCAACATTTGCCCATTACAGTAATCTTGTACTGTTTCTATCCCAAGTATTATAAACTGCTGTTTCAAATCAGTTTAGAAAGGTGGGATTTGTTGTTCATTTCCTTGGTGGATGTTGTCAAGGAACAGTCCTACTTGTTTTCTTATACCATTGCTTTTAACATGATCTGGGCAAAATCTTAAGTTTGCCCCATTGTTCTTGTTCAGAAATATTTTGAGATAGTGTTTAATTTTAAAGAACACTGACACAACCTCTTAAAAGCTCTAATCTTGAACTGACAATTCTGAGGATAATTTTTCAAGTCACTTAAATAGTATGAGGCCATAATTCCAGAGTTTATGGGATGAGTTGGCCATTGCTTATCTGAAGTAATGTCCAATCAGTGGTTTTCTCCATGGTACCCAATTTGATATAAACCCAGAAAATGTGATCATTTTTCTATAACATTAGATTTAAAAATAAAACACAGCTTGAGAAATGCAAAAGGAAATCTATACAAATATCACTATTATTCAAGTATATAAGTCCTGACAACACCTCTATTTTTTTTTTCTTCAAAAGAAACAGCAATAAGTAACTGAGATCTGTCAAATGCTTTTGCATGGGTCATTAGCAATATTGCCTCCACATTTTTACATTTTTTAAACATTTTAAGTGCAGTCAGTCAGATTTTGAAAAATAGAGCTTTGCTTCTCATTTTAAAATGTGTCATTCACAAAGGAAAAATTGAATCCTGAGATCTCTGATCTGACTGAGTTTTTCACAGAGATTTTGGAAATAATTTATTTGTCCTTTGCTTGGACAAATCCCTGAATAATCACACTCTCTGGGAAAAATGCCATCATTTCAACCGTTCATCATTTCATGGTAACATTTTGATCTGGTCCCAGAAAAAGCTTGGTTTTTTTGAGTAGAAGACATTCAAGAGAACAATACCAGCTAGTCTTCAAAGGACATAAATATCCATGTCCTGTGATGGCCAGCTTCATTTCAAAGTCCTCAGAACCAGCTCAGACAGTTCAGTTCTGGTTTAAGTTCAGCTGTCATCACACCACAAACTCTGCTGATACTTTTCCATTATGAGTTGCAGTGGCATGGCCAACTCATGTTGCAGAAATTATTAAGGTTCTTTAAGTGGTACAAGAGTATTTTGAAATAAATCTTTTGCCACCACTTGCTGCAGCCAAAGAAGCAATAATATTAAGTCCCGTGGAAGTCCTATAGAATAAATATAGTAAATGATGAAAATAAAATCTTAGCATGAGATGGCAACAGAAATCGATCACATCACTAACTTTCCAGAGCTAATTATGCCCACGTTGGTATTTCAAGCATTTTCCTTTTAAAATTAGCAAGTAATTTCAAGTTACATTTCATGTACCTTCTTTCCTGCCCAGTTTGAGCAGGAGGTGGGACCAGATGACCCACTCCAACCTGACCCATTCCGTGATACTGGAAATTCGGGGTCTCATTTTTAAGTTTTGTCTGAACCAGTCTTGGAGTTATGTGCAGCTTATCAGCTGTGGGGCAGCTTCTGTCCAAGCTTTATGGTGGGGAGGAGGTTGTTTATTTATATGGGAGACAGAGCCCAAAGAAGGAGCTTTGATCACATGTTGGCCATTAAGCTCAAAGAGAAGATGTGGTTATTGTGCTGAAAGACAGTGAACTTCCCCAAAGTACTTTTCTCCTGTGCCAGTTTCTAAAATAAACCCACCTCTTTTTCCCCTCTGAATCTCAAATATGATGCTCTAGTGTAGAATATGGAAGTAATACAGTTGCTCTTTCTTGGATCTCTTCCAGCTCTAATGAAAGAAAAGGAGCTGATCAGCTCCTCTGCCTTAGGAAATGCTGGCTTCAATATTTTAATTATTTATTTGTTGCACAGGAACCACTGTGCTACAGTTATTGGAATGTTTTGATTTCTTGCTTCTGAACTCCTTCAGTACGCTGACATCTTCTCAAAGCTCTGCTCTATCCTGGAAAGTCTCTGACAGAGAGCAGTGCAGAGCCCTGAGAAATATCCTGGAAAACAAAGCTGAAATCTTGATGAATTCTGAATTTGCAGGAGCTGACAATTCCCAGCTGTTTTCCTGTTATTACCGATGCACTCTTATAGAGCAGCAGAATATATTATTAAAGGTAAAGGCTTAACCTGTTTTTTTTATGTGATGCTTTGATAGGTGATCCAGAGATGTCCTATAGAAGGAAGGAAAAGATGAGGAGGAATGTCTTGCAGTGTGCAGTCATGGGTCCTGGTTATTTTCTGTAGCTGTGAGTTTAGGAATGAGATTACACCTACTGTGTGCACCTGAGCTAAACCCCCTCATGCTCTGTGTAATGTTTAGCTAGAAAATGAATGGGCATAATTAGAATATTACCCTATTTGTCCCAAACAGGGTAGGCTTGCTATTCTTGGCAGAACTGCTGCCTCTTTTAACTCTTGCCTAGAGTCTCATGCTGTTCCATAATCAGGGCTCAGAAAATTAAGAAATTATGGAAAAATCTCATTCATGATGCATGATAAATTTTTGCTGACCTTTACTGCTTTCTTCTTTTTTTCTTTGGCTGTTGGGAAAAAAGAAATCAGGGCCTAGTCTTCATCACAGTTTTTAGCAGCTACACAGTGCAGCTCATCTGCAATACCAGGATATGCTTTTGAATCCAACCTGAACCCAAGAAACAATATGAGTTGAAAAAAACCAATAGCAGGAAAGTTTTCAATGCCATTATAAACTTTTTTTTCACAAAAGTCCAATCCTCTTTACTTCTGTTCTTCGTCCCTAAGTTTTCCTAATGCAGACAAAGGGTCTTTTGAGGGGAGGCACCATGTCTTGTTTTGCTACCTGTCTGCATTTTCCTCAATGAGTCCTTGGTATCTGGTTTGTTTGTAAGTCCAGATAAAAGCTGAGCTGTTTGGAAAGCCCAGATCCTGGTTTGAAGAAAAGCATCTCAAGAGATTTTGGTTTTTTCAGCCAGAGGAAGTTAACATCAAGCTTTATCCAGATAAACAATCTCCCAGTATTAATGTTTCCCTGACTGGGATGTCTTTTGACAGCTGTAATATTTGTAGCAGTTATTTTAAATCATCACTTCTGTCAATTTGAAAATGCCATGATATAAAGTTTACAACCTTTTTTTTACAGTGCCACCCACTGTAAATGCTGCTGCACTGAGGAGTCCGTTAATATGGCATTATATTGTATGGTATTTCTTGTGACAGTGGAAGTAGAATAATATCATAGCTGGAATATGTCATGATGGCTTGAAATTTCTGTGCAGATTGTCATTGCGATGCAATTTGCATTTAACTTTTAACAAAAATGTTAAAGCAGTCATTTTTTGATGTACAGCTTGATTTCAACACAGAACTCTCAGGAATGCAGTGCTTTGTGGCTTCTAGATAAGCTAAAATCCAAGCAAAAAAGAATTATATTTTGTGAGATGGTTACCAGGGGACGTGAGTTTTGCCTTCTTGAGTTTTGGAACATGTTCCAGTAGCACCAAAGAACTGTAGTAGCAAAATGAACTGTGATGCTTCAGAGGAGCATGGTGCTTTCACAACTGCTGTGTCAGTCTGTCTTGCAGACTATTTGTGCTTCTTTCTGTCACCTGAAAGACTCTGTGTGCATAATGAAATGGGTTTCATGTGTAACATTATAGAATTGCCAGCCTCTGTGACTGTACAAGACACCTTGGCACAGTGGCTTTCAAAATGATTGGTATTAAATGGAAAGCTGTAATTAAAATTAATGGAACAGTTTGCTGCTTTTCAGTAGGACTTTGCGTAATAGTAATAAACACTATACAGCATATTGTTTGCATTTTAAACCTGCTGCCTAAAAGAGTTCTCAGTATGGCTTATACAGGTCCTGAAAACAGTCAAAATGCTTTTAAACTGCATGGAAACAGAAGATATGTAGTGCTTGTTCCATTTTCTCTCTTCCTCTCAACTCACCTAAATGCACAAGCCCTGTTCCACAGACCCTTGTCATTCATGTGAAACTAAAAAGCTCTGTCAACATGGAAATTCTCCAGACTGTCAATTCCCTCAACTAATCCAATTTCTACAGACAAAGCATCTGCTATGCTTTTAGCAAGTGCTGTATTTGCTGATAGGAAGTGAGAAAGATATTGGTAGGGGATCCGGTCTGGGATCTTTTGTGGGAATCAGAACCCCACCTGCAAATAACCAGTAAAAGTAAGTATCAAATAACAGCAGGTTGTGTTCAAAAAAAGCCTTTGGAGATACTCAATGAGAACCTGTGTTACTGTTACAAGGAATCTAGATATCAATATATATCAAGGAAACAGTATAATAAAAACTTGGCCTGAAAACCAGTGGTGGTACTGATGGATCTCATGGGATAATCTTCCTTCACTGGAAAGATCCTTCAACCCTTCCATGAGCAGCTATCACTCTACATAATGCTTTCAATCTTTTACTCGTTCCCATTGAAATGAATAGAGCTTCTGCACCATTGATTTCAAAACCATTTATGCAGCAGGAAGAATATATAATAGTAAAAAGAGACTGTAATAAGGAAAATAGATTGTTTGTGTGTTACACATGACTCAGCAGAGCCCATATTTTGTAACTGTTCAAAGCTGCTTGGCAGTTAATCCTTCTCCCAGTAAAGCCTTGGCCTCAGGCACGTTGCCATATGTTTGAGGTGGGAACGATGCAATGGGAAACCTACAGCTTTCTACAAGGCTGAAATAAAGCAGGAGTTGCAGTGCTATGATACAGATTCAAATCACTAATTAACTTTATGGTAATTTAAAATGAATTTTGTGTTATGTAGCCTAATCCCAGGCACCTAGCTTGGCTTCATTAACCAATGTCAAGAAAGAATAATAAATGATCCACTCAGGGATAAAGTGTATGTATTAAAATGTTTTCAGTTGTCTGTTGTGTGAGCAGAGAGAGGCAGCAAGTTGAGCAGGAGAGGTACAGCTGAGCACGAGAGGTACAGCTGAGCACGAGAGGTACAGCTGAGCACGAGAGGTACAGCTGAGCACGAGAGGTACCTGCTCATCTGTCTTGCCTTCAACTAAAATATCCAGATTTATTCTTTCTGTTTGAATGATGTCCCTTCCAGCCTCTCCTGATCCTGCATGGTGGGTCAGTCCTTCTCCACATGGTGCCAGAGGTGCTGTCCTACCCCTGCTGCCTTTTAGCACAAGTTCCCAACCCTGGCTGTGGCAGCAGAGCCTCTCAGCAGGCCCCATCATGGATTGCTTCCAACACAGACTGCCTGGAATCCAGAAGACAGATGACTGTCCTAGTATTTCAGCCTTCTGCTGAGTGCAGATACCACCTGGTGCTGCTCACACTTTTGTATCAGAAATTATTTGCTTTGGTCTGACGTGCCCTTGTCTTTTCACTGTAGCTGTAGAATCCCCGATAGCAGCAAACAGGCAGCAGGGACAGGTTTTTAAAAGTATCAAAGTGCCCAGAGAAGCAGAAAATCACACTACATGTTGGGCTTTGTATTGAGGTGCCAAATATCTTTAAAAATCTCAGCTCCAAAGCTTCAGTTTCTGAAATTGCACTTATATTAGAATTCCAGCTCTTGTCCAGAAGAAACTCATCTAAAGAGGAGTGAGGAAGAGAAGGGATCACTTGCACAGATGTTTAGGTCTTACACAAAGAGGTTGCAAGTGTTACAGAAGGTATATCCTAAAGATTAAAAATATAAATAGGAAAAAACTCTCCAAAATGTATGCTTTAAAAACATCCTTATTTTAAATTGATCTAGTGCCATTCTTTGGATTTTCTTTTTTTTTTGGTCTAACTAATTTTTGAAACCTTGTCTTTGTTCTTAAATAAATACCAGGGCTGAATCATTACCCTCCTGCTGAGGTATATACAGACAGGGGAAGATTTTAGCACAAAGTAGCAGCTTCATGTCTGAGTATCTCCATTTTTGGCAGCTTGCATCTCATCCCATTATTCAAGCATGGGGGAAGGATTTGAATGTAGAATGTTGGGGGCTTATTTTAGTTTGTTTAATTATTAGCTTAGAACCAAAAATAGTGCAAGTCCTGATTTACTTTAACACTAAGGGTCCTATTCATAGAATACAAGCCACAAGCATGAGAGAATTGCATAACTTAGGAACATAATAACTATAATTACTGGAACAGCAAAGGTCACTGGGTCCATCACCATTATTTCTTCATTTCCTTTTTGCTTTTATCATATAGTCCTACTTTAGCCATTCCTTCTCTGAATATCTTCTCTTGTTATAAGCATGAGTGGATTTGCTGTCCCTGAATGAAGCAGGACACCAACTTTTCCTGATTTTTTTTTTCCTAAGTGTTGTTACTTTTCAGCTCTTCCTCCTTCTGCTTCAAATTTTTGTTTGAATTTTTAATCAGTAGGGATCCACTGAGAGTGGTGAGGTTCCTGTCACCAGCTGTCCTCAAAGCAATGTCCATGGAATCCTTCCACCGTGGAAAAGCATTTACTCACCTTGCTCTTCAGAACATTAATCTGGCTAATAAAAAATTGCTGTATTTGCACTCAACTCTTACTTTTTCATGGCTCTATAGCTGTTACCCCTCTACCTTAAATCTGGTTTATTTTGGGGTCGTGGATCTTTCACCACATCCAGGAGGCTGATGGCTGCTTCCACTTAAGAAAAAAGCCTCACCTCTAATACCAGGGCCTGTTCTGACAAAGAGCACTGTCTGTGATGCTCCCAGTACACTAAGGCAGGTTATCCATGGCACAGGTTTGATTTGCTCCCACAAAAGACCATTACCAAGACAGTTTAGAGTTACCTCCTGCACAACATTGAATTTGAAATATTTGTCTATTTGGTCAAAAGCAGTGCTACAAAATCAGGGCAAAACTGCATAGGAGGCCGTTTGGTTTGCATCCTCCTGTTTCTGAGAGCTGCACACTGCTCAGTGCAGTTTCTAAACTTGCCTGAGTGAGGGTTCCCTTCCATCAGATTAGGCACTGAGGCTGAGGGAATTAAATTACTTCTACTGGAACCATAGCAGGGACCTGCATCTGCCACAAATCAAACCTAAATCTAAATTCCATATCAGTTAAGCCAGTATAAGTCATCCCTCTCAGAAAAAGTCAAGTTTCTTGGTATTCAGGTTTCCTCAGAATTTGAAGGGGACTAGTTTTGGAGCTGTCTTCTTCTATTTTAAAAATTCATGTCTTCCCAACACATTTTATCACAGCATGTCATAGAAACAATATGACTGACTGGCAAAGTGACATTAATCTAGGATGAAGTGTCAAAACAGGGCTTTCTCTCAAACCAGGAACCTCTTAGTGGTAAGCAGACTTACAAGAACAAGGCTAAGAGAAAAGCAGGTCAGATTAGTTTTACTTATGCTCTGACTTGGATTAGAACTTTGGTAATAATGCCATGTCATCTTTCTTAACAGTTTGGTTTATCTGGCAAGCTCCCCAATGGCCTTTTCTTTTACCTGTATTTTGAATGTAAATTTTTCATTTGACCTGAAAGAGGTTTTGGAATGTTTTCATACTTGCCTTTCCAAAGAGCTTTGTGAGTAGTGCAAGTTTTCATTCCTCCTGTGGGATTTTGGAGGGAGGATTTTCAACCCTGCCTGGTACATTATTGTATGAGGAGCCCACACACAGTGGAATAGCCTGGGCATGGTCATGATGGACCTGGGTTTTGCTCCCAGCTGGAAAAGTTCTGGGAAGTAAAACCCAGCTGGAAAAGTTCTGGGAAGTAAAACCCAGCTGGAAAAGTGCTGGGAAGCTGTGCCATGAAGATTTAGCTTCAGCTGGTCCAGCACAGGTGAGAAAGCTCTGCAGCTCAGACACTGTTCAGTAAATTTTGGGGTGAGCTCCCCAATGTCCAGTTCAGCAAAGCTCAGGGGACCCAGAGTGAGTGAAAGAAGCAGCTACACAGAAATGATGGAAGTAAAGCCAGTCTTTTCCTGAATTTATAGCTTAGCAGCAATCAGGGATCCTAAAACCTCTAACTGAGTTTAAAAGTGCTTGCTTTGACCTGTAAACCCCCTCAGGCTCAGTAAATTAGAACTAACATTTTTTTCTTGCTGTCATGCCTTACCTGAGAAGAAATGCTCTGAGTACAACCACTTTGTGAATAAAATTCCATTAATATTTTATATCTAAATGAATAATAAAAATAAGAATAATATTTGAGGACAGGAGAGATTAGTCAAAAGTAATTTAAAATACATATGTGCATTTTAATGTAAATTAGTATGGGCTATTATGACTCGTCTGGATAGATTATTATGTCACTGTCTAGATAAACTGCTTCCCTCCAGGTCTCCACAGTGAAGGCAGAAGTGTGGAATGGAATAGAAGGTACATGGAAAGTAAAGCCCCTTCACCCTGGTCAGGGAGTCTCTGTGGGCAGTTGAGGGGAAAAGGAATGCAGTAGGACATAGACTCAGGGCTCTGTTCTCAGTGGAAGCCAAACTTGGTGTTTTAGGGAAAGGAAAAAGGTTCTTGAATTGTACAGTTACAGATCAAGCCTGTTAATAATTAAATTCTCAGCAGTTGGTGCTTCTACATTCTGTGACTCCCTTTACCTGAAATACTTCACTTTCCAAGTGGTAATATACTGAGAATTGAATACTTGAATAATCGAGTTTTTAATTGACCCCATTCATCTTTATTGCAAATTCCAGAAATAAGAGGGTTTTCAAAGTGCATTAAGCCACAATGTTTTCTTCAACATATAGGCTAAAATCCATATACATATATAGACATATTTTCAAAATTGTGCAACTCATATGGAGATGTGTAACACCTCTGCAAACTTGGAGCTTGGCTTGATGCAGTGCAATAAATTATCAAGTCTCTCTGCAAAGGACTTTCTTGCCTCACTGGGGTGTGCTGACTAGGGAAAGAGTATTTGCAAGTGCCAAAAAGAGAGAAATTAGATGAAGAAGTAAAAAAAAAAACCTAACCCAACCCTGTTCTAAAGGAGCTTGATTTCTGGTAAAAGAAATTAATTCCCTTTGAAAGGTACTCCCTTCATTGCTAATTAATTCACATGCACCTAATGTGTGATTTCAATTTAAA
Source organism: Anthoscopus minutus (assembly GCA_013399455.1). Lineage (NCBI taxonomy): Eukaryota > Metazoa > Chordata > Aves > Passeriformes > Paridae > Anthoscopus > Anthoscopus minutus. Next base: position 151,015 of record VWYI01007428.1, on the reverse strand, counting down.
GAGCTAATCCCCTTGTGTGAGTTCAAAGAGGGTTTTTAGAAATGGAACATTTCAAATGCCTATGAAAATGCAAAGGAAATTGAAAGGGGTTAAAATGTAAGGAAATCTGTTATCTTCCCAGAAGTACTTCTAGAAAGGATTTGTATGAATGGCTGTGTATACATGTTTATGTAATACATATTATACATATATATATATGACAAGAACTGAATGAGCTGATCTATAAAAATCAAGATGTTAATGATGATTGCTTAATATTTAGCCTTACAAAGACTTTGAATAGATGTTAGAAATAAAAAAATCTTAATTGGAAAATAGAACCATATCAAAATGTGAACTTTCAAACCTTTATACATAGAACTCCTGTAGTGTTCCAGTATGGTCAGGGAGTTTCCTGTAGAGAGATTTGAATGGACCTTCCACAGAGCTCTGCCACTGAGAAATGAAGTGCAGGAGCCACAGACAGACCTGCACTTAGCTGGGAGAACTAAATGCAGCAAAACAGATTTATCCATATACAAAGCACTTTTGTTCCAAATGTTGATCTTTGGAGAAAAAATATATTTTTTTCACTTTTTTTTTTTAATTTAAACTTTTCATTTAATTTAAACTTCAAAGAACAGAATGAGCTAGAAAAGTCAATTTCAATAAACAAACATTTTTAAATGGAAATTTTAATTTTTTTGGTATCAAGTGACACAAAACTTGTATTTCTTAATTTGGAAATGTCTAGAAAAATCAGATGTCAGTAGCCTCCCAGTTATTTTTGGAAAGCTGCATATCTTTTAAGAAAATGCTATAAATTCTCTCCAACCTATTGCATACTGCAGCGCTTAAATATATTTATTTTCTGCTCTATTATTTATTACTTTTGTCCTTCCTTACACTCTCATGCCAGCTTCATTTATCTTTATTCATGATAACTGGAGATGGTGGCAAGGAGTATTTGTTTGAGGACAAACACTTTTGGAAAATAACAAAACTAACTCCTGACCTTCAGCTGGGAAGAGGCACTATGGGAATAATAGTGTGGGGAAAAACCCCAAAGAATTAACAAGAAGATTTCCCAACAAGAGCCCAGAGCAAGCCTTGGGATGAGAATCCATGAAATGGATTTATTTGGCAACTTCCAGTTTAAAGAGTTGAGAATTTCTAGCTGCCTCTGCTCTGTCCCCCTAACAGACAAGATCTTGGTCTACAGATTTTGAAGTCTTGATGTTTGTTAAACAATTTTTATCCTTATATGAATACTCCTATGTAACTAAAAAAAAACAAAGCCAAAAAAGCCCCCCACCTTCGTCCCTCCCTGTAAGCAACAACTTGATTTTTGCTGGTTAGCAGCTGCAGCTGAGCTCCATGTAAGCAGGGAGCCTCCAAATATCCACTTATTACATTGCTGTCCTCACAAAGTGTTGAAAGAGGATACAATAATAGGTCAGGACAGAGAGAATATCAGAAAATCCCAAATAGATTCTTCATGTAGTTTATTGGAATCAAATATATCCTGGGGCAGTGAGAAAGAAAGGAGTTTTCAGTCTAAAATAGAACTTTTAAGATTTTTTTTTTCATCCTTTTCATAAAGCATCTGAAAGTCTGAGGAAAAGTAGGGGAAAGGAGGATGAAGTAGGAAAATACCTTGAGGGATTAATGTTTGTGTCTCAAATAACACTTTCATATTTTGCCACTTTCAAGCTTTCTGGTTTGTTTTCTTTTTTTTTTTGTTCTGAGAATAGCAGATTTGTTTGCCATAGTGCAGTTTGGTGCATTGGGAGGGTTGGAGCACTGAGCCAAGGACAAAGTCACTGCTCTGGAGCTGCTTGTGACTCCCTGCCCAAAGGGCTGGGGCACTGCCTGCTGTGCCTCCTGTCCCCAGCATTCCCACTGTGCCTCCTGTCCCCAGCATTCCCACTGTCCCTCCTGTCCCCAGCATTCCCACCGTCCCTCCTGTCCCCAGCATTCCCACTGTGCCTCCTGTCCCCAGCATTCCCACTGTGCCTCCTGTCCCCAGCATTCCCACTGTGCCTCCTGTCCCCAGCATTCCCACTGTGCCTCCTGTCCCCAGCATTCCCACTGTCCCTCCTGTCCCCAGCATTCCCACTGTGCCTCCTGTCCCCAGCATTCCCACTGTGCCTCCTGTCCCCAGCATTCCCACTGTGCCTCCTGTCCCCAGCATTCCCACTGTGCCTCCTGTCCCCAGCATTCCCACTGTGCCTCCTGTCCCCAGCATTCCCACTGTGCCTCCTGTCCCCAGCATTCCCACTGTGCCTCCTGTCCCCAGCATTCCCACTGTGCCTCCTGTCCCCAGCATTCCCACTGTGCCTCCTGTCCCCAGCATTCCCACTGTGCCTCCTGTCCCCAGCATTCCCACTGTGCCTCCTGTCCCCAGCATTCCCACTGTGCCTCCTGTCCCCAGCATTCCCACTGTGCCTCCTGTCCCCAGCATTCCCACTGTGCCTCCTGTCCCCAGCATTCCCACTGTGCCTCCTGTCCCCAGCATTCCCACTGTGCCTCCTGTCCCCAGCATTCCCACTGTGCCTCCTGTCCCCAGCATTCCCACTGTGCCTCCTGTCCCCAGCATTCCCACTGTGCCTCCTGTCCCCAGCATTCCCACTGTGCCTCCTGTCCCCAGCATTCCCACTGTGCCTCCTGTCCCCAGCATTCCCACTGTGCCTCCTGTCCCCAGCATTCCCACTGTGCCTCCTGTCCCCAGCATTCCCACTGTGCCTCCTGTCCCCAGCATTCCCACTGTGCCTCCTGTCCCCAGCATTCCCACTGTCCCTCCTGTCCCCAGCATTCCCACTGTGCCTCCTGTCCCCAGCATTCCCACTGTGCCTCCTGTCCCCAGCATTCCCACCAGGTCACTCCTCCAGCCCGGTCCTCTGCCCTGCCCTCGGGCAGCCCCACTGCCCTCAGCACTCTGCAAGGGTTTCCCTGAACTCCAGAGAACAAATGTCTGCTGGGGCCTTGTTAATATTATTTGGGTTTCTGTGTAGCAGCAAAGGGCTCAGCTGCCATTTTAAACAAGCTTTAACTTTGTTTCAGTTGAGAAGGTGTTCTGTTCTCTTTGTGAGATGTCACGTGGATTCCTTGTGTCCTTTTCCTCTCTATTTTCCAATAGAGATGGATATTTTTTCATGGATATTTTGGTGTTTATTTTTGTGCTCTTTATCACGTCTTATGTTCAACTTCAGTAATTTATAATCGTAATGGTAGCTAAAAATCAGTCTGTACACTAAGTGTTCACATGACATTTTCTATTTTCTACATACAAACGTTAACTAAAATGTGCAAATCAAGACTCTAGACACAAGTGCCTATTATCACAAAGAAATGGATGCATGTTTCATTCCACGGGTGACTAAATACAGGGCAAAGATTGAAGATGCATAATTTTGGACAATTAAGTTCAAAAAATATCACGTTTTATTTTTAACCACTTCTGATTATTTTTTTTTAATTGCTCCTGCTGTGATTCATATCCCTGCAGAGCTGTATGTGTTTGTAGCTCAGCTCTGGCTTCACAAAGTGAGCAGTCAGCAATCAGCAATTAGTCAAAGTCTGAGAAGCTTGCTCAGGATTTCTGCTACAACCATCACTCAGGGCTGCACACAAGGCTGTGACTAAATGTCTTTCTTGGAAATACTTCTTAGAAGCATGAGGATGAAAAAATTCTCCTGGTTCATAATAATTGGTTGTCTATTGGTGGAAAGTCAAGAACAATTTAGGAATAGTACAAATATCAAGCTGGTTTAGACATAATAGGGATGCACTGACTGTGACCATCAAATATAGGACAGAGTCCCATAAGCTTACCTTACAAATGTTTATAATACCATCCTCACTTTGAAAATTATCACTCAATAGGGCATTTTTGCTTCAGAAAAGGCTACAGGCAAAGATGTTAAAAGATGATTAAGGTTGAAAAACCAAGCATGCAGAAATGAAGAAGCACCCTTTATCTAGTTAGCTCAATGAATGCATTATAATATTTAATCACACAAGCATGTTGTGGTTTCTATGTTTTCCTAGTGCTAGCAATTCATTCAGCTTTTCAGGTGAGGGTGTTTAAATACATTTGCTAATTCAGTAGCAGAGACTCTGGGAGTGCAGCAAGGAAACTTTTAACTTATTCACTGCTGTGTTGTCCCCATAAGCCTGAGTTTAACCCATCTGACCGCTGGGAGGAAAGCAAATTCTCTTTTTTTCTTCTTGTTCCTGAGGAATCTCATTACACAGGTTCTTTTCACCCCTCTTGTGGCATGCATAATGCTTGAGAACTGTGGCAGACTGCTGAAGGCTGGGAGGGGAAATGGGGCAGGAGAAGTCTGAGGGTGCCTGGGGAGGGTGAGGTCTGGGCAGTGACCCTGCAGGGCTGGGGAGAGGCTTTGGCACAGGCTGTGCAGATCGACAGTGCTGATGGCTGGGGAAATACAGGTGGGGCTGGGATATTTGACATAAGCCAGGGTTCCTCCTAAAAACATAGCAAGATCTCTCTCCCATACTGGACTTCCCTTATGCTGCAAGCAGTTTTTTCTGTGTCTCTTAGAAATTGATGAATATATTTCTCCTCTGGAAATTTAAAATTCTACAAGAATTGTTATGACTCTCATGTGAATTAGAGAATTGGCTTGATTTATACCAGATCTGTATATCAGTCTGAAGAGACGAAATTCAAAAAAGTAATATGGGATCGGAACCAAAGTTGAACAGAAAGGAATTAAAGACATGGGAACCATCCAGTGCATAGCAAGTTTTTTTATGTTTCCCTTTTCTCTCCAAAGGACTGTTTTTTCTTTCCTGTCAAAAGGAAATGCCAGATTTTAGGTATGAAAAATGTATAAAATAATCTCATTAATTTTTTGGGTTTGTAGAGAAGTCACACTCTCTTCCCTCACTACATTCAGCAGTCACCTTTAGGATAAAAAGCAACTCTGAACAAACATAGGTCTATGAGATCTGGAAAAGGTGTGCCCCAGGTTACCAAGTCACACTCTCACTTCCTCATAAAGCACATGGGATCTTGAATGCTTCTGTCCAAGGTGTGGAAAGATAAAAGGGGGTTAGTGCCTACAAATGTATCAATTATTTGGATTGGGTTTACACTTTTTCATAAGAATCAGGAAATCTTTTTGTGACTGTTTCTTGTCTAAAGCAATATTACTGAGAACGCATAATCATTGCTTGTATTTGATAGATTTAAAAATCTGTGTTTATGATAAATGATATTATTTTTCTTTTCTCACATCTGACAATATAATACAGTGATGCCAAGCGTGACTCAGGCATTGCAATGATTCAGCAGGCTTAGAAAGTCAAAAAGTAGACATAGCTGACTTGAAAATTGGAGACACTGAGCAGAGATAATAATTTGACTGCATAAAACATAAAGCAATTTCAGTGAAATTGTTATGCATTGTGTACATTTACCAAAAAGTGCATACAAGTTGACCAAAATTAATATTCCAGGGTCTGATATTGCAGTTATTAAAGTCAGTGACATATCTGCTGTAACTTAAATGCAAGTAGGACTTGACTCTAACTTCTTATAATATTCCACATGTTGAATAATAGGAACAGCTAAACCTGATATATCTACAAGCTAAAGCTTATAAAAATCCATAGGATGAAAATGGAGATTTTTGCACAGAAAATCCTTTCTGGTTGCCACTGGGTGACATCAGGAGTGGCTGCTTTTCAGACAGTCAGCTGATGGTCAGTCACTCTTAACTCCTTCAGAACAAATCCTGCTCAAAGACCTTCATATTTCAGCTTTGGAAGATGCAGTCAGTTTTGCAGAGCAAATGCTCCCAAACACAGTGGACCACTTAGGGAGTACTAAAATAACAAGGCATGGCCTTATTAAAGGGGGCCAGCCAAGGAGAGAAATATAAAGGTCCCTGAGGCTGAGGGTGGGATTGACAGGAGGAGGAGGAAGCAATAAAAAAGAACTAAAGGGAGAGAGACAGATTGAAATTAGATGGCAATTACTGAAAACATACCATCCGTGTCCTTCAAATGATGTTCTCTGTGATCCAAGTGCCTGGAAAGATCTAAATACCCATTTGTAGCCATTAGGCAAATTTAAATTCTGAGCATTTACACTTCTGACTCCTCCAAATAGTTTGGAACAGTGCAGGTGAGATCTTCAGTGAGTGTAACTCATTTTTGCTCCATTGGCAAAAGAGCATAGGATGTGTGAAGTCACCAAGGCTGAAACTGTTTACATTAACTGAAACTCTGGCCCTTTAAGTTGAAATTTATATAAATCATAGCCTTTTTCATTGGGCAGGCTAGCTTCCAATTTTCTACAAAGTCATCCTTGAAATTATACAGTCCAAAGTTACATGTGTAATCCTTCTAGATGTAAAAGTATTGAAAGATTCAAAAATTGATACTTTTTTTAATATATTGTTGCTAGCTTTATAAGACAGTGTTTAATTGTGGGTGGTGTTAAGGCTTATATGGTAGGCAGTGGCCTAAAAGCCTCTGCTGGCTATTGCACAACCTTGTAGCTTTATGCTTTCATGAGTTTTGGGTTACATCTCTAACTAGCAGGGACAAAGATGTGAGAGGAACCTCTGGCATCTCAGTTTCCAGCTCAGATTTTTAGACCTCTGTATCTGACCTTTCCAAGTTCTGGTTCTGTCATGGACTCAAATCTGCAGGGACTAATCTGAGCTATCAGTTTGAAATTGCTGGCATTGTTTTTTATTGAGTGAGCATTTAGTGCCTTTTGCTCTTGTCTGGACTAAAATACCATAAAAATACACCATTTGTTTTATTGTTTCCATTCAGGCTGCCAATTCTATTCTTAGCTGTAGCCTAAAGTATTATGACAGACAAAACAAGTGTTCCATAGATGCTGGCTACCCTCTAAAAGATATTCTTATCTGGGCAAGAAATTCATTTGGAGTATCTGCATTCATTTTATCAGGAGCATTTTTCCTATTTCAGTGCTAGAATAAGGTCTTATTTCTGTCTATGTTGTTGTTTTCCCCCTTTTAGAAATGATGTTTCACACTTTTTTCTTTATTTATCAAGGAATCCTACCTGGGAAAAACATTAAAATGTTCCAGCATGTATCACATAATTTTTATGCTGTATCCTTGTCTCACCTGTCAGCGCTGATGATCTTAATACACCAGCTCCCAACCTCTTCTGTTCCAGTGACATCAGCCTGATAACTCATCTGTTATGTTTTCAAACACAGGTCTTTGTGCTTAACATGAGCTTCCTATCAGCATTCACAGAGCTAATTGTTGCCTGCCTTCATATCCTTCCTAAAGCCATTTTCCCATATGATGACAGAAAATTTTGAGTAATTATGCAGCTGGTATGCTTCGACCTCTCCTTTTCACCAAATATTGTCTCACTGTGGTATCTGACTACCCATTTATTTCCTGAATCCATCTGTTGCCTCTTTCTTATGCCTGGGTGATGATATTCCCTGTGCCTGCTCCCGACCTTGATTATGTAGGTGCTACAGGAATACAATGTAGAGATCAACAGTAACAACATTCTTATCTCTCTTTTTTGATAGAAGCAGTTTCATCAAAAAACATGCTTTGTTTAGTTACTCTGTCTTAAGAGAAAAATGATTAGAAGCTGTAAAACCAGCAGACCAAAGCAGCCCAAACACGAAACTTCAGTCCTTTGGTCAAGCAGCCAGAAACACCAGGATGGGAAAGTTTCCCAGTTCAACATAACATATTCAGCTACTTGTGTATTCATAGCTACCAATGAGTTATAGACAGAAACTATTGATGTAAATTGGGTTCTGTTTTAAAGGTTTCCTGAAGGAAGGTTGTTCTGCCTCTTCCCCCAGAGTTATTATGACTGAAGGAGTGAGAAGAGCAAGGACTGTCAGCTGCTCTCTGCAAGGAATGTAAAACTCACTGCAGGAGGATTTACTGGGGCTTGGGCTTTCACCAAGCCCCTGTCAGGCAGGGTGATGTCCCTCATGTCCTGAGGGCTGACAGTGACTTTGCTGAGCAGGAGAAGCAGATGGAACACGTTTGTGCACAGACTTATCCCAGTAGCTGTCTCTATGATTGCTCCTTGAGACATCCCCTCCTGCTAGCCCTGTATCTGTACAAGGTAGGGGCAGTTTCCATGCAGATGTGACCAGCACTGCTTCACCAATCCATGTGCTGGAACCTAAAGGATAAGGGGCCTTTTCAGCCTACTGGTGTCTGGTGTTTATTTACAAAAGAGAGAAAAGATGTGTCTAATGAAATGCAAAACATAATGCACCTCCAAGTACATCTCCTGCCTAAAGAGGGAGTTAACGAAAGTGAAATCAGCTCAGGCTTCCAGATTTATCAGAGCATGACCACAGATACAGTTCATGGCTCCAAGTGTTTGTGTAAGATGCTGCAGATGCTGCCCTGATCTAAGCAAAAGCAGAAAAGGGAACCACACGGGGCTCTGCGAAGCCGCAGCTCTGTCCCTTGGGCAGGAGCACATCCCACACTGGCTCCTAAGAACACGAATTGTTCTCCTTATCATCCTCTCCAAAGGGAGGAGGTGTGGCCAGCCTGTGTATGCCCCACGGGGCTACCTGGTAGTTTGTAGCCATGAGGTAACTTCAGAGCCTCTGTCAGGACATAGCCAAAGCTTTTGTTAACAGGATGCCCTAATTTTCTTCTTTTGCTATGCAAAATCTGCTGCATTTTCTAATTGACAAAAGCACTTAATGAAGTTCAGTACTTTGTGCTATACACTAATTTCTTTTTTGCATATGCAGCCACTTCAAAGGTCTTTTCTGAACTTCAAAGACTACCTTTTGAAGTCTCTTAAATTGTGAGCTGGCTAAAAGGATTTACATCCTCCATTCAAGGAGTGTTTAAGTAAATTCCACTGGAATACATTTTTTGTATTTCACTCCACCAAGAATGAAAGATCCCCCACAGCAGGGAATTTGCAACTTGGAGAGTCTCAGCCCAAACCATTCCATGATTCTGTGATAAGATATTTGCTGTACAAAAGATTCCTGTATTCCTCTTTAAGAGAGGTATGTTTTAGTAAGGTAGCTATTAACATATGAATAATAAATACTTACAGAATACTCTATAAAACAAGGATCCGAATGAAGAGGGACTCAGCCCCCTTCTGATATTGAGAATATTAGTTTCTTCATTCCACTGAAAATTAGGATCATGCAAACAGACTTTTGCTACTGCCAGTAAAGCCCTTCAGTGTCTTGGCAACCCTGGAGTAATTATAACTTGAAATTTCTGTTAACATCCTTTGAGAGGTAGTCTGTAATCCATAGGACACAGGGACAGTGTGGATATGCCTTTTCTTCTTCCACTGTATTCCTCCACAGCCACAGGAAGAAAGAAGCAGTAATTTCTCAGCAGAAACAATCTTTCTCCTATAGTTACATGGATTTTCTATTCTGGATTGGGAGAACAGGACAAAAGATCAATAAGACAATAAGGACTCCTATATCTGGAACTCTAGTTCAAGTTAATCAATCTCAGAGCAATAGTTATAGGTCAGGAAGAGTCCCAGGGCAAGTGTTCTCAAGCATTTCCAACTAGTTTGTCTTCACTAGTTTATTTCTAGTTTTTGCCACTGTGTAAACTATGAAAGGTAGGCTGGGCATATAATAGTTTGCATATTCTGAAAATGTACATCTCTCTAAATCTCAGTATTTGGTTAATTTAATCTATCTTCCTGGACTCCTGGGTATGAACTTGGTTGGAATTTTTTTTCTTTAAGAGAGTTTTTGTCAATATCCAAAGATCTCCAAAACTTACTTAGCTTTGACAAGAAAACAAAATAGGAAAGGGAAGAAATCCAGCAAATTATAAAGAATATACTTTGAAAAGTGAGAGTTCTTTATTTAATTTCCTAATTTTAGGTTTTATACTACTTGTTCAATGCTCCATCTTCTCTATTTAAAGCTATTATGCCAACAGCCGTGGTGGGGGGTATTCATGTGCCCAGCTATGTGCAGTCATATGATAGTTATATGACAGTTACATATCAGGTTATGTTTTTTAAACCAATGCCTCAGTACTTAGTACTGACTGATAAAGTATCTCAGGCTTTCTTCCTAACTAGTCTTCAGCACTGTTTCTTCTCCATCTAAAGTTATAAGAGGCAGGCCTCCACTCTCTGTCCCATTAGGAATTCCTAGGTTCTGCCTTGCAGTTCTGTTTTGCCATTCCCTCATACTTTGGCTAAACTCTGCCAGAGAATGTTTACCCCTTCTGATTATCACTTAATAAATACCTGAGACTTCCTCTCTCTAAGCTTTCGTTTCTGCTGGGTCTATATTTAGCAATAAAAGTAGAAGATATCTTTGATTTCCAAATCACACCTTGGCAGTCACAAGAGGACAGAAATAGTGTCTTTCTGAAGTTCTGTCCCAGCTCCATCACTACTGGCTGGCCTGGCTCCACTCCCTCCAGATGCCAATCCTAAGCTCTCCTCATAGTGTAGAAATAGCATCTTAGGCACCCTAAATAAAAATTATACAACTTTCAAAGAGGCTGAGTGCAGCTCCCGTTTGATTTCCCTGGGATTTGTGAAATGCAATCAGGCCACTCACACAGAAGGATGCTTGGATGTGAACACATTGTATTTATCTAGGTTAGACTATTTTGGCTTTTTGTTTATTTCATAACCAAGGCTGATCTACTTTTTACGTGCACTAAAGGAAATGGGTTTCATCCAGTCCCCTTTAAACTTGTTGTTTTAGAAATATTAGCACTATTAAATCTCAGTTGTAAATAATGACTCTCTTCTTAAGGTAGACCATAGCTTAATTGGTAAGATTGCTTAATTGTCTTACACACCGTGTTCTCTGCTGAGTTATTTAGGGCACTTTCTATACAAAATGCATTATTCAAAACACAATCTGTGCTCTTGGCTTGCAAAGTTCATATACATTACAGAGGCTCGTCTGGATTTCTTTTTTTTTTTCTGTCTTCTAGCGCCTACATCTCTTAATACTTCTGTTTCTTGAAAAAAATGTTCAGTTAAGAATTTCTTCACCCTTACAATCTAAAACACCCATCAACAGAAGGACAGATAGCACAAGTACACTTTAAGATGACAAAACTCCCTCTGCTGTCCTTTCCAAGTCATTGAACAATAATGGCAACAACAGCTTTGCTCACTTCTCTGCCTTTCTGCTGCTCTTCAGCAACCGAAAACAACCTCTAGAAGTAAAAGGGCAGAAGCAAAGTCTCACAGGCTGTTTGGAGCCTTGCTTTACATTGCCAGGAAACATTATGTTGCAGTAATTCCCATTTCCCATGGAAAGGAAGGAAAAGACAGGTGAGGTGGGAACATTAATTCCTTCCAAGAGTGATAATGGATGGCACCAAGCTGCTCTCACAGCCGTGATTGCTGTGTGCTCATCAGGATGAGCACTGCTGTCCTCAGCTGCAAATGGCAAGAATGAAGATTCCTGGACTTTCTGCCATAGCTGTTCTCACTCAAAAGCATAGATGAGAAACTATTATAAGGTAACAATAATTAAATGGAAAGTTAATTAATTATTTAAGACCTTAATTAATAAGGAAGCAACATGAAGTTCTGTCAGCAAATGCCAGGAAACAAGTGAAATCCCTGGGACTATAAATTCCCAGATTAATGCCTTGCTCAGCAGTGTCTGCATTGCACCACTCCTGTTCTCCTGTTGCATAACAGCCCACAGCTGTCCCACTGTGATCTGCTCCAGCTCTTGGAGATTCCTCTTTGTCACCTCACCTCAGTGACAACCCTAGTGCTCACCTCCCAGAGGTACAGATTGCCAGGCTTGGGAACTGCTGGTGCTTCAGTTGTTCTTAGATACCTGCTGCCTTTGACATTGTGCTCTGTTCGTGTGTATTCCAGTTTTATGAGTTTCTCTCGTTTCAGTCTTCAATTAATAAGAAATGGTAACAGAACTGTCTTTAGTCCTCGAGGTATATAGTAGCTAGCCCCAGAAATAATCCCCTCAGGTCTGAATTTCAGCACTCCCCAGGTGCTGGCTTGCTCCAGCAACCATGGATCTAGAATTCTTTTGAAATATTTCATCTAAATATATCTGTCCTGAAGTCCTGGTTAGAAACTTAGAAGTTTTCCATGTTATAACAGATGGAGAATAGGAAGAACAGTCATTGAATTAGTGCTAAAGAAAAGTTTTGCTTTAGTCTGAGCTTCAGGAGAGGCTTAAAATACTGACATGTTCCCAGCTGATTTGACAACCTCAACTATGTTTCCTTCCATCAGAACCTTAAAGCTGTCATTTATATTTTAACATGTGCTTAAGATGTTATGTGGTTAAACCGTGAACAGTAATTTACCTTCAGCTGCAGTCAGTTTCTCTCCCATAACAAGACTTTCATAAATCATTTCTAACAAAGTAAATAAATCTCTCAGTTCCCACTATGCCCCATTATCAAATTTCTATCCTTCCTTAAAAACAAAGATCAATGCATTTAGAAGCTGAAAACTACTAGGACTGCCATCCTTTAAAATATTATCTCCTGCTATAGAATTTGAACTAGAGAAATGCATTTACTTTTAGGAATTTGAACATTAATCATGTGGCAGAAGTGGCATACTATATGCATGGAAGCTGGCAGTGGAGTGGAGCTCTGACACCTCTAGGGACCCTCTACAATAGCCTACAAAAAATGGAGGAGAGAAATATGATGCAGCTTCATACTGAAATATGGAAGTGCTCATGATATACAACCCAGAGCTGACAGCCCTTCTGTGCCCATGGGAATCTTTTGCATTAGTTTGTCAGTTAATTTTTGTACAGTAAATGCTTGCCCAAGTTCACTTTCATGCCCACAGAATCATCAAGCCCCCTCAGTTAACCTTGCATGGAATCAGCTCCTTTTGGTGTCGTCTTTGTATCACAGATGAGACTTCTTCATTTTTGTTTATGTGGAATGAAACAGTTATCCTAAGATGATGTATTTATTTTTTATAAATATTTATAATACTATGGCTGTGGGTTTTTCTGGGAGTATGAGGTTTAGGATTTTTAATTTTTTCTCCTTTGTCTGTTTCTTACAAGCAGCCACCACAACACCCACTAGAACTTGCACTCAGGACCCCTTCACCAGCAGCACCTGCAATACCACGACTATTTCACTGTTATAGGCAGTGAAAGCCTTGCCTTCATCCACATCCAGGCACATTCATATCTGAATTACACCTGCAAGAGAAAATTCTTCATCATTTGACTTACACTTCTTCAAGGCGTAATACAGCCAAGCTCAGCTCAAGAGCTGGTGCACTGACTAGCAAACATATTTATTTTTCTGTTACCAAAGGAAATAATTTGGGGATTCCATTTCAATTTGTTTACTGTTTACAAAGTAACAAATATAATTAAAGAGAGTCTTGCTGCAACAAGAATCAGTGGTGCCTAAGAGGTATGTTACAGGTAATGCTCAACACTATAAATTTAGTTCAGATCTATACAGATGTTACTGTGTACCTCTGTGAAGCTGAAAATGAAAACAACTTCTTTGTCACAGCCTAACTAAATAGAAAGAGCTTTCCACCAAAAATTTTCAGCACAGTTCCTATTCCATGTACTTGTGTTTGTATGATGCAGCTGTATGTGGCACATGCTGTTATCATCTACTACCCAGATAACACTATGGAAAGTCCTGGAAATGTGACAAGAAACGCTTCTCTTGTAGTTGGTTAAGCTTGCCAAAAATTGCCATGTTGTGAGTTTGCTTTTTTTTCTAATGAAAAGAAAATTCATATCACTGCAGTTGTGGTTAGTGACAGAAATAGCCTAAGGTAAATAAATACACAGAGCAGTTTTACTCAAAATCTTCCACAAAATAGTAATAGCATGGCTTCCTTGCAGTTAACACAAAACCTCTCTGACAACTCCACTGCTCAATAATTTGACACCCTCTATATCAGGTGATGAAGTCCTGTGCCATTTCTTGATCTCAGATTTTACAGGTTTAATCATTTCCACTCAATAACCAAAAGAAACCGTATGTGAAATTACTGTCCAGCGCTTCCCGGTGACTTTAGTGAAGCAATTTTTTTCCTGTTTACCATGTCAAATGCTTGAGAACAGTGTGCACACTCCTTACATCCACTTAGGCACTTTACAGAGTGTTCAGGTATTGATTTTCAACTGTCTTTTAAATCACTCAGATGGATTCATACCAACACTGGGGCATCTGTGAGTTATCCAAATGGACATTGATCATACATAATGACCTTGCTTCCACAAGGATCATTCTCTTTATTCATTCCTTCCATTTTTCTCTTTGGTTGTCTAGCTGACACACACTATATTACATTGAGATTTAGTCCTTTAGCACCACGTCTTAAACATTTTTGTCTTATTAAAAGAAAAGAAATTGTACTTCATACACTTGTCCAGAGTTCTGCATTAACTTTACAATACATTTATTTCTCATTCAAATAAATGTAAATGAAAACATAAGAGTTTTTTCTTTATAAAACATCCTTCACTATGAATATATAATCTGCCCAGTGAACCTCCCTATGCATGAGATCAGACTTCTTTCAAGAGAAAAGCTTTTGTACTCAGCCCATACGAAAAAAGTTAAGAATGCTTATCTTTTAAGGGTAACATCATTGCTTCTTGAGGCATCCTGCACCTTCTCTGAATTGTGAAACAGTTTCTTCAAAACTCAGAAATGGGTCCAAAAATTATCTCTGTATTGTGTCAGCTTCTAAAAAGTGTGTCTGGCTGAGGTTAGTCCTAAATATGTAGCATCATCAGTCTGGCAGCAACCTTTGCCTCCAGGGAGGCTCCTGGGTGTGCCAGGGGCTCTGCCCCCTGCAAGTCTTCCTCCTCCACCCTTCTCACCCCTCACCCTTCAGTGCTCCTGCCTTATTTTATACCACCTCAAATAAATACTTATTGGCAAGAAAGCAGATTTGCCTTACAAAAAGGGTCACCAAGCCATTAAGTGGCTAAGCCCATACAATTTAAGCAGCAGCCCATGGTGACACCTTTAACACAACCTTATCTCATGATGTGCAGTCGTGTTGATGGCTGGAGAGTTCTGTCCATTCTTACAAAAGAGTACACTGCTTAGCAGAAGTGCTGCAGTTACTCTGATACACAGAGAGGACTCACAAGCAGCCTTTTTCCATGACTCAGGTTTTACTGTCTGGGCAGCTGTGTTTTTTTCTGGTTAGTTAAAGCCACACTTATTTGCAGAGTCAAAATGTTGATTTACTTTAATGTGATTGGCAATAAAGAATTGCACATACAAAATTACAGTGCTCTGTTAAAATCTGGCCTCTCCAATGGTCATTGAACATGACTGTACTTCTCTCTTGTGGGGCTGTTATTCAAAGGTAAAGAAATACACAGAAAGATTTAAAAAGATGTTTTGTTCTACAAGTTTACTACAGGAGTGTAAGTTAAAACCATGTCTAGACAGGGGCATATGAGCAAAATAAAGCCAAATTAATTTACTGCAATATTCATACATTTATTTTAAGTATCCCTTTCTATGAGCTTCTCCTTAACCAAATTTCATTTCACTTTACTTAATCTAAATCTTTATTTCTGAATTACAGTATCCATTACAGTGAACTCCAGGCTATATTGAAGATGCTTTAAAATTACACTCTTTAATTAATTCTGGTTTGCTTTCCTGCTTATCTTTCCCCATGTAGACATGGCATCAGCGCTGCCAGAACAGCACCCGGCGGGGCTGACCTTGGCAGTGTGATGTAAAACCTCTCTGCACAGTCTCTTGCCTGGTACTCCCTGTTCCCTTCACCTCTGCTGAATCACAGTGATGTACTTTGTAACAGGAGCTGATAGGGATCATTTATAACTGGGCCTGGGTTTATACACAAAGCACTATAAGATAGGTACATTTATTAAAATGAAAAAAAGGTGGTTTTTTTTATTGGTTATGGTTTGGTTTTATTTTAGTGTTTTGTTTTCTTGGTTGTTTTGTTTTATTTTGTTTTGTTTCAATTTACTATTCAGTCTTCCATGGAGCAGTAATTTTTTGATGGGTAGATTTCTAGATAGATAGCCATCCTGGCCTGTGTGACGCAGAATTGTCAGTCTTCCTATGTTACTGTGATACAGTTTGCTTCTTAAAATTAAATCATCTTTTAATTTTAAGAATGTTTGGAAAATATATTAAGGTTGCTATATTTATGAGAAAAGAGGTAATAAAAATAGTTACTAACTCAGATTGTGAGAACAGCAGCAAAGAAGCTGAGGGGAGGGGAAGCAAACCATACTTGGGTATGAAAGGGAGACTTTCTGCCCTCCCCAGAGGTTCGGGAGGGCACTTCCCCTGCAGCAGATTCCCGTGGGGAGAGAGAACACGTGTCTCCTCCTCGGAGTGCTGCAGGAGTGCCAAGGCAGGTGCCAGCCAGGGCACTGGGATCTTTCCCTTGCAGACTGTGTGCACGAGTTTGTGAGAGCAGGCAGAGCAGCCAAGCCTTGTGCAGTGCTGAAGGGTGAACGTCCCATGCAGAGCTTGCAGGCTTGGCCACACCTCTGCTGCTCTGGCCTCTCAGGTGGTCATGTCCAGCTGTGCCAGATGTGCTTGTTCAGCCACGTAAGTCTGAGTTAACAGGGGAGCACAGAAGGCAGCAGGGTAGGAAAACTGACAGGGAAGTCATGGCTGGTTTGGTATCCTTGGCTTTGCTTTTTTTGGTTTCTAAAATGTTGTGTTTCACACAACATATTTTGTACTTTGCTCTTCTGTGCTATCTTTCATCCAAGGGATCTCAGAGCACTTTACTCACATTATTATTAGGCCCCAAAACAACCCTGGAGGTAATTAAGTATTCATTATTGTACAAATGCATGAGCTGAAATAGTGTCTGAGATACAGGGCCTTGTTTACATTAAAGGCCCCTTGGACTGCTCTGTTAACAGAAAATGGCTTTAAAATAATTGTAAATTGGATTATTAGTAATGTTAATGCTTCCTTATCCTTGTTGTTCTTGATGCTGGCTTGTTCACTGAATGTCCCCAACTTCGGACTGTGAACAGGCAGTGCAGAATGTTCTGGTTTAACTTCATACATGGACATCTGCATCTGAGGTTTTTGGATAGGGAATCCAGCCTTGCTCTCAACAGCTTTTACAACAACTCCATACTGCAAAGTGTGGAACTTACACATTTAATCGCTGTCATGATTTCCCTCTGAATCTGCATTTCCTATTTACAGTGTACAGTTCCAAGAGGAGGGAGAACAAGTGTCCCTCTCCTGATCTGTGTGCTCTGAATTGCTGAAGGTGACAGGTACAGTTGATTAACTCAGCAATTGCAATGAAGTAGAAACCAAGTGTCTGTTAATTTGTCTCAAAATATGGGTGATAAAAAAAGATTTCCATTTGAAAAATGATAATTTCTTCTGTTTTTATTTTCAGCTCCTTCCTTTAGCTTTAATTGCTGAAAATGTGCCTAAGTTCCACTCTAGGTACCTCTGTTCTTCATTCAGTTTGTCCCTAAATTCATCTGTCAAGGATGGCTTTCCCTTGTTAAATCTTTGGGGAGTGGTGAGGTTTTTTTCATTCTCTCTCTTTTTCTCACTATTTCCTCAGCAAGTTTGAAGCAAGAGAGGAAATAATATTGCTGTTTTAAACACTACATAGAAAATACTATGGCAGAAATTTTACTTGCAGTCTGACTCTGCCCTGACCTAGTACTCCTTGCTGTAGGGACAGCAGGAATTTGTTCCTGCTTCTCACTAACCGCTTAACTGAATCCATACCTTCCCAAAATTCCCAAAGCAGGTACAGAAAACTGCTTTTTCAGCATAAAGAAGATAAAATGGAAATCTGATCATAACAACTTTCCTAAGAAATGTTTGCAGTAGAAAAAGAGACTGGTTTGCCTGGCAAGTCACCAATGATACTTTCACTTCCTCTATTGTGGACAATGATTGAGCAATATTTCCAAAACTTATTTTTTCCTAATCAGACAAGTAATGGATGGTAACTTCGATTGCACATTTCAAATGGGAGAATGGAAAGTGAATCCAAGTACAGAACTTCTTTTTCTTGAACTTAGTAGACACATTTCCCTCACCAGCTGAGGCTCAGGTTCAAAATCCCCACATCTTCAGAGGTACCTCTGAGTAGAAGCTCACCCTAACCCAGCGTGACTCTGTATCAGTGTGGCACTTTGAAAAGGTGATAATTCTGTCTGGCTTTGTGCAGAATTGGCTCACAATATCAGTGGGCTACAACTCCTGCTAGTTCCAGGGCTTGTGTCATCAATACTGATTCAAGATCTTTGTGCCACAGACATCCCTTGGAGTTTCTTCCTATACAGAGAATTCATGGTGTCAGATCTGTTTAGAAATGCATGTAATTCTTCTTTGCTTTCCTGTTTACACTGATCATGTCAGGGTTGTCTTTTATAGTTAATCAAGGTACCTTCTGCAGCTATTGCAGTAGTAGAATAAAAAATACAAGCAGTGTTTATTGCCAGTTGATGTTCTCCCTCAACAAGTAGGCTATGAACTTAAAATACATAGAGCTTAAATGTGGAGGACATTCTGTACAAACTTCAAGGTTGATTTGAATTTTGGGCATGAACCGCCTGACAGTTTCTGTTTCACACTGAGCTATTTTAGCTTTTAGTAAGCATAGAGTTAGTAAGAAACATGTATACAGCTGATGCACACACTAGAAGATCTTTGTTTAATTTGTCCTGACAAGTTGCTCCTGTTAAGTTTGGTTTAGGGTAAAATAACCTTGTATTGATCCAAGTGTATCTATATGAGAGCTCCAGCTTTTAACTGGAGCTGTTTCACATTTTCTTCTCTGTGACCAAATCCTTAGACATAAACTTAGACATTTATTTATTACAAATACTCTATGGCATTGAAATGAAACCATCCCTCTCATCCCTCTCATCCCCTGCATTACCATGGCAGGAAAATGAAAATGAGATTGGACAGGACTTTCTGGATTATCAAATAATTTTATTTACTTTCTAGAGCAACTAGATGGCTCTAGGGATAAATGGCTCCCTTTTGGTTTGAGGCCAATTTATTTCCTTACTCTGATAGATAAATTGTTTTGGCAACTCACTCCTTTAATGATTAGAAATCTATTATTTGCAACCTCTGTATATGCAAAGCCAGCCTGTACCATTTGTACTTGTACCAGTTTTGTTCATTAGCCCAAACAGCACTTCTGCTTGAGGTTTCCTTCCAATATACCTACGCCAAAAGCAGCTTTGTCTCTTGTTCAGCTGTCCTCTTGCTTGGGTTGCCACACCAGCTCCTCTTAAATCTTATTCTGTAAAAGAGATTTTTCTTTTCCTTGGCCTCTCTCATATTCCTTCTCCTCATTGCTGTACTTTATATTGGTATCCTGCTTGCTTAGGAGCAGATGACCAGAGCTGCATCAGAAGTTACCAAGAAGCCTTTTTGTACCTTGTGCCACAGCATGAATACATCATATGTCATCAATAGCCCCTAGATTTCTGCAGAACTTGATGTAAGTCCCCAGGTACTGGCATTCTATTTAATACTGGCAGAATCTGATTTTTGTAATTTCAGTCCTGAAGATCACGCTTCTTGCATGATGCTGCTCTCTCCCATATGGCATCTATTTCTCACCTTTTGTCATCTGCAGATTCAATTAGCACCCCTAGAATTCTTATCATTTTTACATAAGAAGATCAAATAAATTCAGTCTTCACATGGGTTCTTGAGGAACTGTCCAGGTCAAGTCCCTGCCGTCCAATAGCTGCTTTCAGGATGATCTGCAGTTCAGGTCCTGACTTGTCCATCTTAAATGGTAATTGCAAATACAGAAACTTTGGTTTGCTCTGCTGAAGTCCAGTTTCTTTCCTCTAAAACATGAATTATCCTTTCTTAGAAATGTTAATTGAATTTAGGAGGCAAATTTGAAAACATATTTTATAGTTTTATTTTTTACCTTACCAAGCTAAAAAAGAGGCAAATCCTGTTTATAACTTGCAAAAGAAACAGCTGTTCTGTGTTCCTCCATAACATCAGTAACGACTTCAGTTTAAAATGTGTCATGCCACTAATTAGTTTTTAGTGCACACCACTCTTGGAAGAGTGAGTAACTGCTTTCATGGGCACAGTAGAAGCTCATGGCTTATGTGCCCTAAATTAGTGTAAGTCATGGTTCTAGGAGATGTGTCACATCTCTGATCCTTTCCAAGCTCTTTCCTGGATTGTCCCTTGGGATCACTGCTGCATGCTCAGCACCAGTAAGCACTGGGTTAAACTAACACTATCTACCCTGGATAGCACTTGAAAGCAGTCAGAGCATTAGTCCATGATTGCTCCATTTCCTAGCAATCATGTTGCTCTCTGGTTCAGAGGACATCCCATCCAGGATAGTTTTCTCTGACTCCTCTGCCCTGTGCAGTGTAGCTGGGAGCTGCTGAGTGCCAGCAGCAATGGCTCCAGGATCCGTCCTCAGACCTCATTTATTCAGCAGAAGCAGATCAAGTGCTTCCTGTGCAAGTTCCATTAGGATTGGGGACATAATTACTGTTTAATACATCTTTTGGATTCAAAGTGCCTAAAAAGCTTCTAAGATTGTGCTCTTATTGTATGATGCCAGGTATGTTCTGTGAGGGCACAAGGGCTATTCCTGACAATTTGTCCATGGAGGACCCAACAGAACAGGGCAGGATCAGTATCCACAGTGCCTGTTTGCTGGAGGATAGAGAAAAATACTGTAGCAGCTGTGCTGGGTTGTCCTGTCAAAGAAAACCAATTGGTGACTTCAGAAAGGAAGCTGGGAGTGAATTATCATGAGAGTGGTGTGTGTGCTCAGGAACCTGGTCCCAGCTCAAGGAGAGGGCAAAGCACCCTGGCAGTGCAGAGAGGACAGTGCCTGCACCATGTCCCACAAAGATGATGTCTGGAACACTTAAACACTCTGTAATCTCTAATTCAATGAAACCAAACCAGCTTGGTGTTTTGGAAGCTTGATCTGATTCCATTACAGCTTTTAGATCTTGAAAAAATCTAAAATACAATCCTTTGGGAGCTACTTAGTCTTTTGACCACTGCCAGCTACCTACATTTTCTGCATTGGGTATTTCCTCTAAGGAATACAAGGAGACATTTATTTCTGAAACGCAAACAGGGCCATGATAATTTATTTTAAATTTCAGACTAAAGCATTTGTTTCTATATAAACAGGTATTTTAAATCTACGCATACCAAGACTGTTATTGTTGCTTTCAATTAGAAATAATAAGGTTAAAGAAGCAGCCTCAATGAAACTATACAGGTAAGAAAGGAAATTATTTTCAACTAAGTAAGAATGAAAATTCTAAATGTGCCATTAAATGCTTAAAGTGTATGGTGAGAATCCCCAATACACATTTTAATTTTCATTTAATATCTGAGTTCCTCTAAGTGAAATCCCAGTTGCTTATGAAAAGCTGAGGTTTAAAAACTGTCTGGTGGCTGTAGTTTTAAGGTAGAGGGTCAAGGTCTATTACTGAGAATATAATTAAGGGTCTGGTCCTCAGATTGGCCAATTTGATGCAATTTCTCTGAGTTTAATGAATGAAGCTTGACTGATTTACATGAGCTGCTAAGTTACCTTCAGCTCCCTGTTTTTAGTGTGAAAAATAATTCCCTTGCCCTTTATTCCTTCCCTTGCCAGTTATTTGCTAAGAACCATTTCATAGCCATTTAGGAAATATACAATGGGGGAAAAATGCACAAAGAAACTTACTGATATAAACCACCAAGACACCAAGCAAGAGGGAATGATGACAGAGATAAAGATGAAGGCCTGCTCAGTTTTTAGGGAATCTGTAGCATGCACTTTCTGTGCACTTGCTTATGATGAGTTGAGTAATAGGGTGCAAAATGTACAGGACTCCTGCTAATCCCATATGTGTTCCTTATGTGAGTGGATTGAGTGTCATTGTGCTATTGAAATATACAGTGTTCATATCAACTAAATACAGATAATGTCTGTGTACCAGACACCAATATCAATGGAATTATGTCACATGGAAGATCAGCAGCTCCTAAAGCATGGATATTCCAACACACCGCACTGCACTATTCCAAACACCACAGTACTTGCTCTCTCATTTGACAAAAAATTCTGGAGTTAATAATGTATGGGATTATCATAAATCCACCAACAGGTAGTATCTGTGAGAGCTGCTGAATTAAATGAAAAGTAGGATAATTCAGATATAAGCATGTATTAGGAAACTATTTAAGGGAACAAACTGTGTCAGTGTTTTCCACTGCTCTTTAACAGGGGGCTAGGTTCGAGTTCAGCAAGAAGCATTCAAAGTTCAGGAGTTACTCTTTCTTAACAATGATAGCAAATTTAGATGAGTAAGCGATGCTATTCTATGAGAACAGATGGATGGTTTTGTGGTTTTGTGATCAAAACATGAGACCACTTTCTTTGCTGTCTTTGCAGTACACTTAATGGGAACAGACTATTCACTTAATGTTCCTAAATCCAGATTTCCCAGCACTAATTTGCAAATAACATTTGCTTGAAAGCACTTCTTTCTTTAGAAATTGGAAATGATTACTGGCTTGTTTAATATATTAAATATATATATTGATATATTCAGCATGCTCAAATGTAACCCAAGTATGTGCTGTAGGTGGGCATGACACACACCAGTCTGGCTGTGGGGGCTGAGCTGGTGCCCAGGCTGGAGAGCACCTGAGATATTTACAGTGCAGCACAGCCAGAGCTGCAGCTTCAGTTCAGACAAGGGAATATTAGTCCTTAGCTGGAGCATTTATCTGCCACAGAGGTCCTTTTCCTCTCCTGCACACCACAAACACATCACTCAGAGGAAAGCTTTGTCATGATCTTTGTTTCCCTGGTGATTCTGACCAGACCTGGGCTGAGACACATTCCAGTGCACTCTGCAGAAGGCAGGAACCCTGATGTCTCGACTTACACAAGTCCACCTGAATCCAAATTTTCTGTAGATCAGTCTCTATATAAAATAAAACTCCAGGAATTTAGAGTGCAGTCAAAGATAGCTGAATAACCAAGCAAAGCTGTGAACTTCTTAAACAGATTTGTTTCCACGTGTTATTTGTTTCAGTCCTAGCAGAATAACATGTCTCTGTAAGAAAGAACTGAGTGCTATTTTGGCCAATGCATTTTCAGAAGAAACATTATGTTATGTTTAAAGCAAATTTTTTCTTTTAAAGTCTGGAATCAAGTTTAAAAACCTAACAAACAGATCATAATCTGAATTTAAAGCACAGAAAGATAGAAAATCAGCATGTAACTGAAATTAGGAGACCATAGAAACAATTCACACAGAGCTCCCCAATACTGTTTTTCAGGAAACACTGATAATTGAGATTTACTTGGATGGAGTAATTCTTTGGCTTATACATGGGGTGCAAATAATGCTTTTCTCAAACTGCAAACATGTAATTTATAACACTGCAATATTTTCATGCAGAGTCTCAAAGTGAAAAAAAACCACAAATGTGCTATTGTTTTAGGAAATTACAGACTGGGAATAGGATAATCTGATCCAGCTGAAATACAGGAGCATTTCTATAAGAGTTATTCCAAGTGAGATTGTTGCAGGCCTGAGAACTTTTGAGTTTGTCAAATAATGTGTTTAATTGTTTATTTCATACACTTCTCTTGAAAGTAGTATTTTTTATTTGTTAGGCAGAGCAAGATAAAGGCAGGACTGTGGTCTGTGGGCTTCAGTCAGTGGGGTCAGACTTGCCCTCAAGCAGATGGCAGAGCATCACTGTGCAAACCACAATGATCAATATCCCTGCACTTCCAAACATCTTGGAAAATGCTCTGACTTTCTGTTAGGCTTCACAAAACCTGATGCAAACTGGGCTCTGCCCCATGGGCTTCCAACTAACAATACATGAAATTCATGGAGGTCTGAAGGATTTAACTGGAGGGATAAAATACCAGTTTTTCATCCACCATACAAGGACAAAATAAGCTCAAGAGACCCAATGCACAAACTGAGCAATCACTAAGAAATTCAGCCAGTATTATGTGTATTGCAGATTCTGAGATTAGAGATAATGGCTCTTAATATGTAAAGAATTTCAACTCTGTCTCCATGAGAAGGTCAAACAAGCCAACATAATCCATAATAGAAGGAAAATATTGTTGCAAAAGTCTTTTAGTCCACCATTGAAATTAATTGGGGCATTTTAGTTACTCAGGTCAATTCTACAGGAAATCACTGATTAAATGTGAGAATCCTGTGTTTCTGGTGATGGCAAGGAGAAGGAAAATACCTGAGTAATGGTTGAAAAATATGCTCTTTAAAAGATAATGCTTCAATTTTCTATCATGACAGTCTAATAGCCTCTGACTGATGCAATAAAATTCATTCTCACAAACTTACACCACAGCCTCACATGTAAACAGACACCCCACTGCCTGTTGCTGAAAGCAGTGTCTTCCTTGGAAAGAAAAGGACTAAAAAGTTATAAAATAGCAACACTTCAATACAAACACTCTTGTCACTCTTTAAAATTCTTCGGAATTCCTTGAATGTGAGTCATGGTTTGGCACAATGTTCTTCACAGTACCAGGTAATATGTTGATGTATGACTGACTGCAGACCAGTAGCCACTCTTCCTCCTCCCAGAAGCAATGCAGACTTACAGTTTCTCAGGACAAAATTCAGTTTAAAAATAATGGTCTCCTCTCCTCAGCTTCTGTGACTGTCAGGAATTCTGCTGGAACGAACTGTTTGTTCTCATAAATTACGGGGGTTTTATATAACATATCCAAGAAATACAGGTTTGTGGACAATTTTGATCACTCAGGCTTGTGATAATGAGGAGTCCTCCTTTAGAGTCCTCATGGAGTTTTTTTTCTCAGACTTAACATTTTTTTAAAAGAATGACCTTTTACATCAAGTTTCAGAACTTTATTTCCTTTATTTCCCAAAGCTCCAACTTCCCTTCTTCTATACAGATACCTGTCATTGCCAGATGTTTTAAATACCAGAATATTGCTTAATTTGCAGAGGCAAATTTTTCACTAGCACCAGGGGAAGCTCTCACTGAGGCTGCTGCCAGGTCAGTGCAGGTACTTTTAGTACCATATTAACTGAACCCAGCTCTCATCCTCATCTACACCACGTGAATCAGCCTGGTTGGGCCTGCTGGTTCCAGCTTGGTTATTTTAAATGGGCATCCTTTCAAATGCTTCACTGGAAAGTGTCTAGTGTGCTTGAACCCTATCTTTGGCTATTCCTTTGTATTCCTTTAAAATATCATCAGCTTTTAGAGTTTTTATCAACGAAACTCTGTATGCGCTGTCTTAATTACAGACCTCTTCTCTTCCTTTTTTTGGTTCATTTGAATGCAAATCCTGTTCCTGCTACTGAACAATGGAGATGTCCACAGCCCTCACTTCCTCACATCAGGGTTCAGATTTCAGGAATCAAAAGAAAAGTGCTGTGCCAAGCCTGAAGAAAATGATACTGCTTAAAATGCTTTTGCATTGTAATACTGTGCATGCAATATGATGGTAATAGTACTGTGCAGCAATTAGGAAACCTATTGTGAGTGTATGTTGTGCCCTACTACATACAAAAATGTGTCAGCTATTAACTGAATACTGTTTTCATTTATAGAAACAATCTTCAGCGTGCTGAAATAATCTCCAAATATATTGAAAGAAAACAACTGTATTTGTAACTATTCTTATTAAGCTCTCAAAAGGAGCACTTCTGATAAAGACAGTGCTGGCAACAGATCTTCTTCAGGTGAATCTAGGTCAGTAAGAAATTATAAGTCTATAGTTGAAATAATTGAATAGTTTAAATCAGAAGACAATAATTGAAAGGTTCAGCCTTCTGAATCTATGCACTCTAAGAGTCTACGTGACTGTGAAATGGCAAAGGCTATTACAGTGGAGATCCTCCTTTCTGAAGGATATGACAACAGAAATTATACCCTTTGAGAGAGAGGGGGGTTTGGAAGGTGTTTTCTGGATGGGTGTCAGTATAAACAGACGATTAAGCTCCCTGTCCTTAGGCATACCTCACACCCCATGAGATTTATACTGCTGTTTACTGGAGAGGTTGTGCATGTTAGTTTTGATTAAGCCATTTGAGAGGGGCTTATTATTCTTTGGGTTCCTGGGCAAGTTGTTAATTCATGTATCAGGAAGGAAGTTGAAAAGAATGCTAATGGAGTTTGGTTTTTCTTGATTTGATGTTTTGTGGATGTACATGTGGTCCAACTCTTTTTATTGCCTCTGTGCTATGCCATGTGTGGTTTGTTTCAGCTTAACAGGGTTCCAGAAGGAAAATCACCAAGGAGCCAAAGTGGAAAATAGTCCTTGTGCTTTATAACCAACATTTAACCTGGTGCTGTGTTCCTCTAACATATGCACATGGTTGCATTTGTTCCAGCACTGTCAATGAGAATCCTTGTGTGGAGTGAGGTGAGCTCTACATGAGACCCTGAAAGGGGAGAAAACCTCACCCAAAGGCTGAGTCACATCCTCATGAAGAAGAAGCCCCCTATCCTGCATGTTTGTTTACTTAAAAGCATAGAAATGATGATTTTCTCAGAAGCCTGTTGACAATTAAGAATACAGACAAGACAGAAATGGTCAAGTAGGGAACTTGCAGATTTTTGCCATTAACAACTCACAGTCATGTACTGTGTTTCCTCTATGCTGCAGTGGCATCCTTGCATTTGTGCTAGATGGATTCTGGGGAGCCAGGGTCAAAATGTGTAACTGGTTTGTATGGCCCAGGGGGCTGCCAGAGCTTTGTAAACAGAAATCCTTCTGTATTTTGATCACTAACCATCAACAGATGACTTCAACAGATGAACTCATGCAGTAAATATCTTGGACATTGATACTTTTAAGGCAGGTAAGAGTGTTCAAAACTCAAATCACTTAAGCTAAAATAAAATGTTACCAGGTTTATATTCAATGTTTTTCTCCCATAATAAATGAGACTAAAGTCCTTTCCCATAAAAAGCATTACTTCCTCAAATGTAAAAATATCAAGTTATAATAGTGGGAAAATAACATGTGCTGCTAGCATATTGTGATTATATTCAATTAAAGCTTTTTTCTCTACTTACCAGATCATAGTAAAAAGAAAAATTGTTCTATTTTTGTCAGCACTGCACACAGAACAGTCAAAGTGAATTAGTTTTCACTGATTTTCACAGTAATCTGTAAACAAGATTTATTAAAGTAATTAAATGAGGATTTCATAATTTGGAAAGCATTTACTCAGAATTTGGAATTGTTAAAAGCACTAATATACTTAGAATTGATTCATCTTTAGATTATGTAAGATTTGCAGATATTGCTGTTTCCTAATGGAATTATAATCAATTATGAGCTATGAGATTCGTGCTCATTTTTGTAAAGTGTACATTTGAGAGAAGACCTGTGCCACTGCCACTGGGAGAAAAGGAATTGTATAAAGTCAGCCTGTGTGGGAATGCCACACACAGAGCTCGCTGGAGGCCTGACCCACCACCTACCACAGGCAATCATCCAGTGCTGTTCCACCAAGACTTAATCTGAGGTATCAGAACACTGACACTTTTTATTTTACATTTCTTGTCCTTCCCTTCCACCACACAAATTTTCCCTTCACAATTATCTGTCTATAATATGCTAATTGCCCCAAAGATTCAGCTCCCAGTCTTCCCAACTTCCCTTTCCCTCATATCCTTGGTGCTCCCCGTGGGTGTCAGTGCAGAGCAGTGACCCAAAAGCTGGAGGTTGCTGCTGTCCAGGCTCCACCAAACCCTGCCAGCTGCTGCTCTCTCCAGCCTCCCAAGGCTGCTGGGGCTGGACAGGCTCTCACAGCTGCCTGGCTGCTGCTCAGGTTCAGCTGCTGCTGCTGTGGGTGCATCTCAAGAGATACAGCTTAGGAAGTCTGTCCTTTTGTCAGCCCCTTATCTGGTTATTGTTCATTGGAACTCCAGCCAGCTCCTTTTAGCAGTCTCTTCTAACCTGGTGTGTCAGCACCAGATGTGTGGCTAACTCTCAAGAGATTTTTGATGCTTCCATGGGAAGAAAAAGAGTGTTTCTCTAGCAAAAATATGCATTTTATTTCCTTTTCTTTCCTTTTCCTCTAAATGGGTTTTTTGTTTGTAAAATACAATACAGTTCTTTACAAGGGAGGTATTGTACTCATGGCATTGGGAAGTTCTGGGAACTGCTCAGTTAGATGTTGCTCTATGTTAACTTAATCCATCACTTTCATGAGTTTCTTACTATTGTTTCAAAACCTTCTGCATGAACTGGAAAACATTTCATTATTTCACCAGAAGAAGAGTGTTCACTTCAGGTCTTCTCATTTGAACACTGAGAAATTTCCATTCTATGTATTGCTCAGCTGCTGCGGCAGAATTCTCTGCAGGGGTTACATCCCAAGAGGAGTCATTCCTCACCAACAGGCAAATGAGACCCCAACACTCACCCCCTCTTTCAGTCCAGGAGGCTGCTGAGTGCCATGCAAGAACAGCCTGTTCCACTGTAGCCAGGCTGTGCCTGCAGGATGGCCCTGGGGTCACAAACCAGTGCTCACTTTGTCCCAGCCCAGGGCAGCTTTGTGTCCGTGCTCCAGCTGCCAGCCTGGGGCAGTCTGAACCCACACCTTGGCTGTGCTCGGGCAGGACTTGGCTGCATCCCTTCCTGACAGCCTGGTGCAAGGCACTTTCCATTGCCAGAACTGTTCTTTGATCAGTGGGAGGTTGATTTATTCTGGTTTTCTTGGGGGTTGAGTTTTTATCCTTTCCTTTGATCTACCATGTCACTCGCTGTTAAGTAGACCAGTGGAATATCAGCTGGAATAAACACTGACTGGAGACTGTGAGTCCTCTGAAAAAACTCTGTTGCCTAGAGAGTGATGTAATGGGCATAAAAATTATGGGGATTGTTGCTAATGCTTCTCATACATCACATGGAAGCAAGTTGCTTAGTAATTTTGTCTGATCTCCTTTTTCCCTTGACTAACATGTGTGTAAAGTTACCTTTCTACCTTGCTCCAACCATCTCACCCTTCTATATCCTTCTTCAATTCCTCATCTCCTGCTGTTTCAATTTCAAGATTGTTGGTAATTAAAATATATGCCACATTTATACAGAATTTAGGTAGATTGAAAATAAATTTTAGAAAGAGAAAGTCAAAAGTCCTTCTTCACATTTATGTAATGGATATGCAAGTAGAGAATAACATCAGCAAATTTCTACCAATTAAGTAATAGCTGAGACTGTTCTATCAGCAATGATATTATTCAGTGATCATTTTATTCATCATTCAGTCTCCACAGGCAAAGAACAGGGCAAGATGCAGTTTTCAAAAAAAGGAAATTTTAAATACCTGGAGCAGAAGTGCTGAAAAGGACTCAGAGCCACATGGAGCAACTGCTTCCAGCAGAAAAAATACTGGTTACTTTACTGCTCATGATTTCACAGATTGCCTTTTAACTGCAGTTCAGAGAATGGGGACCTGTGAATTGTGTGTATATATATATATATAAAAAATAATGTTGTCGTTGTTTCAAGTTGATTTTCATTTTACTATCTATGCAGCCTCTTTGGCAATGCAACATTTACATGAGCTACTGCCTCTGATCTTTGCCTGGAGACCTGGGTGGGATAGACCTGACTAACATAGTAACACAGCTTAGCTGCTCTTCCTGTAGCATCCAGACTTCCAAGCCATGCATAATATGGTGTATACACGTATCAGAATTGCTAAACATATTTTATTTCTATATGTTTTCCATTACTGTTCACAGAAATGTAAAGTGTAGCACAGTATTTTTCACTGCTGTGTCAACACAAGGGATTTTAATTCCATTCCTGTGACCAATGAGTTTGGAGTTATTTTATGTCTTAGTTTATATAGGGGTGAAATTGATTTTATTTCCACAATAAGAAGATATTAAGCAGTTAAACCTTTCTTCAAATAAGTGTGTTTGATGTATTTGAATGCCAGTATGACTGACATTTATATTTAGTGTCCTGAACATGTTCTGTTATCCCTTTCAGTTTCCTCTGATCTGCCAGCTGGCAACATTCCCCTAGGGTGTGTCCTGATAGGAACCTGGCCCACAGGGCTTCAGAGTGCTGCCTGAAGTCTCACCTCATTCATTGTTGACTGGCAATGTCTACTTATTTTGCTTATTTTTACTAATTTATTTATTTTTTCCCAAGAGAATTGGAAAACATTTTGTTAATTTCTAGGAGGTTTATAATATGTAACTGAAAGAAAAGTAGGTAGCTTACATTGGTAAGGAAAATAGGAAGGTGAGAAAAGGAGGTAGATTCTCTCTGTTGTAATTCTCTTCCTCCTCCTGAGACCCGCAGCAAAACCCACTGGTACCAGCACAAGTAACCCCAGCTGCTTCCCTGGGCTCGGGTCTTGTGCCAAGTCTGGAAACAGAAAACCTGGGGAGGGAGGGAGGGAGGGAAGGCAGGAAGGCAGGGAAGGGAAGGGAAGGGAAGGGAGGAAAGAAGCTAGCTCTTCCTGGAGCTGTGTAAAGAAGACTGGACCTGTGTCAGCCTCTCTGTATGGGAAGTAGCACATGGGCACTTTATCACTGCTGTAGCAACAAAATATTGAGTGGGTTTCATGCAAAGATTGCATTCTTTATTACCAAGAAAGCCAGTTTCTCACAAAATTCAGACCATTATCAGGCAATACATTGTGGTGTATATAAAAAGCTTTTTCTCCTCTAATATTCACATTTGCATGTTTATTAGCCCTGACCTCAAAATCTGAATTTTCTTTCCATAGGTTATGCTTGTATGCATTATTAACTAAAAATTTCCCTGCTCATTCTCTCAAACTCTATTAGCAAATAGTGACTGTGGTTTCTTAAGCATTTTTGCTGCTGCCATTGTAACATACTGGCAGGAATTAATGCAAAGGGTTACAAAATAGGAACACATTCATCACAGGTTAAAATTCAGGTTGGTTTCAAAGCAATCACTTCAGACATCAGCATGTATGTTCCACGAAAGGTTCCAGTTCCCAATCAGAGTTTTGAGGATTCTATCCCTTTCTGTTTTCTAGGGAAAGAGCCCATACCTTCAGCCAAGCTGAAGATTGGAATCTGTGCAGCCGTTTTAAATTGTAAACCAAAGAATTAGCTTTCCTTCAAGTGACTTAAAATGTCTGCTTCTCTAGAAATGTAGTAATGCATAAAATTCTTAATTTGTTAGCCCTGCAACAAAAAAAAATCATTTTTTGAGTGAAGACGAGGTCTGTGAAGCCAAGTCATTCTTCTCAGTAATGACACTCACATAACTGTTTTTAGAGCATACTAAAATTATAAGAGCACAAGCCTCTGCCCATTTTCCATTCATTTTTCCATTATCATCAAAATATGAACACATCTGAACTTAGGGGAATATGGTATATAAAGTGCCATTTATTTTTATTGTCATGCATGGTATTTGCTTTATTTTCCTGTAGTTGCTATTCTCAGACAGGCTTTTGAGCATATATTGCTAAGAAGTACTGATGTGAGGATCTTAAAAATGTCCAGAGATGTACCCAGTTTTGTGCAGTGTTACGTAAAATTTAGAGGATCTGGGTTACAGCCCACCACTCCTGAGAAATGTGTATTTGGTGGTATTTTAGGTCCCTTCCCTTATCCAAAAGTGGAAAAATGAGTTTTGGGGGTAGGAGGAAAAATAAAAAATTTGGATCAACTACCAGAGTTTTGGCTTAAGCTCACTTCAAGTGTGGGGCTACCATGTTGGTCAATTATTTTATCTAGCGAGATTCATTCTTTCAGGATGAGAAGTGGCATTCTGGTACCAGAAACAGAGCATGTGTGGGTTTGGCTCCTGTCAAGGACAATTTTTAGCATTCCCGTAGTGTGGTGCCCTAGAAATACCGCCGAGAGACAGACAGAGTGAGTGAGGTTAGCACGAGGCACTGGTACAATACTGAGTCACACGTGGGTATTTATTTCCCTGTTGACTGCCACAGGCAGTGCAAGGCTTTGAGGCTGCTTGTGTTGCATGAAGGACACCTGCAATATTGCTCTAAAAACTGTGCTGGCTTGTCACACCAAAATGTGAGGTATAACAAGAAAAAGGCTCTAACTTTAGAAGACAGATAAGATGGTAATGCTGGACTTTCTATTGATGAGGAATTCATTTGACTCTGATTTCATATTGGATTATGTTAAACTCAGATTGTACATAAACTGTCCAGTGTTCATTCCTCTAAAACTGATTAATGATCTGTCTTGCAAGTTCCACAAATAGGGACAGTCTTTTTGTGTGTTTTGGAAGCAACCTAGAGAGCAGTTTGAATTCATAGTGGAAATTATAAGATTATTGAGAAGAACCCAGAAATTCCACTGGGGAGGTGCTTGCAAGAATTAAAAAAGTAGGTAAATATTATAATGCTTCTCCAACAGTATGCAGCTGTGCCAGGACTCATGGTGGGTTTAGGGGAGGTGGCTGGAAGGTGGAAAAAATCCTGATTGATAATGACTTGCAATGATTTCATGGAATTATTATATAAGTCTTAGTTACAGTTAAATTATCTATCCAATTTACTCTAGGGCACCTGTAAAAGATGCTGAAAATACAAATATTTACTGTTGTCAGCCAGTGCAAATTCTTATTTGAATCAATCTATTTGGGTAAGAAGGAAAAACTGTATAATAATTTATTCCCATGAAGTGGCAGCTGAGATATCCTCTCTAAATGCAGCTCTCATTATCCATTTCCTTTGTGGAAGTTATCTTACCTTGCTCTGCTCAAAAGCATTTCCACTCTGCTGTTATTACTTAACCTGATACCAGAAGTATTGTCAGAGCAATTAGGAGTCCTAAGCCATTTTGAAGGCTCATTGTATTTGATTTTGTAATGTCTTCCCCAAGAGTTTGCCATGCAGCTACACTTTACTATCCACTAAAACTTAGTGGGAGCAATGGAACTGCTCACAGAGAAACCTCGGGGCAAAGAAAGGATCACATGACCCTCTGTGCGGCTGTTTGGTACACGATATTTCTTGAAGATACCCAATATTTAGTGCATTGTACAAAAATGCACAACTAACCTGCCTGGTGTGCTTCTGCAGGTGATCCCGGGGGAGAGTCGCTGCCTTGCAGATTAATCCCGATGAGTTCTGCAGAAGCGGCAGAGCATGAGCCACAGCCTTTTTGTTTCCGAGGGCTGCTGCAGTGCAACCTACGCTCGAGTATTGCTTTTTGATACGCTTTTCAACACGCTTCTGCTCACTTGCCCAATTCTGGAAGCAGCATCCCATTGTAATCCTTTCAAGCACTACTACAGAAAGGGGCAAGGTTTTCAACACAGAAAACTGCACCGAGTCTGAATCATCACAACACTTCTGTGCAATTCATCTCCCGGTACCTCCCGCTCCCTGCGGTCGGGACTCTTCTGCTCCTGCAAAATAAATCCTCTAGCACGTAACTCTCTTCAAAAGAAGCACCCACTTAATTTTCAATTAAACTTCTCACCCATTACAAGTGCCAGACCCCCCCGCGCCGCCCCCCGAGCGGGATCAAACCCCCCCAGCGCCGCGTCCCCACGGCAACCGCACAGCGCGCATCCATGGAAACGAGGGGGCCGGGGAAACAGTGCCGCTCTTCCACTGTGAAAATACTTTAAAATTGCTAAAACACGGGGAGAGGGGAAGCAAAAATGGCAATATTGAATGCCATTGCCATTTGTGCCAAACAGCGCTCGAGATGGATGGCGCAGAGATAATGGTCCTGTCTCTGCTGTTTGGTTTGTCAGGGAAACGGCTCCGTGTTTATATTTTCCTTTGCTTGTACGACAGGATAAAAATAGGACACATATCTAATGCATATGTGTCGAAATTATGAGTACAAAACTGTGCATGTACGTCACAGTGAGACTAGATAGTGCACCATAAATACTGGTCTCATGCTTTCAATTTAGTCTGGGCAATTGAAAGAAGTGAATGTATAAGATAGTGGTTTCTTTCTTTACACATATTTTATTTCTCGTTTCTGTCTGTTCCTGCATCTGTTTGAATGCATGTCTATATGTGCTTTTTTCACTAGTCTGCTTGACAGAGATTATTGATGTGAAACAACAGTATAGTAACCTTAAAATATGATATGCATTTTGCAAGGGGGTACATTTCTATTCCATTTACTGTGACAATTATTATTATTATGATTACCACATGGCTATTCCTGTCTTCATGTCCTTGTATAGGAGCTGTTCTTCCACAACAGAGGAAAAAGGGAAATTAAAGAACCAGTCATCCAGGGCAAAAGGGAAGGCTTTCATAGACAGTGGATTAGTAAGGATCTGGGAAGGAATAACTTCCTCCCACTGAGGGTGGCAGAGATGCCCAGGCAGGTTATGGAGTCTCCCTCTGTGGAGACATTCCAAACCCCCCTGGACATGTTCCTGTGTCACCTGCTCCAGGTAACCCTGCCTTGGCACAGGGTTAGACTGGGTGATCTGCAGAGGACCCTTCCGAGCCTAACAATGCCATGATTCTGTGATTCTATGACTTTGAATGATCTAAGGAGTATCACATTCATGTCTCCTCCAGAAGGACTGAGGGCATGGATGAAAAATAGGGTCTGTTGAGCACAACAGAGGGAGATGTCCTTTCATCTGCTGTCAGTTGTGCCAAAATTTCTCTTCCCAAGGAGCTGGACACATGGCCAGTTTGACGAAGATACATTGCCAAGTACGTGTTGGAGGGACTATGTAGGAAGTTAGAAATGGAAGATTAAAATTCCAGACTATTTAAATTCTAACCTGGAACTGAATTCCACCCTACCTAAGAACAAAAAGGCATAGTTTGCAGGTGGTTTGTAAAGGAGAGTCAGCTTTACACTGCCCTACCATGCAGATCTGCAGCTGACAGAGCTGCAGGAGGCCCCCAGTGCAGCTGGGCCATGGCAGCCATGGGACCAACCCTCCTTCAGCCTGCTGGGACTGCTGAACTCTGCTGCTGGATGGAAGGTTCCCTTCCAAAAGTGACTTATTTTAAAAGTTTGGGGAAATAAAAAAAATCAATGCAGCCATTTCTGAGAATCATGGCCATAAATAAAATACGTCAACTCACACTTTTGAAGATCTGTTCAGTTTCTGTTCTCCTGTAGAGAATAGAAGTGTCCTTGGTTTAATACTTCAAATACAACTGCATGTAGCTGGGAAGGGGCTGTTACAGCTTATACATATTTCATAAAGAAATACAAAGTTCTGAACTTTTGAAAACTTCCTACCCTCCTAAGCATAGTTTTCTTATATGCAACCATTGTTGTCTCTATCTTTTCTCTTTTTTAAAATTCATTCATCTGTAGTTTTTTCTTCTGTTTAGCTGGAATTTATGTGTTCAAATAGAATTTTTAAAACATTTTCCTCCTTCTTTCAAAACACATGGTCCAATTTTCTATTGTTTTTACTATAACACTGTAGAAATTGACTTATTTAGACCAAATATAGATTGCACATAATCAGAAAGAGTTGCATATGATCAGGTAACAGCATATTTGGATCTGAAACGATTATGCAACAATGCACAACTGTAAGCCAGATTTCTTTAAAATTTTTTTAAATTAGAATTGGAATAGATTTGGGTGAATTAGGACAATTGATGGAATTACTATTGACACTCTTCCTATTGTGGTCTCTCTGCATGTTAGCAGATACTACTCTTGACTTTGGTTTGACAGGAAACTCCTTTATTCCTCAAAATCTTTGTACTCCATTTTTATACTTAATGTTCAAAAGATATTTGGATATATGCAAGTTTTTTAACAAATAATTGCTATACACATCTGCTATAGTAAAGTCTTTCACTCACTGTGCAGAAATTGCTACTCCATTATGATCAGTATAAAGACAGAAGATAAAAGTTTATCTCAAAGTGGGCATGTCCTGGCAATATTTTGAAACACATTTGATGTGGTAATGTATATTAATTGTATATGCATATATTCTGAAAGCTAATTTGATTTGTAATTCTCATTTTTCTAGGCACATTTGGCACTCTCACTTTTGTCAGAAGAAGTCAGTTATTAAATGCAAGGTTTCATATTTGTCTGGTAGTGGAATCTTACAACCTCATCCTATGCCCTCATCTCTTAGGACTGTTCCACACAAGTCTCCCTGTTTCCAGCAGAAGGAAGGGCAAAGTCCATGGTGTATGATTACAGAAATAATTAGTAATTATCCAGATT
Source organism: Anthoscopus minutus (assembly GCA_013399455.1). NCBI lineage: Eukaryota > Metazoa > Chordata > Aves > Passeriformes > Paridae > Anthoscopus > Anthoscopus minutus. The sequence continues at coordinate 114,848 of VWYI01007428.1, read as the reverse complement.
CTAAATGCTAAATAGGCAGTTGAATCCAAAATTCTACCCAAGAACAGAAGCAGTTCTCTTGTGTGGGAGTGCCAGTGAACTGTGGCAGCAGAGCCACATTCCCTGTGGCTGGAGCTGTAGCAGTGACTGTCTTTGGATGGATGGTTGCACTCATGTGTGATGACTTTATTGTATCTGCAAAGAGTCAGCATTACAAATAAAACAATCCCTACCTCTAAAAATTATCTTTTTGTTCTCCTCAGTTATTAACTTTTGGGCACATTTTTGTCTCATGTCACTGGACTGCAGTAACAGTGCAATCCCTGACTGAAATCAGATCTGAGCACAGGCATCCAGGAGTATTTACACCTGCTTGTAAGCCTTTGGTGGATTTTTAACCTCACTTATTAACAATAATTGGTGTTTAGGTTTTATCTTCACAGGTGGAATATCACATATAGTCATTAAATGAGTACCTGCTTTTGAACTGAATGATTCATAAGTATTGAAAGTTATTGTAACCAGTGATTTGGTTTATTTTTTAATTCAACTATTTCAGAACTCTAAAATACAGCATATAGACCAGGCAACCTTAGAAATGCTATCAGCAAAGTGCTGATAAAGTGTTTTAGGTTGGTACTCTAAGTCTGTTTAGCACCTTTCTTCCTTTTCCAAAGCAGTGTTTACATTTGAAACGCTAGTTTCCAAAATCGATGAAACCTTTTGAAAACTGAGTAAATTCCAGAAATACATATGCAGTGTGATAGATCATAAAGTAGATAACAATGTATTACAAATGTGTATATGATTTTAATTTGACACAGGAAGCCACCATGCATCATCCACAAACACTGTACAAATGTCCAGAATTCTGCTGAAGCTTTTGAAGTCCTTGATTCTGACAGTGAATGGCTGTGAGGGTTTTTCCTTCAGTAACTGAACATTTTGAGCTGGCTGACTCTTGGAGACAGTGTGGAGCCAAGAGTTAGTGCTGGTGAAAGGAAGGGAATCAATGTGACTCCTTTTGCTCTGGCCTATGCAAAATCCCAGGTGAAAGTACCCTGTGCAAGAGCTGATGCCTTCTGTTGCTGCCCCACTCATGTGGATGCACAGCTGAATCCATAACCTTAGAACAGGCACTTCTTTGGGAATTCAGGGAGTTTATTCTTTCCAATAGCACACATTAGCATTCACATAACAAGCAAGCAATTGCATGGCTTTCTTCAGACTATAACTGTATCCAGCTCTGAAAAAACCTGTTTTGAGCTTTGTTTCCCCTTCTCCAACTGGACTCAGACTGGTGTGACATTTCATTTTAGCTAGTGATATGCTCAGAATGGGGAACATTTCTTTCTGGGGTTAATGAGAAAGCATTCCTGTGTCTGCTTAAAATGCTAATTTAAAAGAGACGTTAATTAAAGTTTTTCTTCTCTGGTGGGAACCATTCAGTTCTATCCCAGACAAAGCAGCAGTATGGACATGCTGCAGGTATGCCAGAGGTTTAAGTGATCTGAAGTTCTTGGAAAAATTCCAGAGCACAAGCCCATGTTATCTGTTTAAGATGAGTCCCAGAATTTTCTCAGACTTAAAAGCTAAAGAGACAGTGAACCTTTAGGTTCAGACTCGAGGGAAATGCTTGAGCATGCCAAGAGAACAAGGAAGCCACCAGCAGTGCCTGGGCACAGTGCCCACAGGTTTGCTTCCAGATGTCAGTAAGAAAGTCAAATGGGCAGGAGGCAGAGCCTGGTGCACCGTGTCTGCTCCAGAGCCTGCTATTTTCAGAGCAGCACAGGCTTAGCTGAACTGCAGCCCAGGCCCCCAGGCTCCTGCTTTCCTGGGAGAAGGTCTATGATGCTATACCTTAGTAATTTGTCAGAGCTCTGCCTTTTGCAGTGGCAAAATAGTGCTCTAAGCATCTCACACGGCTCTGTGCAAACATTCCTCCAGCACATGGTTTAGGAATGGGCAACTTAGATTGCAGAAACTCTCTGTTAATTTTAATTTGTAATTTCTCATTCTGTTTACTACAGAGCTGGACTACAGATTGTGATGACAATTTAAGTGTAAGGTATATTCATTTAGTTCAACCATTTTCCCCATCTCTTGCTGTAAAGGAATAGGTTTCCAAATAATATAGTGGCTGTTAAAATGTTTGTGACATCTGTGCTTTAAGTATTGCAAACATCTGAGACACCAGACTCTTTTTCTTTGGGGTGGTTTTTCATGTGTTGTTACAATACACACATAAATGAAGGTGGCTCTGTGGTACATAACTGCAACAAGTGCTTTTAAGTACGTTTTAAAATCTCACCATGGCAACATCTTTCTGCTCATCGTATTTATAGTGAGAAAAAGAAAACAAGCAAAAATAATATTAACCTGAAACCTTTCTGAAATTTAGAGGTTGAAAGAGTAACCTAAGTTGGGGGAAGGGTTTGTAGATTTCTGTAAAAATCCTTGAACGTGTTACTGGGGAAACAGTAATTGAAGGTAGACTTTTAACTTCAGCTTTATATGAAATTACCAAAAACCTTGGTTTTGTTTAGGTCAATGTGACCAAATATAACTTGATTTTAGTAGAAAAAAACTAGAAAAAAGATGGCATTTTTGCTTACTTCTAAAACCTAACCACAGTGGGTGTGAGGCAGAAACCCAGGTGTAGTCATAGAAAGATTTTCCAGTTTGGAAATTACTCCTCAAACACCTTCCTGTCACCCTGTGCTCTAGCATTATGTAAACCTGGCTCAGCAGGGATTGACACTCTTCTTGCAGGGGCTTTACATGCCTCTGAGGACTGGCAGTGTGTTCTCCATTCCCTTGCTACCTCATTTCTGTGGTTTTTCCGAAGGCTTAGAATTGCCTGAGTAAATTGGGAGGAATAATGGTGTCAGGGTGCCTGCACTAGAGGATGGCACTTCAAGTGCTCTTCTTGGTATCATCTAGTGGGCTAGAGCTGAAGAGATCTTCCAGATAACATGATTCAGAATAAAATCAATTATCTGTTCTTGAATTTCTCCATCTCTTTCCCTATAGTCTCCACAGCCCTGTGTTGTAGGAACACTTTATTTGAGCAGTGTGAAAGAGAAGGCGTGTAGGCTTGATGAAAGGCTTGGATAAAGCTAAATGCAACTGCACTGTCTCGGGCCATCATTCCTCAGGTAAAAAGTGAAAATAGACAGATTGTCAGGGAATTTGTCACCAACAAATTCCTTGTAACTGTGGATAAATCTGTGGATGGTCTGAACATCTGAACAAACCATACCACTTCAACACTTGAGTACAGCTACAGGGTCTAGAGTTTAACCACCTACTTCAGGAATTATTGGATTTATATCTTATCTCACTCTAGTTCATTCCCATTCATCTAACTTTTTTAGAACCAGTTCTTTGTTTATATTCAATAAAAATAGGGAAGGAAACTAAGGGAAATATAAAGATTCTGAATTAAACCCAAAAAAATCCAACTATTTTTAATCCCTCATGAATTTTTCATTACTACTTCCCACAAAACACCTCCTGCCTTCTCCAAATGTTCCAAAAAGTGCTGCCATTCTTGGTAGATAAAAGCAGTATAAAATTATTAAGCAAAATTCCTTCTTTATTTCTTTTTCAAACAACTGCTATGTAGTGACTTTCCATCCAGTGTCTTCTGCAGTGGGAATAGGTTCTTTAACCATAAGGAGAGTAAAAGTAGTCAGTGCTGCTTACAAATCTGTACAGGAAATCGAGCACAGACAAACTCCAAGGGGCCCTTTGCTCGTTTCCATGAGAATTACAGCATAGAAAGTTCACTCTCAATCACTTCTTTCTGTTACTGTTTATAGAGGAAAAGTGGCCCTAGCACCAAGGCAAGCAGGAGATACCACTTATTCTTTTTTTCTTTTTTCTAGCCATGGTATCCTGAGTAAATTGGAGCGTGGAAGAGTTTGGAGAATATGCTGCAGTGGTACTCTACTATATAGAGAAAGCCTAAAATCTAGCAGAGATTAAATTTATTACATTCATGTTGCGTAGAAAGGGTTGAAAAACTTGTCAAAGTTTGGCTTCTTTTTTTCCAAAGATGTTTTCCCATGTGCTCTCACATCTCTTATCTTTTGGTTTTACAGATGTAAAATTTCACCAGCTCCAAGAAGACTTTTCAGAATAGAACAAACAGTAAATTTTTGAGACCATCTTTTAATTCTGTATTGTTAACATTGTTATATTGGACCTAGAACAACTAGGTAGACTATTTCAATCTAGTAAGTTTGGATAACACACACTGTGACACACACCTTGGAGCAAATTTTTTTCTGCTTGTACAGACATCCAGATCTTATAATCTGAGGCTGCCTTAGGCAGGAGGGGTATGGCACAGGATGTGCTTGTAGGTTCAGTGCTGTGCTGGAGATGCCCAGTGTGGGAGCTGACGTGGCACACGGCTTTCCCACCACACAGGGCACCTCGACTGCACTGACCCTTTTATCACATATTCTCTGGCTGCTGTGCTGCATCTAAACCTTGCTCCTGCTTCAGGTTTAAAGGCACAAGATGCAGCCAGTGGTGACCCAGTCATCTGTGCCCATCATACAGGCCCTGGCAAAAGAAAGAGGCAGCCTGCATTAGCTGTGAGCATGAGGCAGGGACCTCAGAGTTTATTTTGGAAATAATGAGTAACGCTGATCAAATCAGTTGCTGTGGGGGTGTAACAACCTTGATCAGAGATCAAAACAGACTGTATTAGGCATTGAGCAGACATGGCCTTCCTCAAGGAACATCAAGTGTAAAATGATATCCATCTTTAAGACTTGCTATAATTGCTTTGCTCTTAGTTCAGGGTCTTGCTACAGCTGAAATTAAGTCCCTGCATAGGACAGGTTGCCCTTGACTACTAAACCCAGGAACCTCAAGCTGCCTAATGCCATGGCTTGGAAAACAGTGACTATATAAAAATGTTTTTGTTCTGGGTATCTTCTGAGTTATAGAAAAAGTGTGCATTTTGCCACTGGGGTGCTCAGTGTTCAGCAAAGCTTAATTGTTTGCTTAAGCAGCCTTCAGAGCCGCGAGCCAACAGAGCCATAAATTGGCAGGGCTGGCCAATGTGGTTGAACAGCAAAAAGATTTTCAAAGAGACAGTTTTGCTCCCAAGTGCTTATTGTCAGCTCTTTGAGTTAAACAGGTTTTAACAACCCAAACAAAAACTCCACAGGGGAGCTTTTTACAAACAGAAAACAAAGGATCCCTACTCCAGCTACATCAAAGCTTCCAGGCCACTCTAACCTCTGGTGGCAGATTGTTTCATCCAAGGCCCCTAACTCTATGCTAATGTCAATTTTCCCACCCACCACTGAATCACTTTTTGGAGTTTCCTGATCTAGCCTTCAGCTGACTTCAGATAAGAAACAGGATTGCTGCAGGCAAAGCTACGACTATGCCCATTAGCATGCCATGGTAACCTCCATGAAAGGTGTCTCAGAACACTGTGTTGTGAAGATTGAAAGCTTAATGTGCCTCTGGATTTGTCAAAGTTGAAGCCCTCCTATTCAGATTTCCCTTCCTATACTACATAGCCACATTCTCTTGTGCAGGCTGATAGAACTGAGAGGCAGACTTGGCTGGTGAATCTAAAGATGATAAAAAGTATTTTATTCTTCTTTTTCAATTCCATTTTTATCTCCCAGACCAATGTAAATAAAGGATAGTAATAAGAGATCCTAACTGATATAAAGCTCATGGTAGTGAAATTCCAAGCACATTTGAGAGAGAGTAACATTACTTTGCATTTTGAGTGGGGGTTTTAATGTGATTTTGTTCAGAATATAACAAAATTTAACACTGCAGTTAAAAAGGGGATGTTCTCGTAGCTGTGGATAATTAATGACAGAGTAGGATGCAGCCTCCTCCGAATAAGAGGCGGAACCAGCCCATGGCTACTCCACTTTGACATGACATAAGGAAGTATGTGCTGCAGTGGTAAATCCACACCAAATGGAAAAAAAATGCACTGGTTGCTAAAAAAACAAGAAAATAATATTTGTGCAGGGTTGAGGAATGAAATATGTGGTTGTACATGAAATGTTGAGATTTGTATGGAACCAACTCAAAGTTATGAATCATCAAAACCCACAACATTACAGACCATCCAAAAGTTACAAATTTTTTCTTTCAAGCTGTGCGCTTTTAGCCAAAGAAATTAATGAAAACTGAATAATTAATTTCTCAAATCTTTGTTACACTGTATAAATTGGAGAGAGAGCGCTGAAAAGGAGAAAATTGCAAGATGGATCCCAACACAATATAACAATCTTATATTCACTGGAGTCATCCTGATGCCTATATTATCACTTCAGCTTCCCTGCTCACTTTAATTACCCAAGCAGTCCCATCAGGATGACATCTACTTCCAAGCACATTGTGTTGCCTCCTCCTACTCTGCAGATCCTCTCCTTGCTGCTGGAGTGCTGTGTTCAGCTCAGCACAGCACAGGCTTGCAGCTCTGGTTGGATCCAGCTTTGACAGTAAATACAAAGGGACAAAAAGCCAGACTATGGAGTGCTGTGGTGTCCCGGTCCTGCACTGTGCTAGGAGTACATGAGAATAGTCTGTAATACCTCACTGTTATAAACCAAATGTTTAAAGCACAAGATACTTTGGATACATCCATTTTTGGATTCCTAACTCAAAATCCTCTAAAGAGACATGAATTTGAGAAATTCATGGGGAAAAAAAGAGGGGTTCAAAGTCCTTTCAGGTGATGGACACCTGAATTTTAATCTTAAATCAATATTATCTCTTCCCCTGATGCAGAGTCTCAGAGGACTTTTGTCCACAAGGACAGCAGGGGCACTAGGAAGAGCTAGGGCTACATCACTGTTGAGATCAGCACTTGCATTTGCTTCTCCCTGACAGCAGGACTCCTCTCTTTGCTGCAGTCCTGGTGGTTTACTCCACTTCTTTCAGGCCAGCAAGTGTCTTTAGATTATAACAGACTGATAGGAGGAGGTAAAGACAAAGAAATATTCATCCTGTAACATCTCTAATCAATGGAACAAGTGGATCAGCTGAGCAGGGAGAAAGATAAGTAAGGAAGAAGCTTGTAGGTAAATAGTGCAATGGGATTTGGAAATGAAGAGGATCAATCTGGACTGAGTGAAGGATTGGAAAAAGGAATATGGAAAATCTATTTTGGGGTATCAATATTAGATCCAATAACTGGGTCACTGACTAAGCCCTGGCCTGAGGTTAGGTGAGGGAACAAGATGTGGAAAATTATTGGACATTACATGAGAAAGTGCTGAACAGGATTGATAAGAAAGTGAAAAATGACTGAAGTTACAGATAGCACCATGCAGGAGGGCTGGGTTTCACGGGTGGTGAAGGGGAAGTTTTGTGAGAAATAGAAGGTTCGACTTCACAGATCATCAGGGAGGTGTTCTGCAGACCCTTGTGGGAAGGCTCCAAGGTAACTGCATCACTAAGTCCACAAAAGACCTAAGTAATGGTATCAGAACTGACAGACCTAGGATGGATGGAGCAAAACTGGGAGCAATGGGGTAAGAAGCGATTGGGTGAATGTCATGGAGAAGACCAGGGCAAAGGAAGTGGGTGGTAAAAAGACTGGGAAATTTAAAAGGGATATTGAGGTACAAACCACAGGATTCCACCATCTGGGATAGCCGTGCACTTTAGCACTGGATCAAGATGACAAACAAAACCTTTCCTCTGATCATCTGACCCAAGCAAATCCTGCGTCTGCACCCCTGGGAGAAGGCAAGCAGTGTGTCCTCCTGGGCTGCCATGGGGCCACCCCCACACCACTGGCAGTGCCCAGTCCATGTTCTCCACATCCACAGCTGCCCTTCACTCCCTGACAGATGGCACTGACCAAACTAAAAAGCACTTCTGCAAAACCATCATTGGCTTCAACAAATTTCACTAAAACTTAATGGCCACAATAAAATGCTTTTGCAAAGGAGGCTTGGATTTTTCCCATAGAAGAAATGTGTGAATATTTAGAATTCTTTCCCAAAGAGAGGATTGTGCCCTTGCTGCCCACAAGATATGTAGTTTTTGTGTTGAATAAAAATAATGGTAACCATTCATTAAAAATTCTTAAAAGCCCCCCCAAAGGAAAATTGTTTCACACAATTGTTAAAAGGAACCTATGGGGCTTGTAAGAATCATGAATTTTTTCACTAAATTCACTGTTCTCTGGTTCTCTTACTTGTATGGCCTTTTCATACAATATTTTGGTACTTCTAATAAACTGGACAGCTGTGAAGACTTCATCCCTTTCTTTGGTCTTCTCATCTCTGCACCTTTCAGTAATTCGTAAGTCAAATGAATGATTGTATAATCCTGAATAGTGGTACAGACTTAAAAATATCATCTAGGATCATCCTGCTTTTCATTGTGTCTGTGTAGGCTGCAGAATTCTGCCTTTGACATTGTATGTAAAAGATTTATTTCTGTCATCAGCTGAAGCACATCATATATACAGATTCCTCTTGCAACCTCTCGTAGTTGGTTAGATTTTTAACAATATTTCAGACTATGAAGTGCCTGACACATCAACCAGATACTTATTGTCTTTAATGAAAAATTATTTTTCATTCTGTCATGTTAGACTTGAAGGTTCAGATTGCAGCTGCCTCTGAGTACCACTTTTTCTCTCATAAAGAATCTGGTGAAATTAAATATTCGCTTCTCAGGAGGGGGCAGAGACAAGCGAACACAAGTGCAAACATTCATTTTTTCTGCTACATTGAGCCATCTTTAATTATGTGGAAATTGACAGTTGTCATAATTCCGAATAATAGTTTTCAGTGTGTAAATGACAGAAAAGTGTAAACCTCCCATGGTGGCGATTGCTGGGTAGCAGGGAAAGGGTGCAGTCAGTCGTGCAGCCTCCTCAGGCACAAGGACCTCACAGAGTCCCCACCCAGGGCTCCTGCCAGCAGTGCTGGTGGGCACTGGGAGCTGGACCATGGCCAAGCTGCCTGGGGAGCTGTGCTAAGTGTGTTTCTGTTGTCCCAAAATTTAACAGAAGCAATGGAACATGAATCCTGCTCCCATCCCCAAGCATTCCCCACCTCTCCAATGCATTTGGCAGTGATAGCCTGGCTTTCTATAGGCTCATTTCTAAAATTTTGCCCTTACCATTACTATGGACTAAGCATAAATTTTCCTAGGGATTTAAAATATTACAGAATATGTTATCTGATTATGTCTTCTTTCCTGCTCTTTTTGCAGTAAAGAATGAGTTGCTTTGACTTTGATAAGAAGAATTTAGGTCTGGCTCAGAGTTTCACTGCATACAGTTTGTGTTCCTGAAAGCTTTGTTTTAAGGTACTGTCCCAGTGTCCTCTTCTCTGCTGGAGTAGCAGATGAGCAAAAAGATGTGTCAAATTTAGGATACCTCTAAACCTTCACATGCCACTGTTGTTGAAAACATACCTTTTCCTAGGTACTAGAGTGTTTGCAAGTACAGATGAAGTGTTTTGCAGCTGGAAAAGGGAAAATATCAGTGTTGCTATGAAAAGCATTTGAAAGACTTTCACCTCACTATTTTTGTGGAAATCCATGTCAAATTCTTCAATTCAAAACAGAGGACAAGGAGAGAGGGCATTCCCAAAAGAACAGACACACAGTCTAGACTGTGAGAGTTCAACAGTTTAAGCTCCACGAAAGAAAACTGAGAGTTTGTACAATTCCTCATGGAGAATATACCACAAAGTAAATAGCACAGAGGAAGAAGGAACAGCACTAAACCAGTTGTGGCAATAGATAGATCAGAGGCTGTTTTCTAGTTAGCAGAGCAGGTTGGTTGTGGAACAAGCTCACAGTAGTGTCAGACACGTTTCAATGGACATGAGAAATGCCAAAGGTCCAGCAGCATGTGGGCACTGTCTCATCCCATTTGTTTCAGCCTCAGCTTTCTGTAAAAATATGCTGACTCCATGGTTTCAGCTGGGTTTTAACCACAGCAAAATTTCAAATATCTTGTATTCTCAGTTGAGAAGCTCACTAATTTTAAATCTCTTTGAAGTGAATAGAAGCAAAAAAATTTTTACTGTCTGAATGGCAAGAACTGGATCAGAAGGGCATGTTCCATCTTTTAGGAAGAAGATAACTTTGTGTGGTTGGAACTTCAAAAGTTGGCACTAGAAAATCTGAGAATCTAAAAGATAACAGGAGAGAGTGTTCACATTTTAATTTTCTATTAGGCTTATAGCCAAGCTCTAAACTTGTGAAAATAAAGGAACATTTCAAAATATGTGACAAAGGTGCAGTCGTTTCACAACCATAATTTTATAGAAAGCCTGTTTGATTATGTTAATGAAAATAGGAATTTTTCCTTGCAATATAGATGTTTTCCATCATGGTTTTTTGTTAGTAATCAAGATATGCACTGAGTATAATGTGTGATTACAGATCATTTAAGACATATATTTCACTTCAGACAAAAACACAGATAATTAACTATATAGTGAGTTCAGTATTGTGTCTAAGAAATGTGTTATTCCTAATGAGACCATTTCTTATTCTAGCAGAGACACTCTTGTAGTTTCATTAGTGAAAAACCTCCTGGGTGTTAATTACGAGAGCATACTAATGAAAATAGGAGTCACAAATTAAAGAAAAATTGAAGGATTGTGACATATAACAAACCCTTCTGATGTCGCCACCTGTTCTGCTAAGGTATTGAATACACTGCCATAAATATGTGTAGAAATGCTTCAAAGTTTGTAAAATCATCATTTAAAAATTGAGAAATGCCAAAATGTAAGAGTATCTGTAGCTGTATTTGTATTCCTTATGCATACACTTTTCATAACCTCTCAGCACTTTTTCCTTGGGACCCTGGCCTTTTTAAGTTCTCACAGAGAGCTCCTCAGCACCCTCTGACACACTTTCTATGCTGTGTGTGGCACCAGTCTTGTTTGTTTCTCGCTGTTCAAACTGTCTCAGAAGAGAAATAGTTCCTGCATAGACTTTTCTGTCTTCATTTATCAATTCTGTCTCTGTGGGCTTCACAGTGACTAATTAATTTAACTTCACAAAGTCTTGTGAGATAAGGAATGGCATTTAATTGAGGCACACAGAGATGAAGGTCAAAAGTATCCTTTAACATGGAAGTGCTGCTGAGATACTCTGAACATGGTGCTTGAAACAATTAAATCTTTTAATGTTCAAATTACAAATTATTCATCTCGGCCGCAGTAAATAGTGCTCAGCATCTTTGACAATCAGAACTTTAGCTCAGGACAGACACCTAGAAAATAAATGAATGGCAATGAAAAATTTGGTTAAAACGTGTCACTTAATGAGAGGAGGACAGGAAACCTTTGACAGATGCAGAGCTGCAAAATGAGATTTTTCTGAGGCAGCATTTAACATTTAGGATCTGTTTTCTTTTCCAGCAGCTCCTCTGCCTCATTTTCAAAGATCACTCCAAATTCAAGAATGGTCCATTTCTGTGAGCAGAAAAGCAAAGGCAGCAGGAAGCCTGACATCAATGGTCAAGGAGTTCCTGATAAACACAACCATAAAGGAGAGGCGTGCAAGCAATGGGAGCAGAGACAGATGACCCAAAAGAATCTGTCCAGGGTTTCAGGGCTGGGGTTAGGAAAGCCAAAGCTCATCTGAGTTCAATCTGATGAGCTACATGAAGTGTAACCAGAAAGGCTTTTACAAGTACATCAGCAGGGAACATAAACCAGCACTGAATGGGGCTGGGACCCTGGTAGCAAAGGACATGGAAAAGCCTGTTGTGTTCAGTAACCTTCCTTGCCTTTTACCTTTACTGCTGAGACCTTCCCTCAAGAATCCCATTCTGAGGCTACCAGGAATGTTTGAAGCAAGACTCACCCTTGGGGGAAGAAGGCCAGGTTAGCATTGACACAAAGAGGACGTGCACAGCCCATGGGACAGGACGGGCTGTGGCCATGAGTGCTGAGGGAGCACGGAGGTCACTGCAAGGCACTGCCTGCCAGCCTGGAAATGCTGTGGTGGGGAGAGGTTCCCAGCCACTGGGACATTTCTCCAAGGACAATCCAGGGCACTACAGGCCAGTAAGGCTCCCTGCAACCCATGAAAATGTATTGCTGCAAGTTCTCCTAGAAACCACTTCTGAGGCTTGCCCTATCCATCCAAAAACTTGCTGGCATGGGTTCTGCTTCCTTACCCAGTTCTATTCTATTTCTGTCAGCTCGCTTTCCAGGACTCCAGTTTAAAGTCCTTCACTTTAGCACAGACCACTGGTCAGTATAACACCTTCCTCCACAGTCCTCTGAGCTGCCTCTCCCCTTCCCAGTAATGTCTCCCAAATTAACTTCCTTCTCTTGAGTTCCCACTTTTCCCCATCCCCACTGGCACTACCTGTGCCTTTCTCCCACCTTTTTGCTAAGCTAGACTCCGTCTAAAGCCTTCTGTAGCTAAAAATAAGTTTCCGGAAGTAGAGTAGGGAAAATATAACTCGTGTGGTTGAAGTTTCTCAGTGTTTGCAGTGGAGAACACACTCAAAAAGCAGAATTAAACCACACTAACAAGAGACAAACCCATTAACACACCAATAGCATCTCTTCAAAAATGGCCAAGAGTCTTAAATGTTGTCCCAAGCAGCTGATGCTCACCATAGCACGAGACAGCACATGTACTGACCATCCATTAAAGCATCCAATTTAAAAAGCAGGCATTGTTCCAGACAATACATGAAAATAGTTAAAGAATATTTGAAGTATTCAAAGGCTCTAATTATAATAAGCATCATTAAGCTTCTCTTATTCTAATGTCCGAGATATCAACAACCAAAATGTAGAAAGAAAAATTGCTCAAAGTTAACCACATAATTCTGCCTGCAGAAAAACACAAATCCCACTGATGTCACTGCATTGTACCTACAGTCCATTATTTGGGGCTCATGTCTGCAACCATAAAGTTGCATTAACAGTCTACTTGTGTGAAGAAAATTAACTCCCATCCTAAGGAGTATAAATTGCTCTATTAAAATTTTCATTAAATGTTTGTGAGAGCAATAAATGAGTTCAAGAACAGTCAGAAAGCCACAATAATTTTTTTAAAGAAGTCAGTAAATTTATAGTAGAAATTATTTCCATGGTACTGTTTACACCTATACATATTTATTATGTAAATAATAAATGTTTTGTTAGGGGAAAAAAGAGATTTTTAGGATGTTGTTCAATGGCTGACAAGGATGAAGTCAACTGAAATGTATTTTGGACCAGAGGATAAATCTTGTTTGAAGGCTTTCTAAAGCAACCTTATAAATTCAGACCAAAAGCCTGGATTTATTTTATGATCTCTAGACTTCACTTTGGCTTCTGATCACAAGGAATCTGGTGTAAATCCATAATATCTCCTTTGAAACCAACTAAGATTGGTTAAATCTAAGAGAAGAATTTAACCCAAGGGCCCAAAGCCAGCTTTATTGAGCAGGAGACATTTGGTCTGGCTGCAGGGGGGAGAGGCTGTGGCAGCTGGCCAGTTTTTCTCCCCAAGAAGTGATGTCAGACTAGTCAGTGGATCCCTTTGGGCATCAGACATCATGGGAAATAGCCAAGGCCTCTTCTGAATGGGAGCTGCTAGAGAGAGCCAGCTGGCATCTCCTTTGGAAGGTTCAGGGGATTTGGCCACCACCTAAAAGTGCCTTCCTGGTTACTGGCCTCTTGTTTCAGGCTGCTGTGACTCACTCTCAACCCTTGTTCTTTTTGCAACGTAATGTAATTTATGACCACAAAAAATGAAACAAGAAAGGGAAAAGAAAAATATTATGCTAAATACAAGCAGTCATATACTTGAAAATGTAAACATCAAACAATTCCCTGGATATGTAATTACAGGCAGCTTCAAAGAGGGAAAGGCACTTTTTTTACAAATACATCATATTTTGTATATGCTGCTTTTGCCTGAAGGATAGTCTGCCTTTCTAGAGGAGCACAGCAAACTGCTTTTAAAGAGATCATCAACCAGAGTTTGTGGCTAATCACTCAGTGATCCCAGGAGACATATAGAGGCATAACATGGAAAAGAAAATTAAAATACAAAAGCCAGTGTTGCACATCTCCAGCATGCTCCTCTTTCCTTCCCAAGAAACTGAAGGATGACGTACCAACCCACACACTGGGGTGGGAGGTAACAGGAGGAGCCTTCCTCTGATACATGCTCCCTTCACAGCTCCATGAAATTAGAATTGGAAATGACATCAGGAGGAAATACGTCTGCTCCTACTCTGCCGTGTCTGGTACCAGAGAGGGAGCCAGAAAGGCTGTGCTGGGAGGCTGAGTTAACAGCACCAGCTGAGTTAACAGCACCAGCTGAGTTAACAGCACCAGCTGAGTTAACAGCACCAGCTGTGAACAAATGTCCACCACAGGTTCCGATCACTGCTGCAGTTCCCTCTCCTGGGAACTGCACTGGGCTGCTGTAAGCATCTCCTCCTTCAGCCAGTGCTCTCAGCCAGATCCCAAAGTCCTGCCTCTGGAGAGAGATGCACGTGGCCTCCACAAAGCTCCAAGTTTCCCTCCACACATTTGGAATCCACTGCCAGAAAGAGCCTGTGGTCTTTCTTGCCAGGATGTGTTTGGCAGTGTCCCACCAAACCTGGGAGCACTGAGGAGTGGCCTCTCTCCAGGCAAGCTCCAGTGTGCCCAGCAGGAAATTCTCTTTCAAACCCCAACCTGCTGCCTCCTTCTAATGGTCTTAGTCCTCCCCTGAGAAGGGAGAGGCTTTCTGTGTGGTGGCTGCTGTGGCCTAGACATCAGCTTGTCAAATCTTCATCACATGGCTACGAGCAGAGCCCGCCTGGCTGTTGGAGCCCTGGGGGAGGAAAGGGAACGGGAGGGACAACAAGAGGGACACAGCTTTTTTCTCATCCCCGTTTGCTGCCTTGGGCAACTGCTGGCTTTGGTTGTTCTGTGGAAGAACCACCTAAAAGCAAGCTCTGACGAAAACCTTCCTGAATAGATATCCAGGCAACTTCCTTATTGTTTTCTAAAATATTTTTCACCTCACAAGAGCACAAAAAATGCAACACTGATTAAGATCTAGAATGTTTGAGTTGTGTGCACTTTTGATCAGCTTTCAGTTTCTGAAACATGTCAGCCTACTTGTGAGGAAGAACAGGTCCTTCCTCTGTTGGTATTCTTTGCACCAGCTAAAAGGACACCTTGGCCAAAATATGCTAAGGTTCTAGAGGATTCTTTAAGGAAGAAAGAATATTCTTATAATTTCAATTTAGAAATAAAGATATTTCTAATTTAATTTTTCTAAACATTTTTCTTGGAGAAACCAAGGGAAAAAAACCAGTAAGGATACAATAAAAAAATCTGGCAGTACAAGGTTGTGCCAAGACCAACTCTCATTTGAGTTCCAGTGTTCATGTTTGAACAACGCAAGGAGAGTTAGCAACAAGAGTCCAAGGCTTTCTCTGTGAGTAATTTAAACTCAAATTTAAATCTCCCTTGTCTGTGGCAGATCATTTTACCTCTGGCAAGTAGCTTTTAGTGTCCTAATTCCTAAACAGGCGTTTATTAGGTCTAGGCTTCTATAATGTTTGTTTTAGAGTGAGTGTTGGGTTCTATGTGGCTACATTTGATTTGTCTGATACTTGAAAACAATGAGACTTACTTAAAAACAGCAAAACTATTTTCATAGAATTGGGAAGAAAACCAGTAAAACTTCACTGCTTACATATTAGGAACACATCCTCAGTCATTTTTACTTTTAAAAGTTAGCAACTGGAGTTTGTCAGTGATTAAATCCTTGGCATAACATAGCAATTATCTCTTTTGAATATTTGTTTCCATTAAATGACTGACCTTCTTTTTTCTTTCCTTTTTTTTGTGGGTAACAGTAGAGCAACATCAATATGTTACATTTCAGATAAAGGAATCAGGTTATTTTTTTATTATTACCTCAAGACATTTGTTGTGCAGAGGACCTAAGGGTAAGTTTTATAGCAGATAAAATTTGTAACTACAAATAAACCGCAGGCTTGAAAGGCAGAAAACTCTAGAGGTAATGAATAAAAAAAAATAATGTTATATATAAGAGAATCCACTGCTAGTCATATCAAAAAATCATCCTGTTGAAATACAGGGGTTTTTTTAAAAGTTAGCATGAATTAATGGGAATCTGTATGTAGCAGTTGGATAAAATCCATGTTCTGGTTTACAAGTGCATTGCCATATAAGCAGAAAAACATATGCTGAAGAAATATAACAACACAGGTAAACAAAATACTTACAATAGCACATACACACAGATTGCTTCGTTCAACATGCCTAAATTTGATGTGATTTTTAAATAATATTTGCTATTTATCTACCTTTTCTGTTGATTGGGGGATTGGTTATTTCCCAGTAGCTAAATACCAGCACTCATTAGATGATTCACAAGTTGGAAAATAGTGACTTCTTTCTTTTTACCACACAGTGTTTGGCTGACAGAGTCCTTTCTATGAAAATGTAATGGATAAATATTTCAAAGCAATGGTGCTGCTCCCCAGGTTTTCCAGCCTTTCTTTAGGCGCTGGACCCAAAGGCGCCGTGGTCCCTGCAGGGCTTCCCGAGGGGACACGGGCACAGTGCTGAGCCAGGGAGGCAGGAACGTGGTTCAGCTGTGCCTCAGGGGACACAGCTCCTACAGGGACACTGAGAAAGGGCTCTGCACCCCCTCCCTTGGTGCCAGACACCTCTCCTGTCTGCCTCATCTGGCAGAGTGTAGGAGGAAGAAAATCCTGAGCATGAGGCTGAGAAGCAGCAGAGCTGTGCCAGGGCTGTAAGAGCTCCTCAAAGACACAAGCTAGGCAAGGAAAGGGTTACTTGACCCCACCCCTTCCTCTGTCCTGCAGGTAAAACAAGTCTGGTTTTTTATCAATGTAGATTAACACCAGACAATTCTGTAATACAATTCTCATTAACAATTCTGTACCAAGAAAGTGATTCATTCATGGGACTAAAACATGACTTGATCTTGTCCATGTCCACATTCTCTGCACTCCTGCTTTATTGCATTTACTGAATAGCACTCCCTGGTACTTACAGAATCTATAAGAGATGAGATATATACACCCATTATTATGCTAAAGATGAAAAGCAGCAGAGTAGGGAAAAGTCTAAGGGATCCTGTTACTTGTCTTTTTGGAAACAAATCCAGTGTAATGCAGCCCAGGATCTGCCCTTCAGAACAACTGCAGGCTCCTGCTCTAATTCTCCTTCCAGTGGAACTGGATTTAAGAACACTTTTTCAGCAAGAGCTGCCTTCAGAAGGAGTTGTTCTTCAGTTAGACTAAACAGGGAAACTTGTTCAGTTATTCCTACTGTAAACCAGTCTTCATCAGCCTGTACATCATTTGAACTACTTAAATTTTAATTCCAACAACATAGGAACTAAAATTAAAAATATTTTTTCCCTTTTTATTTTTGTTCTTAAAGAGAAAATCACAGAAAATATGCAGATATCAATCCAGATATTCCCTAAAATTTTGAGATATTATTAAAGAATTGCACCTATATGTGCTCTCTTTTTTAAAAATATGTATGTTTTAAGCATAAATTCTCAGTTTCTAAATATCCCCATTACTTAGAACATGGGTATGGAGCCTTTGGTGATTGAAAAATGTTCTTTGAATAAAGACATTAAAGAACCCAAACACCTCGGATATTACCTTATTTCTGCACTGCAGGTTTGTTTTCATATAGCTTTTATACTGCTTTTTATCCTGTTGTATCTCAGTTTGTGACTCTACTCACTTCCAGTATGTCTCAAATATCAATAAAATCAGAGGAAGCCCAATGCTATTTTGATTTAATTACTGCCTACAGACTTCATAGTCCTCCCATTCAAGGGGTTTTGGCTGAGTCTACTTCAAAGCCATGGCCCCAGGTGAATCATGGGAGGATGAGGAGGGCACTTTTTTCATGTTTGGGAGTGGGGCTTCCTCAGTCGGTAGGAGTTCATGGAAGCTGAAAGCATCCATAAGCAGTTCTCATCAAAATTCACCTCTGGTGGGGTATTTTCTTATTTTTCATTTGTTTTTATTTTAGTAGTTTAGTCCTGCAACACCTGTGCCAAAACACTGTCCTTCTATCCAAGTGGATTCTGAATTTTACACCTATATTTAATTCTGAAAAGTCTATAGAACTTCTTGTACTGGTTGTTTTGGATTTGTAAGGAAAAGTCTTATTAACATAAGCACATCAACTATGCTCATAATGAATAGAACACCAGTTTGAGGAATTCCTCGTATCAGGACTTGCTCAAGACTGCTGGTGTGGTGTCCTAGGAAAGATGCACACAGCAGCAAAGTGCAAGTTTCAAATGGGGAGAGGAGACATGAAAGGGACACTTCTGACACCAAAGAAATACAGTAAAGTAGCTGCAGTCTGGAGCATGCTGTTGGAAGAATTACAATTGTGCATATGGTTTCTTTAAAGTCGAGCTCTAAGTATTATTATTATAATGAGTACAGAGAACTCTCAGGAATTAAAACTCCATTAAAAATTCAGAACCTCCAATGTCAATATCTGCTGCTTGATAAAACACAAAAGTGATTAAAGTATGATTGATAACATGCAGCTTCAAAAGTCTATTTCCTGGAAAAGCAGTGAACACCCAGTCCATGGCATTACTTCCTATGGCAGCTGTGGTATTGATTTCCAGCCATCAGTCAAAGTGCTGAAAGCAAAGCCAAAGCATCTGTTATCATTATTCCACCTGATCCTCTATATCATAGTTAGTCTGTCAACTCCACAGTACACTCCAAAGTTGCATATTTTAATAAACACTCTTCAATTATCAAATAGCTTTATTTTCTAATAGTCATTTTTGCTTTAATTGTGAGATACCTAATCAGCAGGTGTCTCCAGCTCATCTCTTTTTCATCAGCCCACTGAAGGTATAAATTAACTCCTGGGTGAAATTTAAAGAAATGCAACAGAGAATTTTAATTTTGGTTTGTTTTGGTTTTCTTCTTCAAGAACAAAGTTATCTTCAGTAAACAAAAGAATTCTTGACAAAAGACACTTTGTGTTTTCATTTTGGCAAATGTGCAGGGTGCCTAAGTTAGCAATTAAATCCTTTAGGATCCTGTGCTGGATAAATGTGCTTCTCCAAAGAAATGCAATGAGACAACTTGTGTATACTACAGTCAGCTGCAGACAGCATTCCTTACAGGAGCTTTGATTAATATGCTACTGGATCCTGCTAAGATTAATGAACTGTGAAGGATATGTGGACACTGTCTCTTCATTTCAAAGAAAGAGTATGAAGAATTTAAACAAACATAACATTTAGATGGTCTGCTTTACAAGGATCTGATTGACTGTTTCTGCCTTTATAAAGCTTATGGGACTTTTACTTGTTTTATGAGTGGTTTTTGAGCATGCATTTTTTAGGCAGTAGTTATGCTGGTCAAAGCCAACAACAAGCTATTATTTCAACAAGTAATAAAAATCTATGCCACATGAGCTGAATAGATTTCTATCAGCTACCAGGTATTAGTACGGCATTTTAGAGGTACTCTGAAAAGACTAATTTATTGTAACATGATTTATCTGAGAGCTGCTACATAACAGGAATAAAGCAGAAGGGTAAAGGGAAAAAAACCCCTGAAGTTAAAAAGAAATTTTTAAAAAAGGTCTAGATGCAGCAGTAGATTTTCTGTTACATAACACTCATAAAGAAAATGTTAATGTCTATCAGTGAATTGTAGGTCTAATACCAAGTTTGTTTCTCACCTGCAATTTTTGGCTTACGTATTTTTTTGCCATTGTAATCTTCCACAGTGTGAGTTACTACAGTCAAAATACCACTGTCATCCACTGAGAACTAATGGAGTTCATTCAATATCTAGGAATTGCAGTTGTTTCCAATGCTTGTGACAAAATACTATACCCCAACTGAATTTAAAGTACTGTAAATATTCATGTGATACTGGTTAGAAACATTTTTAACTGATAAATATTTAGTTTTTTTTTAAAAAAAATCTTTATTCTGTTGCTTTTCCATTTGCTGTAGTACCTTACCCCTCTCCGAGGGCCTGCTTTACATTTTTTATTACGTAGGATATACAAGACTAAAGCATGACAAGGAACCTGGAAATTAAAATGATGTTTCTCTCGATAATCAACTGTATAAAATGGACCAATAAGCAGAAATATCTCATTTCTGTAATAATTATTCCTTTTCTACATGAGCTGACCAGGTTTAGTTGTCACTAGAAAAGCCTTCATACCTGGAAAAGCAGCATATGCATATATGGTTCCATCTATTACCTTTTATTGGAGCTTTGGTAGAAAGCTTATCAGGTCAGGGATTGAGGATGCTGAGTTACCTGCTCTGAGCTGCTGGCTGGGGGTCTCACACAGATACATTTATTATCATAGTATGAGAAAACCAGTCCACAAGCTTTCCTCCCTAAAAGCTCCAGCAAATATTTTGGTCTGTGGATCTAGTTAATCCAGTTTATTGCCCGAGCTGTAGAATAAACTTTAGGGCTAATCTAATTTCTAGCACTTTTGAGAGATTTAGTGATTCCTGAGTGAGGCAATCGATCAAATATCACAAACAGCTGAAGGGGAGAGAGCCCCCTGCAACCAGGAAGAAAGCTTTTCCATGTTCATCAGAACTTAAACCTCCAGCAATCAATTCAATATGGCTAAAGTAATTTTGGATTTATCATGCTTTTAAAATTATTATATTTTAGCTGTATATGATGCTCATCAATCACAAAGCACTGGCCACAGTCAAAAGAGAGGTTTAAGGTCACTAGGCACAAGACCAGAACCAAAGGTCTTTAGATTAAAAATTAAATATATTTGTAAATTCCCTTCCCTGACAATCAGCAACATATAGTCATGGAGCCAGTGACATAATATTTTGAAAATCTGAGGAAACACCTGTCCTGAATTAACCTGTATATTTAAAGGTTGGCTTTCTAGGTAGTGGTGTTAATGTCACAGAGGAAATACTTTCTATTGTCAAAAAGCTGAAAGAAGGAAAGATGGGCTTTATTAAGCTTTAAATAGAGTGGGACTTTCTTTCCTTGGATATTCTGACAGACTGTTTTGGGTTTTTTTTAAATCTTTGCTAATTTTGTAAAAGTGACATTAAAGAGATCTCAGGTGTCAAATTAGAAATACTTGCTTTGCAGTTTCAGATGAACTTGCCAGAACCTGCCTTTTCCCCTCAGGCTAGTGGAACCCCGGGCCAGTTTTTTGCTGTCATCTACAACGTATTTAGCAAAATAGTCCATGTGTCACTCAATCATTCATATGAACAGTGCCTGATGGTCCAGAGCTAGGTGAAACCTGGGGACTTACTTCACTTGATGCAAACCCACCAGATTTAAATTTCCCCTCCATTGTTCTGTGTATTAATATATATTGATTATCACATAAAAACATCAGTGAAAGTTTGGCCCTTGAGAAAACAAGGGCAAAATTCTTATTGGCTTCAGCAGAGCTGAGTTTTCAGGCAAAGCAAGTAGAAATCCAGTCCAGGGCTGATACTGATACCCTAAGGGACTGCTCTGGAATAGTGTGAAGAACTCCAAATGGTTCTGTCTAAAAAAAACCAAATACTGCTTTCTCTTTGTCTGTCCCACAGTATGTTCTTTGTTATCATCTGTGAATCACCAAACATCCTTTGTGACGTTTATATGGCATAGTTATAAATAACTCCAACACTTGCACGTTAAACAGAAGGTGATTTACAAAGTGCTGCTCAATCTGACAGCTGTTACTACAGCACAGTCAGAGTAGATTACTTGCAAGTTTATTTTAATTATAGCTAGGCTGACACTGAAATACTACAGTCACCTATCCTGTACCAGGACTGCAAAATGATGATAAATAATAGAATGAGCTCTGTTTGCCTGTGTAAAAGATAGAGCTTTCACAAAGGCAACTTGTGTTCAAACATCAAATTGTCACTTGGCTCTTCTAAGCAGATTTCTGATCAAGCAAATCCACAAACAGAATCAGCTAGACTTCTACTCAAAATGTACAGACTATTCAAGGAAAACACATTTAAAAAATGATGAAACAAATTTCAACCTTCACAAGGCAAAATTGGCCCTTCAGTCTAGAACCACTGGCTGTACTTAAATACTAATCCCAGCAAATTTTCCTTTGAGGAAAACTGTCATCAGTAAAGAGAAAATTTCTGGATTCATCCTATGGAAACAAAGGATGAAATGCAGATCAAAACTCTGTAAATTGCATAAAGCCCTTAAGTCACCTGTATGATTCAAATTAAGAACATTATATGATATGGATCATAATTCTGACCATCAGTAGTGACAGTTATGAGACCAAGTTTTGAACAGTCTGAATTCTGATCTCTAGAAATTCCTGACTTACAGTAAATACTGGAACTTCTATAGCAGTCAGAAAAAGTTACATTGTTCTTTCATGAATATGTAATTGTAATAACCTATTAGAATAATAAGTACTTCAAAAATAGTAATGAAAGACAACTTCAGTATATGCACTGTAATACTTGTACTCTGTGTTTCCTAAAATAGGTCCCGGAGAATCTCTGGTTCAATATTAAATGGTAAACCTTGATAGAAAGTGCTTCACTTCTCTGAGGGGATGTGACCTTCTAACCGAAAATTACTCAAGAGTCATTTCAGATACTATTTTCAGTGACTCTGCATTTAGACAAATTTTGCCATGAAGTGATTCTTACAATTGAATAGCACAGCAAAGTTACATGTGTGTTCTGGATTTAAACTTCAAGCTACAGTAAGATATCTGCAGTAGCCTAACATATGAATGTTCTTGTGGAAATTTGTGTCAGTCTCTCCACATCCCTGTGACTCACCAGGGCTGACTCGTTAACCCTGTGCCCTCTGCTGCTTTGTGGGAATGGTCATTATAAATCACTTTCTGCCCCAATGTAGATACAGATGGAATCAATTAATTACTGATTGTATGCTCTGAGAATAATTATCAATGCAATATAGCTGAGTAACACTAATCTCTAGTAACCATCTGGAACCATAAACACAACCTGTAGCTTGTTGCCCAGGAGAGGCCAAATTTTTGGAAGCCCTTGAGGCAGGTGGCCTCCCTGAGCTGCCAGCAGTCACAAGCAGCTGATAAAGAAGCCAGGATCAAGAATCAGGTCTTCATCAAAGCTTACAATATTTATTCCTTTAATGAAGTGCTAAATGGGATTTTGTGATATAATGTAATTGCCAAATTTAGATTTTGGTGAAAACAAACAATTTCATTGAAGTAGCAACTTCCAGGATTAGCAGATGAAACAAAGATCCTGCTAAAAGCCTGGGCATGATCCTGGATGGTCCAACAAAATGTTAAAGGTGCAAAAGCTTGGGGTTTTCACTCTAGATTTGCCTAATAAAAGATATAGTTTAGTATTACATGCTCTGATAAAATTCTAGAGTTCTTGAGGTCAAAACTGGATTTCATACAGCAGACAAATCCTGATCTCCAGGTATCTCCAAATGAAAAGAATGCAAGCCAACACAAATCTGCTCAGAAAGACAATTTTAATGCACTATTTTGAGGGTTTACTGCTCATTGTAGACAGTTGTAACTCTTTATGTTTAGAAATGTAGCTGTTTGCAGTGAGGTAGCAATAGAGTCCCTCAGTAAAAACACTTCCTGCTACCAATCTGGCAGCCTGATCCAGAGCCTGAGGGAAAGAGGCATCTCCAAGTTGAAGGGCTTGCTTGTGAAACCTTAGCTAAAAGTATTCCTTTGTATTTTAAGCCCTATTCTTAAATAAAGCTAAATCCTTATTATGTCTAATATTTAGAACATTTAAAACAAGTGATTTTTTATTAAAAGGATGGGAATTTTTAAACCTTAGTCACATCTTCAAGTGCTTGCAAAGCAACTTTATAGAATGGAATATGGATCTTTGAAAGCACCCTTTTTTCATATTTATTTCAGGATCAGTAGCTAAATCTGATTTTTGGTATTAGATTTGTTTTCACCTGAAAAGGGTAATACAGGAGACCTGAAAACTGCATTGTTCTCTTGACTATGAATTTTATCTCTCAAAGCATCTCTTTTTTTATAGCTCGCCATTTCATTTCCTTGGAAACTTCTCTGACACCAGTCTCTTCACAGGCAGAAACAGGAATTTTCTATCACTCATAAGAGAAAGGGCTGAGGTAAGATCTATTTTAATTCATAAATGGAAGGTTGAGTCTTAGACAAAGATTCTAGTCTAGGTCTACCTTTAACGAAGAACTTCAAAACACACAGCTAACAGGAAGTGTTGGAGCAGGCCATTGGAATGAAAGGAATTATGAAGACCTCAAAATGCTGCAAATGTGCATCTACCTCACACAATGTGTACTAAAGAATTATTTTATTCTAATATTTCAGTGGTTTTGGTAAAAAAAATCAAATATGTAATTCAAATAATCAGAAAATTTTCATACATGTATATTTCTGTATTTCAAACATGCAGTCCTGAAAAAGGTGGAAGACCTTTCCACACATCTCATCACTACACCTCTCTCTGTTTATAATTGTCAAAAATAAATGAAGCGTCATAAACCCATTTAGCTGATTTTCTTCTTTTCCATGAAAGCAGTTGCATCCAGCTTTACGGGTACAATTCTAGCTGCTTAGTATGAAGGCTAAGATTTTTATTAAGCAGGTTTATTGTTGGTTTACTATGCCAATAAATGTATGGAAAAGAGCAAGACTGATTCTTAAAAGGAGTTGTACAAGGGGAGGTAAAACCTCCCACCTTGTGCTTTATTTTAATTTATTTCATTTTAACATTGTTTCCTTAAAAATATTTAGAAGGCTTAACATTTTATTTTTTAAAAAGGTTTGTGTGTGTGGCATGGGGATCTTGGTGTAGTAGAAAAAGGCTCATGGACTACGCAGCATCTTGACAGGGCTTGATTTGTGCCTGGACAGTTTGTGTTGCCAGGAGGGAAGGGGTCCAGCTCTGGCTGAACCTGTCTTTAGAGATCCCTGATGCACAGACCCTACACTGGCCAGCAGCACAAGCCAGCAGCCAATGCCATCTCAATGACAAATCTTTCTTTTTCACAATGAATTCGAGATTAACAGGAGTTTTGTCCAAGTGAGCTACAGCTACTCCAGTAGATTAAGATGGGGCACTGACTGCCACCTCTGTCTACATGTTGCTTTTAAATTGATCTCTCTATGTTTAGAGGTTCAAAGAAAATTTTGCAGATACTAGCAAGCAGGAGGAGAGGGAGAAAGTATTTCATTTCAAGATCTGATTGTGGTTTAAGTTACTTTTATCACTCTCACTCTACATGATGCAATTCTTTTCAGGCTTTCCTTCATGCTAAAGGATGACATCTATTAACTGGAGTGACATAATGCAGGAAATTGCATGAAAAGGATTAATTTAGTCCTGGTCAAACCTTGTGAAATGCTGAGCACCAAAAGCCAGTGGAAGGAAAGTATGATTGACACTTTCAGGCCTAGTCCCTGTATGTTTTCCTAAACAATACCTTCCTGCTTTTTATGTTAACTCAGTGGTCTATTTCACTCTGAATTAAGGGAAATTCTTCACTATGCAGGAAAGAAGGAAGAATCTATTGGCACATCAGTAATGGCATCTATGGCTTTGTTTGGTTTAGGGATTTTTTTTTTTTCTTAAGACCTATCTTGGCCCAAGTCTGGTAGCTTGAATATTTACTGACATCTTTTCTTTCAGCAGCTTGAACTCAGAATCTGGAATTGTATCCAAGTACAGGTGTTTCAAAGTACTTTATAAAAGAATATTGAACTCCCTTTGCACTCAAGAAATGTAGAGGCAATTTTTGTCTTTTTAAATACATAACAATAATGGACTGTTTGTTCATAATTACAGTGACAAGGTTATCAGAATCTGAAAGGAAATCATATACTGCCTCTGCTCTGCTGTCTCCTCACTTATAACTTATTATTTCAAATTTAGAATGTTCTATATAATTCTTTGAGAAACCTCTACATCTCTCTGAAAAAAAACCCAAAAAGGTCTTTAAGCCTCGTAAGACCTTGAACTGCTTGCAAATCTAATGCTGTATTGGATTATCTTTTTTGTCTCACTTTTGCTGATTGGAAAGAATCATTTGTCCCTGAATGCCAAGGACAGTTCTGCAAAATTGGCTCAACAAATGAACCAATAACCTCAACCTGTATAGGAAAAGAATACAGAGAAAAATGGTTCTCTGACCATGTATATTGAGAGATAGGGAAAGGAGAAGAGATTATCTTTTTCCTTCAATATTGTCTCTGACATTTTCAAATAACTGATACTTAAAGAGAAAAAGCAAAAAATGTTGCCTTGAAACTAAAAGAAAAGCTATTTAAATGCCCAATCCTAGTGCCAAAACCTTAGTGCTTTGCAGGCTGACCTTCAGAGAGGCCGTGGCGCAGCACCGGGATGGGAGGAGGGAAGGGCTGGAGCAGGGTGCAGGAGGCACCCTCAGTGCTGAGGTCTCCCTGACATGCCTTGAGCCAGCCCCAGAGGGTAGTGGGAGCCACAACAACCACTGGTGTGGGTATAATAATCTACCTGCACTAGCTGCTCCCAAACAGGACCAGTGCTGGCCCTGGTTCTGGTTAATCTGGACCCCTGTGTGTGTGTGTGTGTGCCCTAAAACACCATTTACCACAAAATTTCCACACAAAATTTTGAAGATATTAACATTTACTTAGGAAAATACTAGGCTAGTAATACTTTAATATAGTAATACTTTATTGTGAAAATCTGCTTGGACTTCCTTTCTGCTTAAGTGTGAATAGTGGTCACAGCTTGCACAGACCTGCCGTGGGCAGCAGCACCAACCTTCATGCCTGGGCATGGCTTGGGGGCCAGCACAGGCCACACACTGCCCCCACAAGCATTTTGGATGGTGCCACTCTGGCTGGAATATGAGAATATCGAGCTGTGTGGGTGTGGGTTTGGCCATCCCATTGCCCTCAAGGCAGAAAAATATTCTCAGTTCATTCTGTTTACTGGTGGAATTGTAGGCTTAAGGATTTCGTCTATGCTGAAAATTTTTGCTTTCCTACTTGGCAGCTGGCCTGAATTATTCTGTCTCACTTTCTCTACCACTGCAAACCACAGTGAAATACTGTGTATCAGTTCCTGGTCCACTCACTATCTTTAAGAAACCTGAACATTGAGCTCTCTTTGTGCAAAATTCTGCTGCACATTGAGAACAATCACTCTGTAGCACAGGCAGGGTGGTGCTCCCCGTTGCACTGGTGTGCCAGGAGAGCACCAAGAGCACCACAACATATCTGGGGCATAGCTTCAAATCTTATAATCCTAGAGCTGAAGGACTGAAACTTGCATTTAGTGCCCAGGAGAAACACCTGTGAAAAGAGTTTCATTCCTGAACTTGGAGGAAAAAATCAGCTGCAAGTCTAAGAGCTAAGATGTGGAGGATACCTGACTTGTGCATCAAGTTCCCCATTTGAATCAGAATCTTCTGCAGGGCTGAGATTTCTGGATATGGTTTCAATAAGACAAGGAAATCCAGGACAAGATAAGTAAAAAAACCTGAGTAATATTTCTGGAATGGTCCATTTTGATCATGTAGGAAATCTGGGTTTTAATTAAGTATGGCTGCTCAATATTTTGATAAGAGCCATTATATGCATTCACAAATCTGTCCGAATTGATGCTCCTTAATTTAGTTTTTCAATTACATTATTTATGCTTTTTATTTACCATTGAAAGAAGCAAGGGGAAAATAGATTATACTTTAAAATTCAATTTAAGAAAGCAGTCAAGTGCTCAGTTCTGAAGTTTCTTGCTTTTATTTTGGAGGAATAATATTTTGGTTGTTTTAATTTAATTTAAAAATCCAGAACTATCCTAGAACTACATGAAGGTGTCTTCATTTCTTAACATGAATGCAAGGAAAAAAATTAACTTCCAGTCTTTGTATTGATTCTTTGGTCTGAAAACAAATTAATATTTCATATTATTTAGTTTACATTATAATTAAGATTGATACACTAATCAGTCTGCTTCAAATACTCTTCTAAAGTGTCTCATAAATCCTGCCTACTTTCCTTTCCTAATGCTGATAGGAAAAAATAATTACATTTACAAAGCAATCTATCTGAATCCACCACTCAAGACACATATAATAAAAGACAGAAAATCTATGGGCAGGAGCGTTGCTTTCTTTATAACCTGTTACGTTCTTTTTTCCTCCCAGACATGTGCAAATTAAGTGCAATGATCAAAGGTTAGATAAAATTTAGCTTTTACTGGATGATCCAGCTTGTGAACCAAATTACCCTCAAATTAGCTTTGTTCGACAAATTATAGTTTCCCCCTCCCTAATTAGAGCCAAATTTCAGCTGTGAGGCAAAGGCTGAGACTCCCCCAAGTTGTGGGATCCTCATGTCCTTTGCAGTGAGCACACTCACAGTGTGAGCCAAGCCCAAAGGGCTCCATATTCCAAAGCCATCCAGTGCTCCAGCCAGGGAAATCCCTGAGAATCACCAGGAATGGCTGATTATAACCATTTAGCAAAGGCTGCCTGTGACTTTGAAACATTTACCTCAAAACAGCCTAATCAGCCAAGACACTGGCTGAAAGCCACACGGAGCTCACTCAATATATTTTACTAACACAATTAAATACTTGTGAATTTTACAGTATGTCAAATATATGCACCCTACACTGGAAACATGCCTCCTCCAATTTTTCCTTTGGAGGAAATTTCTGTCACAAAACATTTTATTCAGTACTTAAAGTATTGTACAGGGCTTTTTTCACCACAAGAAAATCTGTTGGACTTGGATATATTTCTGTCACCTTTAATCTCTATATAATATTGTATAGATCATTTACATTTCCCATGTTGTTGTTAAAACTATCATTCAAAATAGAAGGTTTTTATTTGTTATGAAGAATTCTGGTCATCTAGCTAATAGATATTATATACTCCAGAAGGCAGAATTCCTGTGGTTTTTGCATAGGGGCTGTAGAAGTGGAATGGGATGGCTGACAGGACACCGAGGCAGCAATTTTCCTTCTGCACTCTCCCATCTCTAGAGCTCTGTTTACAGCACATTTTTCACCCAGAATTCTTTCATCCAGTTGGTCCCTTCTAAATTTTAAGAATCCTTTGCCCTACTGTGGTCACTTTGCAAAGGGCAGTAATTACTTTTGTATCTGTTACCAGGGTGTGAAGTGTACTTGGTGCTTAGCCTTGTTTCTGAAGAAAAAGTGATAAATTCTTACATCTATGGTGTGTGAGCTCTGTTTGTCACAGTTTTTCCTGCACTGCTTTAATCGCAACTTCAATTGTGTAAAAAAGCCAGAGCTGTTATTCTGAACACTGTAGGGAGTCTTGATTTTTACATGAGGCTGCAGTAAGAATACATTTCTATTTTGAAATAAGATATGTAGATATTTCTTTAAGTATAAAGATTATGCTATTTGCATATTTGAAGAACAGATGAAGTATCATTTAGATAGACATCCACACTGTAATGAACTAAATAAACACTTTGTGTTTCTGGCATAGAAGAGAGATTCATTTGAAAAAGAACTTGGCACTCTCTTAGTCAAATAGCACTTTAAAAAACTGCCAGATGTCAAAAGTACAAAAAGTAGAAGTAAGTCATTGCACTTAAACTACATTATTATGTTTGGTTATGTTGCTTTACATTTAAAATAGACAATAATATGCAATTATCCAAAGCTATCTAGTGGAATGTAGAGCATATTTCTAGGAGAGGAATCCTTGTTATGAAGGCAACCTGAGTTTTCAGTAGGAATGAAAGGTATTCTTATACCACTGGAAATTTTTAAAACACTGGGAGACTTGACAGTTCCTCCACTTTAACTCCATCTATACACAAATATCCATCTATACACAAATATCCATCTGGAAATTCACCCACTGAGGCTTCTAGAGATGCAGGCAAATATTGTCTAAGAAAAAGATTCATCCTAGATTTTCAGATCTCTAGAAGTCAAGTAGGAAGTCAAGTCTACAGTATGTCCACCTCATGTGTGAAAGGAACACAGGTGCAAGCACAGAGCAGTAAACTGCACTGTGACTTCAACAGATCCAAAAGGCATCAAACCTGCTAAGCAAAATGCTGAGCAGTCCACCCCTACTTTTCCCCTGAGGTTTCCAAGAGAGCTCCCTGCATCTCTAAAGTGGAATGCATCAGTCAGAGGGAGCTGGGGTATGGGTGCCCCTCAGTTCTTCACCACTTTATGCAGTTGCTTGAATAAGTGAAATTTCACTATAAAAGTGTAAAAAAACTCAAAATTATTGAGACAGCAAATCAAACTATGGAAGTAAAATGAGAATAGCAAATAAATAAAATATGTTAATTGTTTGGGATTTTTCCCATCTAAAAGGTAAAAATATACAGCATTGATTTTTCAAGAGATTCTCTTCTTAACCTTTGGTTTTATCATTTGTGACAGTAGTAACCAACCTTATCTCCTCACACATGGTTGAGAATATCAGATGAATATGAATCAAAACCTCCCTGCAAGGCCTGAGTTCCACAGAAGTTCACATTCAGCTTTGATCCAAACCCTAGTGATAAAGCTCACCTCCACAGAGGATTATTTTTGGTCTGAGTTTACAGAGAACTACTCACATGGTGTAGAAGATATGCAGTAGATATCTAGGCAAAAAGAGAGACTCCAGATTTCTAGAAGTCCAAATATCAGTACTGGTGTGGTATCAGTTAGTGAATTAAATCAGAATTATCCTGAAAGGCTTAATAGAAATGCTTGACCACCAACAAGTGTTCAGTACAGAAGCAGTGGGACCTGACCTGCAGTTTGTGAGGCATTGCAAGCTCTTGGACATGTGCTATTGTCTGACAAATGGAGTTTCAGATATTCCAGCTGCTAAGAATTATTTAGGAAAAAAGCAATCTTCATATCCTTGCTTTCCATTCTAGAATTATAGGAAGCTGCTGAATATTCAATGTATATGAATCAGAAGAGTGGATGATTTGGTTTATTAAATAAAATTAATGGTCAGCTGACATATAATTAATCAATTATTTTTAGTCTACTTGAATTTTGAAATGCCAGCTCCTGAAAGTAGGCTTTAGGAAATGATTTGTTGACTATTTTCTGTGGATAGAACTGAAATTAAATGAGGCCAGAACAATTCTACAAAAGAAGGTTTTTTGTGTAAAGTGGAATTGTCACAGCAAACAGGTACTGACAGCCATTCTGAACACTCCAACGTGCTCAGCCTCAGGTTCCCTGTCAGGTTAAAACTGCATTTGGCTCATTTGGGGTTTAGTGTGCTGTTTGTTTGTTGGTTAGGGAGTTTTTCCTAGCCAAGGGCAGTGAGACCTGGCATCCCTGAGGAATGGAGCATTCCCGACTTGCAGAACAGGAGAGTTCTGTGTCAGCACTGACCACACCCAGACCCCCAGTGCCCCAGAAGGAACAGCAGGAGCGCCTCAGGGTGCGTTCAGCACCACTGCAGGTCTCTCAGCTCAGCCTGGGCCTGCTTTGGGCTGCCAGGGGGCTCTGCTGTAGTGAGAGGAGGCAGCTTAGGGGGCACTGCAGGACTCTGCAGCTGGCACAAACCCCACTGCCTTGCCTTGCGCTGCAGAGAGCTCCAGGAGGGACGGAGTCCCTAAAGCGCACAGCCACGCTGTTCACAGACAGGGAAGAGCTGCACCATATTCCTTTAAAGAACCATTTCTATTAGTGCCATGCCAGGTTTATATTCAGAGTGCATTTCACTTTAGATTAAGTAGTACAGACTTTAATGATTTACTTCAAAAGAGTTTGCAGAATATAAACATTAATGCATTAATTAATAGAAATCATAATACAATGCAAATACAATTAGTTTAAAGCAAATCTATGTTTAATGACATAGCAGTTATCAAAGCTCAATTACTCTAATTAGAGTTTTATTCACTGAGGCACATTTCATTCAGTAAGTTTTTGCTCAGCACTCAACAGAATGAGCCCCAAAGACTAACAGTGATTTAGGCTGGGGTTTTTTTTACTGAGTTTCTTATTACATATCCTCAGAAAAGAAATTAGATGTTATTTATTTGCCTTTTAATAAAGTACTCAATAATTTTTGCACACTAGTAGCAAAATACCTCCATTATAACAGTCTGTGAAATTGATTCATGGTTATCTTGTATATTTGATAACATGCTGCTTCTGTCTCTCTTCAGTCAG
This sequence comes from Anthoscopus minutus, assembly GCA_013399455.1. Lineage (NCBI taxonomy): Eukaryota > Metazoa > Chordata > Aves > Passeriformes > Paridae > Anthoscopus > Anthoscopus minutus. The sequence continues at coordinate 82,694 of VWYI01007428.1, read as the reverse complement.
GGAGATGTTTCTTGCTACAAACCTGTCTGTAGCTTTTTTATATACTCAAAGCCACTGACGTGTAGTACTAAAGTACATTCAACTCAATAGGAATTTCTTTTATGCAGATTTGGTTTTATGTAAATTTAGTTTTTTCAGATTTAATTTTTTCCTTTTTACTGAATGCAAGTGAAACGGTAACAACTCAACTTATTGCAATAAAATCATGATTTGCTTCATGATTTGCTTGGTAAAGTTACAGGGTGAGGTTACCAGCCATGTAGAGAAGAGGAGGACAGTGGATGTTGTATAATTTATTTTCCAGCAAAGCTTTAGACCCAATCTGTCGTGGTGTCCTTAAAACCATTTTCATGAGATAACAATGAGATAGGGATGGGTGAAAAACTCTGCAGCTCTACAAGAGAAGCACTGTGAGCAATGGTGGGGTCCCTCAGGGATTAGCAGTGGGATCAGTGTCACTGAATGTCTTCAGCTGTGAGCAGAAGGGGATGGAGTGCCCTCTCAGGAAGGATGTGCATGGCCCCAGTCCGGGAGCAGAAGCAAACACACTGGAGAAAGGGACTGCCCTTCAGAGACCTAGACAGGCTGGAGAAATGGGTTGAGCAGAACATCACCAAATTCAGCAAGAGCAGTTAGGATATCTTCCATCTCTGAAGGGATCTCATGGAGCGGTGCAAGCTGCAGATGCTGCTCTGCAGGAAAGTGTTAAATATTGCAACAGGGTTCCCACCACGGTTAGAGGTTCTTTGTGCTTGTAGTATAGTGCATTTTTCATGCATAAAGACTTAGAAGAATGCAGCATTTTAAAAACTTATTTTAGTTTACGTAATTATTATGCACAGACCTATAGTATGGGTACCACAATGTCATTTTCTTTTATTTTCTTTTTTTTTTTTTGTGAGTTAGAAAACTCTTCCCACTCTGAAAAGGGACCATTTAGCTGACTTTACCTCCAGAGTAGTGGCACAAATATTTTTTATAACTTCTCTAATTTCTCACTAAAATACTGATACGAGGTGCTTTTGTGCACCTTCTATGCAATAAAAAGGCAACATAACATTAACTGTATGAGAAGTATGTGAAAGAAACATGAAAAGGCTTTAAAAGCCACAGCACTTAAAAATGGGCTTCTCATTTTAAAGAATGAGCTATATCAAAGATCCTCCTTTAAAATAATAAGTAATGAAATCCTGAAATAATTGTCTTCATGGCAAGGGTTCATGCTATGACCCTCTGGGTGTTACTCTGTACCACTCGTACAAGTAAAGGTCTTCTTGAAACAAGTGACCCTTAGCAAATTGTTCAGTACTCTCCTTTCATCTCTAGTAATATTTGATCCCCACTTGCAGTGATTTTTGAAACTCACCTGTGAATATTCTAAATTGATCTAGAGCAACGTTTCTAACAGCCAACACCACTTCCCTCCCGTGTGCTGTGCAAATACGATCTGCTCATCCAGGTGTATCTTCAGCCCAGCCTGCCAAGCTTTGGGTCTTTTCCTCACTGAAGAATAGCAGATTTAAATATAATGACAAGGGGCAGCCAAAAGTCCTAGGAGGTGGTTCTGGCAGCCAGGGATTACTGAGTCACGGGGATGTTCTGGCCACACACCTGCTTTCTCAGAAATGCCATTTCCAGCTGCAGAAGCACAGGGACACAAACCAACAAGAACAGACCTGAAACTGTGCCCACAGAATCCACATATGCAAGGGAAAATAATGAAAGGGTTCAAATTAGTGTACCTTGAAAAAGAGTGCTGACTAATAGGATTACAAGCTCAGCATTACTAGAAAGCATGAAGTCAGTTATAAAAATTTTAGGAACTGAAGTAAAACATTCTAACTTTTTCCTATAAGCTATTAAATCGTTTATTAATTTGTGCAGCAGCTCTGAAAAGCTGTTAAATAACAATCAGTGGTTTTGTTCTGCTCAGCTACCTAATGGGCCTGAATTGGATTTTTTTCACTGGTATTATGGGCATTTTCTGTAACAAGGAGAGCCTGTGAAAAAGGGAAAATTGAAAATACATCTTAAAACTGATTTGGTTTAGTCGCAAAGTCTTTAAGAACAATGCAAAAGATAGAACTTTGTATTCACAGGCGTGTAATGTTACATCACTATTAAAAGATAATAGAGAATCTATTAGCAGTAATAACAGAAGTATCTTACTGTTAAATATATATATCTATTTTCAATTTGCACTTTTCACACTGTGAAAAATATTTTCCAAAAGGCATGTTTTGACCATGGATTGGTAACTTTTCTGAAAACAAGTTAAGTCCATCTATTGAAGTCTAAGTAGGATTATTTCCATATAAATTTATGCATAAATCTATGTGTATGTACACATATTCAAATACAGTATTTAGAGATTTAATATATTTTGCACAGCTGATAAAAATAGTATCAAATAGCCACATATAATACTAAAGAGTAGTATAATATTCAAGAACTTTTCTTGAGAGAAGCTGATCTAATTCTTTTATACTAATATATAAAATGTGAGGGACAATTATACCTGACTACATTTCCTGGTAATTGAATATATTGCTGTTTCTACTCTTATTGTCACTGTTGGTGTCAAAAGACCTTAATTGCAGGCAGCTTTTTTGACAGAAAATGCTGCATGTCTGCAATTTTAGTTTTGTCAAGGTGATGCATCTTGTAGCCTGACAGTGCCAAACTAAGGAGACTTTCAATTCTCTGGGTCTTTAAATTGATCTGAACTCTGGCTTAAGTAATTAATGGCTTATTGGGCTTTCTCCATTGTATTTAATTGTATTTAATGCTCTGCTATTAATCTTCTCAATTAATTAAAATCAATATATTTACAAAATTTGCTATTAGAAAAATATCACGGAAAGAAGATCCTCTGTCATAAGTATGTTCCTGGTAATAATGGCCATGCCGTCAATGCTGGTAAAAAGTTCAAAAGTTACCAACTCTTCCAAAAATGCCATTAGAAAAGCTTGTCTGACAGGGGAAAAAAAAAAAGGATGGGAAAGGAACCTATTGGTTTTTTGTTTAGAAAACATCATTGTGCAAATTGTTATACAGGAAAGACTGAATATCTGCTTTCCACAGTGTGGTCATTGAGATGCTCAGTTCCTTCCATGATTGCCTGATTGCCTGCAAGGCTGAAAGAAAAGATAAAAATAATCAAAAGACCAAGTCTGCATCTTCCAAGATAAAGGGAAGCAAGGCTGACAGATCTCTTTAAGCACAGGCTCCACAGCAAGGGCACTGTTTACTTCTGTTCAGTGTGTTCTGTGAAAGCTGCTGATGGACAAAGTGTTGTCACTTTGGAGTGTGCAGCCCTTGCAGTCCTTCCTCAGGCTGCAGCACCATTGCTGGTGCTCTGCTGCCATAAATAAAAGGTCATTGGCTGTAAAAGAAACATCACTTTGTTTCCCACTCAGTCTTTTATGCCTTTTGGATTAAAACCTTATTTCTATTGACCACTGTTTGGATTATAGTTCATGTTTTTCAGTTACAAAAACAGGGTTATTTGCAAGGTTTATAGGACTGCTTTTCCCAAACCTGCTTCGCAGAGCTCCTAGGAGACTCAACAAAACCACTGCATGTTAAACAATTTATGCATGTACTGGGAGGTATTTATATTGAAAGGTTTCTAAGCCAAAATCAGAAAATTAAGGGAGGAAAAAACACAGGCATCACATTTCTCCTGTTTGTCCCTTGTTTAGTTGTGGAAAGAAACTAGTTTATTCAAGACATAGAATGAAAACAGTTATTTAAAATCCCTGTGAGGGCAAGCAAACATGTTTCATTTGGCTATGTCCATCAATCAAGTACTTGTAAAACACTGGTTCACATTACTAAAACAATGAAGAGATTAAATTTTTAATAGGTGTATTAGGCTGACAAAACAGTAAAATGAACTCTTTAAATTAGAATCTTTGATTATCTCTTCTAGGAGGAATTACTTGCTTAGTCTATTATGTCTGTATACCTACTTGAGGAACGCTGGATTCATGTACAATTTCTTTATTCCCATACAACTTCTGTTGCTATATTGAAATATGTGATTGGATTTGCTTTGGTTTAATTCTGAGCTATTGATAAATCAGTTAGAAAGGAAATCAGAGGTCCTTAAAGCAATTAAGAGTCTTTTAGAAAATAACCATTACTTTAGGGGTGCCCACTTCTTGCCCCAAATACATTAGCAAGCTTATTTCTCTCATATTTCAAACTCAGAAGGACACTAAATTGTTGAAAACAAAGCTAGTGTCTACAGCAGAAATATGAGCTGCCTGCAGCTAACAGTGGAGAGATGCCAACAAAGGAGCTGGTTCCTGGCCCCAGGCTGTAGCCAGCTGCCCCAGGGGTGTAACAGCCCCACTCTGGGAAGCCACACTGAGGACTCTGCCAGGGGAGCAGATCTGCCTCTAATTCATACACGGCATGATTGCAGTTATTTTAAAGTCATTACAGTCTGACTGAAGAGAGCTGTGAAGCAGTGATGAGATTGCAGAGGGGAAAGGAAGGAGGAGGGTGACACTCCTCAGTAGAGAGGCAGGAAAAAGCAAATGGCCAGGGCTTGAAATGGGCACACTGGGCGGTGCCACTGCTGAAAATGCAGTCTGATGATACTACAGCCATGAAGAATAGGATACAATTTGCCCAAACCACAGGCTTCCTGGCATGTACCTGAGGCATGGGGGTCACTCAGCTCTTAAGAAAAACGAGCCAGGCACACTTAATTTTAATATTTTTGCCAGGTTTCTGTCTTTACGTTAAGAGATGGTGCACTGTGTTAAAGGAACTACTGTGGATTGTTGTACTCACAGGACTGTAGAGGAGAGTGTGGTGTAGGCAGGCATGGGAGTCAGGAGACAGTGGGAGCAGGTAGGAAAGCTTGGAGTACTGTCCAAAAAGCAATGGAATGCAGGATGTACGAGAGGGCAGCTTTGGGGGAACTGTCAGAGACCCATTGCACCCCACATTGCTGCAGGCTCATGGCAGGGTGATGGAAACAGGTGACTGCAAAGCCTTGTGATCCAGAATTGAAGTGAAACGAGCCAGTGGCAGCAGCAGGGCCTGGCAGCTGCAGGGAGTACCCACACAGAAGCAGGACAGTACCAGGACTGATGGCCACCCCTGCACCATCACAGCTTGATGCTCTCTTCTCCTTGTTTAAGCAAATAATCTGCACAGTTAATGATTCTCTCCACCATGCCTTTAATAAAAGAGCAATAACAAAACCTGTGGGTATACTATAAATGGAAGGCACACTACCCCCTCACAGTCCTCAACAAAATCTACACCAAAAATAAAGTTCTGCTTAGTGTTGCAGGAGGAGCTGGAGGAGAAGCACTGGTGTTTTGCTGTCAGCAAGCTGGCATTCTTAAACCCAGCTTAAACACAGGTTTTTTACTCCCTAAGCTGTGTTTTCTACTTCCAGCTGAATTTCTCTTCTTGACCTGCTCCAGACTGAACAGCTTTTTGGTACGGGTATCACTGGCACCTGCTGGACAAGGTACCTGCATATTCCTGTGGGAACCACCAGCAGCTCTCCAGGAACCACTGACCAAACTGTTTATTTATTGAAAAGCATTGGACAGAAATGTAAGTGCTTTGGGTGGAGATATTTAGCTTAGGGATGATGTTGCCATATAATATGGAATTAGATATGCTGAAATACTAACTCACAACAAAGTTCTGCTGAAATGTTAGTAATCCATGGATTGATTAATATTTTTTAAAAGCTGCCAGGTATCAGTTACTGTGAAGAGGATCTGTTAGCTAAACTTACAAGTTGTATGTCTGAGGTTCACTTGATTATTGATTTTATTAGATATGTACTTGCTACAGACTCTCTGAAAAGTCTCTTAACAATTTGAGAAATATTTCTGCCTGTTCACCTTTCTAACTCTTCTGCTATTTCATACTTAAAACACTAACATGACTACTGTAGAAAGAATTCACTGATAGTAATGTCACAGATGTAGTAAACTGTAGCCATAAAATTGTTCAGAAATACAAGATATATGACCATAAGCTGATTATTTGATGTTTCCACTTCTGTAATTACCCTGCTATATAAAGTTGGTATGAAAAAATATTGTCTTCAAAGTATTTTTAAATCCAGTGATCATTCATTAAATGCAATTATTTGTGCTTTTTAACTCAAACAATGCATTATACAATACAGTACATTTTAAGTATATGTTGGAATAATAGACCATATTTGTTGTATTTATTTGTGTTTACAAAATCAAGATTGGTATAGACTCAAAACAAACTTCCTATTGTTACTGAACCAGCAGCACTGCTGTTGCTGTGTATGTTGCTGACTTGTTTAGTTCCCTGATGAAGTTATGTTTAAAGATGTCAGAACTGTGGAAGCTGTATTATCTCTCCAAAGCTAGGACAAAAATTTCTAATACACTGAAATAGAAAATAATACCAATCTCCTAAAGTTCACCATCAAATCAAAGAGCTAAAAGGACCATGAGACATATGCTACCTAGATCAGCCCTTAGGCTTTACATTTCCAAACATTACGTGATGTGCATGAAACTGCTTTCAGGCCTTCAACAGGCATAGAATTTAGCACAATTCATGTCAGGAAACTAAGTAATAATAATTAGCACATTTCCTAGGTAGGGGCGACCCAGACAAGGAGGTCATTCCTCCAGGGAATGGAGAAAATAAAAATAAATTTGTGGCTACATGATACAAAGGTAACAAAAACTACTTTGCACTATGTGGCTGGTGTATAATTTTGGACAGTTGCCCAAAACTGGCACTGGCTGCAATCCAGTTTTTTAAAGCTTGAAGCAACATTGTGAAATTGCAAATTTATTTGATATTGGATTCAGACAGCAGGGGAGAAGAGAAAATAAAAACTAGGAGCCATAGAAATTGTAAATAAAAAATAAGTTACACCTAGCAAGAGATCCTATACAGAGCTTTTCCTATGAATTCACTGCACAATCATCCTATGCCCTGAAAAATCAAAAAGCCATTTCACCAGATCTTTAGAAAGTGTATGGAGTGTGTACATTGTGTTTTCACACAATATTTTACACTGACCAGAGCACAGGCTTTGGAGGAAAGAAAATACAAGAGATCAGAAAAAGTAATTTTAACTTTTCCTATTATTGAGGAGTTGTTTAATTTTGTATTTTTTCACTGTAACTGAGTGGAATAGAAGAGGGAAGAGTTAACATTGTCCTTTGAAGAGAGTCTTTTATTATTTTTGCATAGAAAAGACTACTGCTTGTGTTACCCTTTATACCAAGAGTGTTAGTAAAATTGGAAAACAGAAAATGGAAACAGTCATCTCCTTGCCTTTCTCTTATGAAGAGAGCAGGCTCTTATGAAACTGTAAAATACGCATTGAATTGCACTTCAAAAACACCTGGGGCTTGTAAATTAAGTACTTCAAAACCAGTTTCATCATAAAGATAAAAGCTGTTATTCAAATGCTTCGTAGCCCTCTGAAGTCCATCTAGTGCCCAAACCAAACTTCAACTATCTTGTTCTTTGGTAACCTGCAGGGAAGTTTCTGATACTGGCATAAGACTTAGTCTGTGTGATAACATTTGGTGTTTTTAGATAATGACCTTTGCCACATCCAGCAGTGTGACACCAAAAACCTCACAAAATTCCATTTCATTAACAGAGAGCTGTTTTGGCAGGGGTGAGAGGTGCTTGTATCAACTTATTAGTCCACAAGCTATGTAGATTTGCAAAAACAAGAAAAGAAAAAATAATCCAGAAGTAGTCCTATATATTCATTCCTTTTCTAAGATTTGATTTGTTCCCATAAGAGTGTGCTTTATTTTGCCCATCTTCCATTAATCTCTATTTAGCTTGGTAAATAAATGAATTATATAGATCCCCCATTTTTAAATGTCAGAGACAAGGCAGATTTTAAATCACTTTCTATACAAAAAAGGCCACATGAATTTGAAATTTTGACATAATTGAGGGCATCAGACTGAACTACTGAATAAAACATTTTTTCACACATGGGCACTAATAACTTCAAGCAACAGTGAACAATTCTTTACAGATTTAATGATTTTGTTATTGGCCTTGTGATAGAAGACTAACCTAAGGGGCCTGGGTGTTTAAGACCCATTTTTTAGTGACAAGGATAGATGATACTTTACCACTAGGCATTTTCCGTATTTGCTTAGTATTTCCTGAAGATTCTCATCTCAAATATGTTAGTTTTGTCATCAGTATTTTTATGTGAACTTGTTGTGGAAGATTGTTTGCCAAAGCACTGTAAACAGTTTTGTCTCTCCTTAAAAGTAGTGCTAGGTCTGGTTACTAGAACTTCAAATTATATATATTAATGCCATCATATACCATTAACAAGAACATTGCACCCTCCTGAAATGAACACATCACTTTCTATCTGTAAAGGTATTAAAATACCCAAGGAAGACATCAGACCACAGTTCCCTCTCTGTACCTGTATCAGAAGAGACATTAAACAGAAATGCAGCCTTGTTCCCAGTCTGCACCATATCCTTTCATGCATTTGAGAGCTACAGCAATTATTTTGTGCCCAAGAAGGTTGGTGAAAGTACCTGTAAAAGCAGGACAGGGAGTCTTTTGCAGAAGCAGAGGATTGACCAGGGACAGAGCTTTAGAAATCACTGCTCATGTTCTTCCCTTCTCCCTGAAAGCCCTCCACAGTACCACGTGAGTTATGACAGTGATGTGGGCATAAAGCAGATATTATATTAGTTCCCTTTATGTAGGAAGCTAAAAATTATCTTACTCAAGACAGCTGCCTTGACTGCCTGGACTAATAGATTCCCTGATCAGGCAGAAAGCTGCAAAGAAAATGAGATTCAGTGACTTGCAGTGGGGCAAGGAGATGTCAGTGGCATATAAGGGATGTGCACAGATAATGTTTTTATGGCACTGACTGTCTCAGGCTTGATCAAAAGCTGCTCATCTTAATACACCTCTTTTCCTTGACTTCAATGGGCTTTGGATTGGGCCCTTTGAGTGCACGTATAAGCTAAAAATATTGCAGCACCCAGACCATGCAAAGTCAGTAGAGAAAGATGATCAAATTTATCACTAAAATACTCAGCAGTTTGTAAACTCATTAACATTTGCAGAGAACATGCCGTTTTACCTGTGACCTGTAAATTCTGGAAAGCTCAGGAGAATTGCCACTCTGAGAAATGTTGATGGCAAAGGTATTTTGGAGGAAGTATAATGAAGCCATGTGGCATAGTTTAATTGTAGTTGTTATGGGATGCAAATGACAAGTCACTCTGCATCTAAGCAATTAGAGAGATTCCACAGAATGGGGTTCAAGTGTGTGAAATTCCATAAGAAAGTGGCAGTCAGGTTAGCAAGATATTGCCTACAAAACACATTCCATAGAACAGGGACCATTTAGGGTCCCCTTACTAGACCCATATAGGGTCAATGTCCCCCATTCCAACCATGCCAAATGTTTTTCAAACCTGCAAGTCCTGAGAGCAAAAAGTATAAATTCTGGGTTAGATCAGTAATATCAGATGCATACAGGGATCTCATGTAGGCACTAAAAAGAATATTGGAGGACAAGCAAATGATATAACAAGCATGAAGCTATTTACAGACTGAATAGAGGTTTGTGAATCTTTTGCTGCAGCAGAAGGCATTGGAGAGTCAGCAGCCATTGTCTCAGGAGAAAGAAGAACATATATAGTGTTTGAAACATTTTTACATTTTTTTCAATTAAGAATTTTTTTTGAAACTTATGGTTTTACCATATGTCAAGATTCTTTTCTTTAAAGGCATTAAAGACTACTGATAGCTTTTTTTTTTTGTTGAGTTGCATATCCCTATCCTGTGTATGCAATATTTACAGTTCCTTGTCATTAACAACTGTCCACAACTAAAGGAAAAGCTGAAGAGACTTTTGTATTTTCACAATATGCTTTATGGCATCCTCAAAGTTATGCCATCCTGGCTCCTAAAGTTAAAGCACTTCCTGGGGCTGCTGTTCCAAGGACAGCGTCCTTGATGCCCTGGTCGTTACTCTCTGTAAAAATGCTGCAATCCCTGGTGCTCACTACAGTTCCTAAAAAGGGTGGCACAGCTCTAGATATTTAAGGGAACTTCTGGCTAACAGCACCCATTCCTGGCCCTTCTCACCCTAAGCCATGCAGGAATGGGCCTGACAACCTTTTACATAGTTTGGACACCATGCACTACCAAAAGCTGGTCCACATCCTGGCCAGGAGCAATATTACAGAGCAAAACAAAACTGCCAGTCTCCTGGTTGTGTACAGAGTTGTGAGAGCCTCATGTAAGTGGTTTGCTGCACTGGATATGTCAACACAGCTTTTGAAGTACATTTGTGTCGGCAAAATCCAAATATAAGGCACCCCAAATTAAGGCAAACAATCATTGTGCCATACCAAACTACCAGAGACTCACTGTTTGTGTTATGCTATATATATATATGCCATATTTTCTGTGGAATTAACATCATTAAGCAATCATTTCAGCATTTTTTTAAAAATGAATTAGTTCTGTGATCCAACCTGGATACCATTTATTCTCTGTCTTCCAGGAGAATCAGAGTAACTGCTGAAAACGCTGGAACATTATTTTGTTCTCAAGAGACAGAGTATTAATCTGGTATCAAGTTGGCAAAAGCTTTTAGGAAAACCTTAGAGTTTAGGAATATCAGAATAGATCTCCTAGAATAATTTGACAAAGGCATGTGAGTTGATCAATCATGCACAGATCTTCAGGAAATCAACTGATACCCTGAATCTCACAACCATATATGCAATAGGAATGTATTTGTTGTGTGCATACATTGACCTACAAGAAAAGAAATAGAGAAAAATAAAATAGCTTTAAAAATGTAGCCATGTCTTTCTTAATTCAGCTCTTGACTTCACTGCTGAAACTTCCAAATGTGCATCTGGAGGAAGGGAGAAACAGGAATTTCTGATGTACACATTTGTCCAGTAGGAATTAGATGGAACTGCCAGCTTATTGCACATGGACCATTGAACACCAAACAAACACTGCTCTCTCCCTCCTGCACATTTGCTGTGTCTATGGATTTCCTCATAAAGTTACTTATCCTATTAGCTTAAGGGAAAAGCTCTAATTGCATTCACATGAAAGCAAAATCTTCAGTATATGCTTTTTCCATTAGTATTCTTCTCATTTTTCCTATTATCACTTAGTGTTTAACAGAACTCTCAGGATTATGAGTATATTTTACACTTAGAGTTTGTATTATTATATGATAGCAAAGGAAGTAAAGAAAAAAACTAAACAAGTGTTTATGAAAAAGAAAAATTTCACTAAAATCTGAGTCCTAGTACAGGAACATAGTAGCAGTTTGGCTTCACATCCCACATGCCAATTATAGGTATTTCAAAATTACAGAACTTGGATATTACAGAGGATAGATATTACTTGGATAGATCACAGATCTAATGGAACTAATTTCTCCTTTAAATCTATGAACCCACCCAGTCCATGCCACTAGGAGGTGGTCAGAGATGGAAGTTGACCGGTGTGAACACATTGTTGTGGATTACAGCTCTACCTATTCCCTTTTCCCTTTCTTTCTCCCCCTGGCAAGGGAACTTAGCACTGAGATTGCTTTAGCCTAAAGCCCATTGTAACAGGGAGAAGAGAAGGCACTGGCACTCCACTTTCCCCAAGAGCCCAGGGACTCTGTCAGCCTGCCACAGAACCACTACCCCCAAGTAACAACTCCACCTGAAATGCAGCCCATCACTAAAGCTAACATGCTTCTGTTTAACAAAACTCTATTTTCTTCACTAAGACTGAGTGTGTTCATAAATTGCTAATAAACACTCTCACTCCTGTTTTAGCAAGACTACTTAAGAGAACAGGTTAGTGACACCATTAAGAAACTGGGAAACTCGTTTTTTTCCAGATTATGTAATGCTCAAAGGATTGGAAACCTAGTGACACATAGTTTAGGCTGCAGACTTATAAACTGGCCATTGTTAAACTCACTATGACTGTATTTAAACTGGGTATCCACAAGCACCATGTTCTAGTTCATCATGCAATCTCTCAAGGCTTTTTTTTTTCCCTACAGTAGTAAGGCAATACCTACATCCATTGTCAATGCATGCACCCATTTCAGTAGTATGAGTTTTTTCAGTCAGATTTTATACCAGATTTTGAACCAATGCTAACTAAGCTGATTACTACAGTGAATTGCGCAAAAATTAATAAATTAGCCTTGGAAATAATTTTATATTTAAAAAACTATTATAATGCTCTTATTTGAAACTTTATGGATATTGGAAAACTTAAGGTTATCCCATTCTTACCCTAAAATTATTTCCTGATTAGTACCAACTCCTAATTTTTTTCCAAATGTTTATTTTAATAACTCTGTTAACCTGTAGTTGCAAGGAAACTGGAAAGTGTTCTTAAGTCAGCAACCGTGTTTGTGGCAGACTGCCAGGATGTTTGTGACCTCTAGAAATCCTTAAGGTTTTGATCAGCATTTCCTTATCCCCAATACTCCATTGTTTCTGTTTTAAATTACATTTCAGTGTCTCCAGGGTAGGTGATGATGTTAATGTGAGTGATATGACAGATTGTTACAAGCATCCTTGGATTATGAGATGGGAATATCTTGGCTTTCTAAACAATGATAGTGTTCATTGTATTATAGTTCTGAAATTATTATAGTATTATGCTGATACAAATTAAAGTGCTGCACATGAAGCATATTTTTTAAGATATAGTGAATGGAATTGAAAGACTGTCAAAGTCAAGGAAAGACAATACCTGACTGTCCCCAGGTTTGTATCAGGATGAGAATGCTGTTGTAACCTTCACATTGCATTGCACTAAATCCTAAAATCAGAAGATACAAATTTCTTGACTTTTCTGTGCCTGCAGAGTTAATAGTTACCATAATTATAAAGCATTGTAAATAATGGGTGGAAAGATCATACTGCTGCTTCTAAAATACATTTGTTTGCTTCAAAATGTGCAATGGGTTCATCCAGGGCCTTTTGTGATTGGAGCTGCAGAATATAACAGAAAATTTATCTCTCAGAAGGTTCTTTTTGTTTATATATTCATAAAAAGGTTCTTTCCCCACTTACACTTTAAAGCAAGTTGATAGCAAGACAAGGATTACTTCCATAGCTGAGGAAAAATCCTCCAATGTCAATGCTGCACTGAGAATACAATGTGCTGTGCATGTTACATATTGAACAGCACATGTGGGGATATAGATCAATGCATGTTGCTATGTAAACTCTGGCAGCTTAAATACACTTTGTGTGTAAGTGGCCTAAATTCAGAAATTTGAAGTGGAATGTCATATTCCATTGTAGAACACATATAGACTTGCAGGTATCCTGAAGTGATAAGTACGTTATAGTACGTAAGAAAACACAATTATTTGTTTAAAAACCCCATATTTGTTATTCTAAGTAGCACAACTTCAAGCTTTTAAGAATTCATAACACTTTTTCAGCTAGAGTTATGTTGAAGTGGAGACAATCATATGCTGTCTTTTCCCATATCACCTTTATGGATCCTTATGCTGCAATGACATTTTAATAGGAAGTTGTTTTCTTCCATGCATTTTTAAGTATTTTCACTGGTTGTTTTAATTAATGGTGACCTCTAAAAAAGTATGATTTTTTTAATGTAAATTACAGAGCATTACATAAATTTATATATAAATTTGTGATCACTTCCAGAACCCAGTGTTAGGTATTAACTATTTCATTTCATCTCTTCTGCCAGGATTTCTATAGATTACTTGCTTTGTCACCAAAGTGGCATATCTTCATTGCAACTGTCAGATACAGAAGGGCAGAATCACAAACATGAAGGTAATAAAAGCTTTGATGGGCAAGAAAGGGACTGGGAGAGAGAGTAATGAAACAATGGGATCATCCATGAGATACTCTGTGGGGTAAAGAGAATGAGACTTTCCTGGCCTGCTGGCTCAGTCATTAAGTTATTACATTGTGTATATGATGACACTGGTTTTAGGCTTATTTTTGCTTACTCATTTTCTGATACTATTGAACTATGGCTAAAAAAGAAAAATATAATATAGTTATTATTCTAACCTCCACTGAACGAGTTGTGTTGATACAGGATTAAAATCCAGTCCAGGTAATTTTGCTCATGTGGATAATGAGTGTCCTGCAGATGCAGCTCTGTTCTGAAAGTTCAGTGGGCTATGCAGGCTGCTCCAGGTGTACCACATTACCTAGCTCTGAAACTTTGAATCTTTTTTAAAGAAACAATCTCTGGAACATCTTAAATAGAACTGACTCTCTCCATGCACCTTCTGACATCTCCTTTGTGAAACATGGCTCTTCATTGTCATCTTCCTTTGACAGCTTCTCCCATCTCATATGTTCAACACATCCACTCTGAGCAATTTATCTTTTCATCTGGCATTTCTGTATGTTAAGGCTATGCTGATCCTCACTGGTGAATTGGATCTCCTAGGCTTGCTGATATGGGATCCTGCAGTTTGCCAGCCCTCGTTTGCTCTGGCTGCTGGTGATAGCAGTGCACACCACTTCAGACAGCAGTGGCAGCAGCAATCTATGCAAGCCAGTTGTAGGTATCTGAACGTAGATATGATAATGCTGTAATGCTGGACCACAGCCAGCTCTTCTCTGGCTTCTGCAACACTGTTCTACCATATGAAGCACAAAGATAATCTGATGCTCAGAGGTATTCAGCTTGCAGGCAGGCAGACTGGAAAAAAGCTCAGGTTTGCTTAAACAGCCACAGCTCCAGCTATGAGCCTCATCATTTCTCATATGGAGGGAGTGTCAGGAACTGTTTCAACATAAGAATGGTGTATGTGTTTTAGTCCTGTGCTCAATGTAAAAAAGCTCTCCACATCTTAATCAGGGGATGGCTGGTGAGAACGACATTAGGAGCTTTCACTGACAGCAAATCCACAGGACAGAGCAAGCAGGCTGCGAGCTGCTCACAGTTATCTCACACAGGTCAAATCAAGGGAAATCCATGGCTGCAAGTTACTATGAGAACTTGAAGTATCCAAAAGGATACTTCAGATGATAGAGTATTGATAAGCACATTCTGACTGCCAAGATTCAGTCATGCATGTGATGTTGGGACTATGACATGTATATGTTCTACTTTTAATTTACTGGGGTGATAATTTAGATTAAATTATTCATCTTCTGTTAATTCCTTCCAAGGTGACATGACTTGTCAGGATTTGTATGAGAAGAGTTTTCTTAAAGTTTCTAGGTCATGGCCACCAACTTTGCAGGATGCACTGGCCTCTAAACAAGCTACAGCTATTTGGGGAAAGTTAATCCATTTCTACATACAGAGATTTCCCATGGGGAAATATGCACTTAGGACTTTGCCATTTGTAATTTTTTAGTTAGCCTCAGGTTGCTTTACACCTTTGCATCCTTGAAGCTGTGCAGTAGCTTCCTTCCCAAGAGTGTCACAAGCCATAAAGGAGGATTAATGCAGCCTTTGAACTCCATTAACTATTGCTAGGATTTTCCACTTGGAAGCTTCTAGCACACACTTAATATCATGTAAAGTAGAACTAAGAATAATTAGCAGTTAATAAGCCATATGCCAAGTTTGGAGCTTGTATTTTCCTCCATGATCTGACCTTCTGACATATCCTGACTTCTTCCAGATTTTCCTGGACAATTAATTTAGACACTACAAAGTAGGCAGATGTGTTCCTGAGAAGTTCTTTGATCCACACAGAAAAGGATGTACCACAGATTATTCTATCCTTCTTTTCTTGTTTTCCTGGCATTCCCAGACTTTGATGACTACATCTCACCGATGATTACAGACTCTCAGAGCAGCATCTCAATACTTATGTGATTTATGGATCCAAACTTTGCACTAACAATGCCCTGTAGCATTTTATTGCACTCACTAAATAACTCGAGGTTTATTGTTCTTAAAAGAGAACAAGGGTAATGTAATTTTTATTTTGTCTAGTTGTCTGTTACTCCCTCTAGTAGCTTTTAATTTCTTTGCCCTTTTTGGTGTTATTGAAATCTCAAGTATGAGATGTTTCTACAGCTGTTAGGAAAACAAATGGCTGAATGTAGACAAAAGGCTGAACCACAATCTTTATAGTTGCTTGCTTGGATTGTTCTGCTTTCTGATCAGTCAGCACACATATCCCAGAATGAATAACTCTGAAAAAATCAGAGGTTATTCTTTGGCCAAACAAAATCAAGGAACACAGGAGGAACCTGAGGTATTGCATGTGGGTTATTGAGATGCAGAGAGGCTGAGGGGACAGGCACAATTCTCCCTCCTCCTGATGAACAGACATGAGAGGTGGTAAAGAAGAAAGGGAAACTTTAGTGTAATTCCAGCAGACAACTTTAGCTGAGTAAAGCACTAAGTTACAGAGACCAGATTTTCATGGACCACTTGTCTTCCTTTCTAAAAATGTTTGGGTGATTTTGATGCTTATAAAATCTGAAAATCTTTCCTTATGCATAGGACAGGTAGGTGATTCACACTTTGCAGCATAGCTCTAGTTCTGTGTCTCTGGTTCCAGAAACATCTTCATCTACCTCCCTGTGTTTGTAGAAATGATGGAAAAGGTGTCACCTAGGAAATAAAGTGTAGCTTGCAAATAAATATTTCAAAGCAGATTTTCACAGGGAAATGTTAATGGCTCTAAAATGCTAGACTATGACAATACAAGATCATCATATTACAATGTGTGTCATTTATATGTGTTTGAAAGGAACCCTGCAGTACTGCTGTTCTTTACTATAATTTTCTTATTCTGAGTGGAAATAAACCTAATATATTTTCATAAAGTTATTTAGATCTCACAATGAGAGGCATAGGTTCACAGTTAGAAAAAAAATTAGCTAATTACTAGATGAGTGCATAAAATTATTAATATAATGAACAAATTGTAGAAAGAGCTTAATAGTGTAAATTGTATTTTATATGCTTATCCTCTATATCTGCTAAAATTTGGACATTTTGAAAGAAGTATAAACAATTTTACCTTTAATATTCTTAAAGATTCGGAAGTTTCCTGTATTTCCTATTGGTTTTACCATAAATATTTTTATCCAGACTTAGTGTCTGGTCTCTCTATCACCACAATAACACTTTTGCATGGTTAAGGTAAAAACCTATAGACACAAGATTAATCCCAGAAAAATAGTAAAGAGATGGCTTTATAAGCAAATTTTGCCATTGCAGGTCTTAAAGAGACCTCTATTCTAGTTAAACACTTAGGAAGAAATCCCTTTATAATCCTAATCCAAATCCCTTATCCCTTATGATTTTCTATGGATTCTTGAAGATCTTTTCTGGGATTAATTGTTTCTGAGAGAAATTATTCCTCTTCATAGACCTCTTCTCTTAAGTGGACACCCTTTAGAAAGGAGGAAAAACAAGAATCGAAGAAATATAAGTGTTAAAATTGTGAGAAAAATGTTATTAATAATTAATGTAAAAAATTTTGCTTTAAAAATCTTTATAGGAGTTTATTTAACTAAGTAAAGCATTTAATAGTAATTTCATTACAGAGCTATGGCTAGAAACTTGAAACTGTTCAAAGCAAAGTGGTGGCCAGGTTTGTTTTTCACATATGAAAAGGAATGTTTCCTTATAAAATCAATGGCTGTTCAGAAATTAACTTGAAACTTTAACAAGAATCTGGATTACTACAGGAGGAATGCAGTTTTCCAACCTTAGAGCTTTGAAAAAAATGAGAAATAGTTTAAACTGTTGTTACAAATGCAAATTATATTCTTTAAACTTTTTTTAACTTAAAGTTAGTCATTTGATGAAGTAGAAAAAAACCCCACACTTCTTCTTTGGAAGCTTTTTATAAAATACCATCTCATTCTTTTTAACACAAGAATTTATCTATTAATTTGCTTCTGAAGGTATGAGCACAGGGCAGCAGAACCAGTCAGGCTGTTCTTGGCCAACACTCCCTTGCAAACGTGTTCACCTGGACCCCTCAATGCTTGGAGGGGCCTCTGTGAAACAAATCCTCAGTGCTCAGTGCCCTGCTCACAAAACATTCCTGAAAAACTTCCTGCCATTTCCATAAGGGAAAACTGCCACCTGTGGTTGTATTTTGTGCCAGGGTTCCGTGGTTGGGGATTCAGTAACAGCACAAACTCTCCTGTTTGGGCCTGTTCTGCCCACTGGGGGTGACAACAGCTGTTCAAGCTGTGCTGCCAAAGGGCATGAGCATGAAAGGGGAGCACAAGGAGTTCCCTTGCCCTTGTGTGCCAAGGTCATGGGCTTTTTCCTCATTTGCAGATGTCCAAATTTCAATAAAATCAGAACAAAAATGGGAAGTACATTTATCTGAAAACTCCTTCTAGCCTCCTGGCTTCTCAAAACACTTCTCAGGTGGATCTGATTTAGTAAATTATTTGGTGGTTTTCACTGCACTTTTCCTAACTAGCTTCTGTTGCTCTTGGCAATGAACATTTTTACTTTTTCAACACTATTTGAGCTGTCTTTTTTTTTTTTTTGCAAAGCTGTAAGATAAACTTCCTGCATATCCCTTTATCTCTCTCCTTACTCCAGATTAACAACAAAGACATAATTCCCCTCAATAAAGTATATAGGAGGTCCTAAGTGAATTGTAGTGCCCCTGGGTAAAATCCTTCAGCCATTAAAGAGGATGAGAGCTTTACTAGGACTTTTGACCAATCAGATTATCATCTAATTGGCATAAACTGGCCATTCCCTAAGCACTGCCAAAATCCTGGTTTTGTTGCAAGGCTCTGAGACTGTCACACCCACAACCATTCTGTACTCCAGGCCTGGAATTGCAGGTTTGCAGTGTCCTGCTGATAAATGAAATGCTGGCAGGCATTTGCTGCACTTTCTGTGTTGTGGAATTCTTTGCTGTGTTGGCCAGAATGCCTTCCTGCAGGCTTCCCAAAACAGTCCAACCCAGCATCATCAAACAGGGCTTGTAGGTACAGAGGAGCAGCTTGTCACAGCCAGCAGAAGGGACAGAATAGGAAGCACAATGTGTATGTGTAGAGAATGCAGTGAGAGAAAATAAGAAAGCAGTTCAAAAGTGATCAGATTAGCCCCTGAAGAGCAAGGGTCTGCGTGGTGAAAGCTGGGGTTTTTTTCTCTTGGCTGGTGCTGGTGAGTGTAAAGGGTGAACTAACACAATGAAAACGAACTTTTCAGGGTAAAAACTGCTCTGCTCTTGAGAGTTTATTGTGGACACTTCCAGCTTAACAAGTGCTAACTCAAATAATGTCCAAATTTTGTTATGTACATTCTCTTTTATGTATGTTCATGGCTGTGTATAGATAGCTATTATCAAATGTGGATTTCCTCTGATTGACAAAGAGTAAGTGGTAAATGGCAATTGGATTATTTTGGATTATGTTGCAAACTCATTAGAATCAGAAGTATAGTCTCATAGCCTCAAGCTTGGTTGAACAGACATGCTGCTTAAATGTATGAGCTGAAACCAAAATTACGTAACTGAAGGAATCTTAAAAGCTATCTAGATAGCTAAAAATTCAAGATTAAATTCAAATCCTCGTTGTAATCATCTGGGAATGATTATCAATGCAGTTTTGTAGCATGGTTCCAGAGAATTTTTCCAACTATTTTTTCTATTATAAAAATCAACAAAAAAGTTAGTTCATAAATATTCAACACACTCACTTCCCTTCTTGACTTTATCTGATGATAATAAAACTGGAATCAGAGCCAATATGTACATTTCAAGGAGATTTATATTGTAAAGCAGAGAACATAGAACAAAGTAGTGAAAATCATTTATGATTGAAACTGTAGATTGAAGTCTTCCAAGTCTCTCCCTGAGTAGCATCTCACAATTGCCTCATAATATTGGGATTTGTATTCATAAGCTTTTTAATGTATGCAGCCAACCTCTTCTTCTTTATTGTGTAACCACTGCACTGATTCTGCTTGGGAAAGTTGGGATGACTGATTGAAAAATTA
Organism: Anthoscopus minutus; assembly: GCA_013399455.1. Lineage (NCBI taxonomy): Eukaryota > Metazoa > Chordata > Aves > Passeriformes > Paridae > Anthoscopus > Anthoscopus minutus. The sequence continues at coordinate 62,705 of VWYI01007428.1, read as the reverse complement.
GGAGGAAATTGATTTTACAGAATGTTAAGTTTCTGATGAGAGCATTTTAACATCTAAAATACAGTATCAAAGTTTTGCACAGCCAAAATGATAAAAAGTTATCTTTATAGCTGTGAATATACCAGTTTAATGCTTGCACCTGCATATGTGGACAGAACTGACCTATTTTTGAATTTAAGTTTTCTTCATTTTTTTTACAAATCTATGAGTTTTGATAAAAAAGATGAGGGCGGGAGTTCAAGGATTTAGAGAGATGATTAAGCTCTACGTCAACAGTTAAAAACAATATTGTTTTGGCATGAAAAAGGCAAGAATAGTTTGTGTGAGGGCAAACCAACAATGAAACCAAGGGGTAGTTTTCGTTTGCCTTTCAGTGAGGTGACTCTTACCATATTAAAAAATAAGGAATATCAGTTGCTATCCTTCTTTATTTTGATGAGCAAAAACCTGGCAGAATACAGTCATAAAAAGGTTGTGTTGATGGTTTGTGGGTTTTTTTCAAAACATGATTCCTACTAGTCTGGCAGTGTTTTCTGTACTAGTTTTTGACATCGAGAATCCCAGTGACATGAAAAATTACAACAGGCATGAAGCACTGATGATTGATATTGCTGACAGCTGTGGTTAGTAGTGGGAATATTTGGCACTGGAAATTATTCAACAATGAAAATACTGTTATTTGGTGTGCCTGTCTGACAACAAAATATAATTTTATATGTTAAATTCAGTAGTATATCATAGGAATAGCACTTCATTAATCAAATGTGTTAAGTAAAATTTAGATTTCAAAGTGAAAGTGAAATCACAAGGGAAACACATCACTGTTTACCAAAGATATTGAACTTTTCATTTTGTAGATGGTAAATATGTCCCTGCACCATTGGGCAACATTTCAAAGTACAACTCTGCACCCCAATGACAGCAAAATGAGTCTCATCCTTCAGATGTGTTCTTAAAGTCTGCTAGTGTGTGACTCAAAGCTGCTATGTAATAGTCTAGTACAGCAATGCTCTTTCTTGTCATACCAATACTTTTATTTTATTAAATAATCATTCTGCCTTCTAACTGCAGTATAAAATGCAAAAATATTTTCTTAATATTTTTATTGCCATAATGTTAATTTTTGCACTAAAGGATAATGTCAGTGACTGACTGTATTTCTCCCACATATATTTTGCATTGATGAATATATTTATTAAGATATGTCAAATGGTTTCTCTGAATTAAAAGCTGAATAGAAGTAAATGATAGGATGCAAAGCAGTAATCCAATCTCATTGTTCTTATTGTACAATAAATGAAGAAAGATAGAGCAAAAACTTCACTGTGCAGTCTGATGGAAATCCTTATATGCAGCAGAGCTTATGAAGACCTACCCAGAACAACTCAAAACTAAAATTGCATGTAGGATCCATAAGTCTCATAGACTTTCCAATAAAATCTACCAAATATTTTAGAACAAAGAGATCTACTGAATATATGGAATGATGTTAAGTTCACAGTTTCATTTGATTACGAACCAAATTCCTCAGTCCTGTTCATGCAAAATTTTATACTTACTATTGCTTTTGCTTTCCATTTTTTTCATTTGCCAGATTAAGCAACCAGGACAATTCCAAAGGCATGGAATTAACTGTTTGCTAGGAGCAATGCCAGAGTTCTGACATCATACACTTCATGAATATTGGTGTGGTTATGAATAAATAGATATTGTGTATGATATATAGTAACATTTTCATAATCATCCTGTTTTTTAAAAAAATTAATTGATGAAATCTACCAGCAGTCAAAGACAAATGAGATATTTCATTTGTTTCACTTTTTGCCTTTCCTAAACAACCCCAGAATCTCTCATTCTCAGGTTGTAATTAGCTTCCTTGAAAATATTCATTGGTGTTTCAAGAAGTTTCAGAGCATCTTCTCATAAATCAGCATCGTGCATCTGAATTAAATCTGAATGTAAATTAGAAACGTTTTATATTAATGATTGTGAGGCTAAACACACATTCAGAACTGATTAAACATTACTGTCTTTCAATGACTGAGTTACAAGAGGAATGGATTTTCAGACTCTGTATTTATGTGGGAAATTTGGTTTCCATCATGGAAGCTCTGGATATCTGGAATGCATTGCTATAGCTGTAGTTATATTAACAAAAATTCTATCACTAATTTTCTAATGCTTTGAAATTGTACTTGTAGCAATATTTCAGTTTAAGTCAGTAGGTAGAAATTAATTTAAAGGTTTTAAAAAGTCTCAAGATAGCTATGACAAAACAACTTGCAGCTTCTAACCTCAGACTGAACTTATATTTAAATATACTATATTTCTTTTGACATGGCTGGTGATAGTAGTGTGGGCTTTTACTTGGATGATTAGTTTGTAAAATGTATCATTTAGAAGTGGACTTTGTCCTCTTAGCTGTATATTACAATCAGAATGCTATAAGCAGCTCTCTCCCAGGGTTAACTGAAAGCTAAACTTGTGTTTAACTCGGGAATTTAATCTAAATTATCAGGTTTTTTTAGAGTTAAGGTTTTCTGTATAGATCACAGAAATCCCAGTAAAATGATTTTTTACGCTGGCAGCAAAGAATAGGGATTTCAATGCAAGCAAGTTCCCTGTCTAGCTGGCTACAGTCCCCTCTGTCACAGCACTGTGAACTCCTTTGCACAAAGAACATCCTCCAGTTCAGCTGGCCAGGTTGTCCTCCCTTGTTCTTCACTTCTTGGAGCACTCCAGCAGCAATATTTCTTTACTCCTGTCAATCTGCTCAATCTTTTTCTTGGCTGAAAACTTATTATTTGTGTTGTCCATCTTTCTACTCATAGAATATTGGCCCTGTCTGCACAGCACAACTTTTCAGTCTCTTTTCCTTCCGAGTGAGCAGGTTAACAATCAATTAAAGTTAATGAAGAAAATAGTGCAATTCCTGTGGGCTACACCCATGCACAAAGCCAGGCCTAAGAAAGCATTTCACTGTAATCAAACAACCCAGACACCAAAGAAGCCAAACAATGTTATTTGCTCAATCCTTTTCATTTTGCAAACCTCTGTCCCAACAAAGGGTTTGAAGTTGCAAGGCCCCTGTCACCAGAAGCACAAATGACAGCAATGCTGCACATCCTCAACAACCACTTCTTCAATATCATGCAATTAATATTCCAACAGTTACTGTGTAAGCAAATTAGTTCTCATGTTTGATATGCTCCATGGGCTTTACATTTTGAACTAAAGGCCTTCTCCTTACTGAAGTGTCTTAGTAAGTCTCCTTGCTTACTCCCAATGACCAACGGTAGGAATTATATTTAGGCAATGCGAGACAATGAATCATCTGCTTTAAACATGTTAAGCATGTTAAATCATAAAAATACTTAGTTTGCCAAATACAACAACAAAAAAGCTTATTCACTCTTGATGAAAGACTGAAAAATATTCTTGCAAGTTCTATTTTCACAGTGTCAAACTAGTGACAGTTCCTGTCACTGGTAAACACAGGCTGAGCTTCTATGAGCACAAATGGGAAGAAGAATAGGGATATGCAACACAGAATTTTTATTCCAATGTACAAGGACTTTAAAAAATACCCTCCTATTTAAATGCCTACTATCTCAACACAGAAATAAAGAAAAAAAAAGTTAACTTATCATAAGGCACCAGTTATAGAGATGGAATAGCTTTGTTTTCAGCACTAGCATTTGTTGTTAGTCAGTATCCAGGACAACTGACAATCAAATGCAGCAGCAAGCATAAGTCTGAATATATTTTTTAAAAGGTCATTTAAATCACATGTACTGCAGATCTTTAGCCAGTATTAAAACTGGCCATGTGAAACAGTGCAGCATTTCCTTCTTTGGATCGTGTGTTTAAAATCCACTTTTTAAAAGTTAAATTAAAAATAAAGAAATAATTCATACATGTCAAACTAACTAAAAGCATTTTTCATCTTAAAAAGCTCCTTCATCTATAATCAGCTTCCCTTTAAAATCACCTTTGTCTTGGGAGCCTGCATAAATTGTTTAAATTTACTAGTTCAAGGCTGGTTCTTGGGAAAAAGAAACAGAGCTTTTACTGATCATTAGGAAAAGTGACTGGGAATTGCACCAACTGAAGTATTTTCTCACTCTGCTATCATGGATCATGAATCAGAAATAATAGCAGTAATCACGTTTCAGAAATGAGGATGTAGCTTTGAAGCCTCCTAACTCCCACTCCATCAGTGTTATAATCCCAACAAGTTAAATAAATCCCTTACTTCTAACACAGTAAGCAGGGGGAAAAAACCAAAACCAAAACAGGAAAAGAAAGGAATACCTTGAATGCTGCTGCTTTCTAAAGATTCCTTAAAGTCAGAGATTAACACAACAACTCAAATTCTGCAGAAAGGTTTGCTTTTGCTTTATGTTTTTAGCATAACTTTTTTACTTTCTTTTATTTAACATCTCATGTTAGAAGACTTGAATGCTACACTTTTTGATGGATATCTGCTGCTTGTTTACAAAGCACCACTGCATTCTAATGTGTTTGAATGAAGGGGAGTAAGAGAAAAACAATCCTAAGGAAAGCGCAGTACTGGAAGAAAATTATGACAACAACTTAAGGACAAAATACCTTTTACAAAAAATCATCTAGGTTGTCTGAAGTCACATGTGCAAAGAAAAAAACCTGTGTCTTTCAGGAACTTCCTAAATGTCTGGTTTTTTCTGAATAGCAAAAAAGAAGAGACAAGAAACTGAGTAAACTGCAAGACTCTGAGAAAAGCTTTTGGCCTTCCACTGGCCTGCAAGTTCTTGCAAATAGCTGCAAGCATCAGAGAAAATCCTTGTCCTCTGGCAACAAACAGTCCAGAAACAGAAACACACTCATTTTCAGTGTCAGAGATCATGTGAAGTTTGTCATTTTGACAAAAGAGCTTCCCTTCACAAAACACCTTCAGAATGTGTTGGCAACATCAGCAAAATGTTTTCAAGAGGACAGAAAGAGACAGAAAGAACATTCAAATTAGAACATTTTTAATAATGTTTGGCTTTCAACAGCTTGTCTGAAAGACACAGTATGGAAGGGATATGTAATGACTAAGAAATTCCTCCTGCCCTGTTCATACTTATGGATCAATGTGAAAAGTACATCAGCCTCATTTAAGTCTCATTATGAGATGTCAAGTAGATAAAGTGGTAACTAAGAAAACTTTAAAAATTAGTATTAAAGTTTATGATTCAATAATTCTACACAATTTCATTTTCTATGTATAAGTAAAGATCTGGAATAGAATTCCTATGAAAGCTGTGATTCAGCCTGGTTTATTTGGTTATTTAAAAGTACCCTGAAAAAGCCTGACATATTTCCAGCCATGATGGTAGGTAATGCTTCACTGCTAAAGTTTCTATCTGTAGTATCCACTCCTGCAATGTTTAAGAACTTCACAGTAAAATTCTGATTTGCTAAGATACTGACCTTGAAAAATTTGTCTTAATAGTTTTGTCTTTATGTAAAGATTTTTTTCCTGTGCCATAAATGCACATTTTCAACAGATTTCAATCCCTTGTGATGTTCTGGCTAATTCTAGTAGGTCATTTAGTCATGTTTTACATGAGTTTATGAGAATAAAAGCAACAAATACAGAACAACAATTCACTTGCTATGAAGTAAATGTATGCAATATTGGTTTTAAAATGCCTTGAGTAATTTCACCACTTGAAACTTTGCACTTAACTATCTAAAATGATTGACTTAATGCATAAAGTTGATTAAAGACTGAAACAATTACCATCAGAGCTGCTGGCTTTTGAGGCTTCTTTCTGTAGCAGGAATGTCTGAGATGCATAAAAAGCATTGTTGGGACTGTCCTTCTACATGACCCAAAAGATTAGGACAGCTGCAAAGTAGTAGCAGTGCTTCTGGGTTGTAAATTGCAGTGGTGCAAGAGCTGCATCACATGTAAATCTTCCCTCTGTGCCCGAGGGCTGTATTCTTTTATGGATTAGGTGGTATGGATGTCTGGGGTCAGCATAAACCAATATCCCATTAAATGTGTATTTTTTTTTCTTCCTTGATGTAGTACCTATGTGGCCCTGAGTTGCATTTATATGCAAGAGGTCCTAGAAGCAAGGCTTAAACCTGAATTCAAATCTGAGAAACAATGAGTTTAAAGGCCTGCTGTATTAGTTGTGTATTGTAGTATATACAAAGGGTTTTAAGCAAAATATCTCAGCGTGATCATTTCAAATAATCTAGATAAAAATCAATGCAGCAAGAACCTTTTTATTTTCTGGCTTCTTCATGAACTGGGATTCTGAATAAACACTTCACATGTGAGAGAATATAATGGACCCAAACTTCTTTACAGTTTGGTACCCTTCCTGCAAACATGGTCATGGGAAGGATCAGACATCAGCAAGGAGCTGACACACAGGGCAAAGAGATGCAGTACACGTTCCCATCCTCATTAACCCTTCAGAAGCCAAGCTGCAGGGTGTTGGAGCACCTCTGACTGAGGGAGAGCCCAGGTTCCCCTCCAGAGGTGGTGTTTTTACACAGGCAGGGTGTGTGCTTCCCTCTCTGCACTGCACATCTGCAGAGCCCCAGGTGGAAGCTCTTTGCTGAAGAGCAGGGCAGACAGATGAGGTGTCACATGACAAGGTGTCACATCTCTCTGTGCATGGCACCTTTATTTGAAGGCACAGTTTTAATTCTCTCCCATTACTCTGTAAGGATGCATACAAGGAATGGCCATCAGCCTCTCCCACAAAGCAGGCACCAAGAAGTGCAGGCAGCTCCTGGAGCTGCTCTTTCTCCTATTGTCTTTACACCCGTCCACAAAAAAAGCACACCAATAACTGCACAATACAGTCCAAATAAAACTCCAAATACAAGCAAACTTTCTTTCTATAGTTAAGGAAAAGATAAGTGCACACACTTTAAATGTTTCAAAATGCAAATACCAATGCAGTAAAAGTATATTTGCAGTAAAATGCACATCTACACTGATCTACAGTACAGTATAAGCCACCCAATCTAAAGCCTAACAAACTAAACTTTCCTGAATGATACCTTTTTATTTTCTAAATATATTGAACTTGATTTTGTCAATCTATATATAATTTAGCATGTATATATTCGTATTTTTTAGATATGGCTGAATATAAGTTACATAAATAAATGTCCAAATTAAATTTGCAGTGGCATTGTTTATCACAAGAGGAACATGTATCTGAGCATAAGATCTGCACTGTGCCCTAACAGAGACTGGGAAATAAGTTGTCTAGGACTTCAGAACCACTTGAAATGTCACCATATCTCATCTGAAGCTCCAAGGTTCACTTTTTTCTTGCCTTCAATAGCATAAACATGTAATAGCAGATACAGAATAAAAACATTATGTAAAACTTAAAATAATCTTCTCAGCTTTCCCTTGAGAAAATGAAAACCACATACAACTTGATGCTATCCAGCGAAGTATTTAATTATTATACTAGTGGATATGATCTAACAGCCTAATGAGACCACTTTGCTACTGGATGTTACAGCTCTATGAAACATATTGTTAAATTCAGCTGTAACCACAACAATTTGTATTTTGGTATAACAAAACATAGAATAAGGCAAAGGTTGATGAGCTGAGCAAGAACAACAAGTAGAAGAAGACAAAAATACAAAACCAATATTAGTCAACCAAGAAAGCTAATTAAAACTAAGTATAATATAATTTTCCTATTCAAAATTTGTTTCTCTCACTGTTACACTAATCTGCACTAGGAAGCTAAATTTTTCTGATTCTGAGAAAATTAAGATTTCTAATTGGCAAGAACCCATGTCCTCATGATCCTCATTTGACATTCAGCAATATTAGCTTCATAATGCTCTTTTAAGCGCCAGCATTCTAGCTATTGATAAAGTTAAAATGCAACTTACGTAAGTTATTTGGAGGAGGTCTCGTCTCCATGTTTTCATAATGCTGCACGTGTACTACAATGTTTAGATCTCTTTCCATATGATCTGTTGTACAAGGACCTTGAGGTCGCATAACATCAGCAAGAGCCCTGAAAACCAAACAAAACCAGAATAAATCTACAAAATCTGTAAGACATTAACAACATGTTCCAAGATCTAGCTCAGTTTGCAATTCAGTCAATCATAATGTCTGCTGGAGAAACTGGCTCCCTTCACAGTAAATGCAGGGAAGTAAATTCATTGTGAGACTTCACACCTAAGGCTCTTTTTAGGTTGTCTTACTGTGCTAGAAGTAAAACACAGAGGCACATTAAGTTCTTTAGGTGTCCTGCCTTTGGAGGAATATAATTTAAGCTCCTTGAGCCTTGCAGAGTTCTGCCACTGCATGTGCAACATTAATTAATATTAATAAGTAATTAACATTATTGCCATCTTGGTTAAACTGAGCACCTCAGCACCTAGCCCGTGGCTACACCCTTCACAAACTGCTTAGCTTCACACCTAAATTACTAATTTCAAAGGAAATTCTCACACATGCATTTGCAATTAGCATACACAACACAGAGGTTTTCACAGTTTTTATTCCAAAATGTCATTCAAGTTGAAAATTCATATAACTTCCATGCAGAAATCCAGTAAGCAGGGATTTAAGGATTTCTCATCCAGATGGGGAGATCAAAAAGGTCTTTTTCTAACTTCTGTGAGTGTCCTAGTCTTTAACAGAGAGTAAAGCTTGCACAGGAACACTCCTTGCTCCTTTGAAGGCAGTTCGGAAACAAGATGAAAGCTTTGTGCTAGCAAAGAGGGAGTAAGCAAAAGGTCCCTCAGTCGGGCCAGGCGCAGCCGGGTGCTGGCTGTGGGTGTGCCCCCAGAGCCCCGGCAGCCGGGCACACTCATCCTGCTCCGGTGGCTGCCCGGGGACCGCTCCCACCGCCGGCTGAGCCTAAGGCCAGCCTCAGGCACGCGGGTAAATGCACACACCTGGATCAGCCCTGGTGAGCCAGAGTTACCGACCAAGTTTTAGGTTGTGAAATTCGCAGCATGGTAACATCTGACTGTATCTGTGAGCCTGTGCTATTGTACAGAGTTCCATAGGAAGCAGGATTAGCCCTTAGCTATGTGCCAGAGCTACCTGCTGAACTACTGTGCACTAGGAAATAATTGGCCCACCTGCAGAAGCTGTTGCCTTAGGCAAAGGAAAGCTGTAGTATGTGTTACCAGTATCTTCAGGGTTCAGTGCAAATGTTTTTTATTCAAGTCAATGCCTCATGGACCATTATTTACCTCCCTTTTATTTTATTCTTTTTAATTTTTAGACCTCTTGAGCATTCTTTTTTCTAGGCACTATGCCCAGTTTAGTTTAATTTTCTGCAAAATTATATACAGTGTCCCAGATACTGCATCAAGAAATAACAGATTATAAACTAATAAATAAATTCTTTTAAAAAGTACATTCCTTGGTGAAAGCCATGGCAAGTCCCATCTACCTTCTCCACTGTCCTTCTGTGACATTATGATTTCTCAGTCAAGCAGCACTATACTTATAAATATTAAAAAGTAGGTAGCTTCATTAAAGTCACAGACAGAAATCCTGAGCTGGATCTTGCTTTCAGATTGCTGGAACATTGCTTTGGTGCACAGCTGAACAGTACTGATATTGTCTTGTCTTTTATGGCTGACATTATGTTATTAAAATATTAGTTACAGTTGTGATCAACATGTTAGAGAATATGTTGATCCTGGAAAAGGTCAGAAGACAGTAAGCACATGATTAATGGTATCAGAGTAATGCTCCCATTTGAAGCAGTGCTTATACAGCAGAAATAGCAGAGCTGGCCTACATAGCAGAATAATAAAAATTCAACAGAAGAGATTTCACAAAGACATGTAGAAATGATGCAAAAGAAAAGCATTATATTGCAAAAACCATTTAAAATAAGTGGGGACCAAAACGACAATTCGACAATTGGGGATCAAATAATCAATTGACATCAATTGACATCAATATTAATTCTAATTCCAGAGGCAGCTGGACACTTTTTTGGGAAGGGAAAATAAATAAATGAAAGTTCCTAATTCCAGTGTGAGAGTTAAAACTGTGAGATCTATAAGTACTTCCCAACTTTGTGAGAGTGGGTTTTCAGAAATCTTTTCCTCATTGCTCTTAATTTGATGGTAAATATTGTGTGCTGTAGACTTTAAACACCCTGTATGAAGGCAGATGAATGACTGCCTTTCTATGAAAATGCTAAGTTTTCTACCAGTTCAAAATGGTTTTCAAGGAATTACCTGTCCAATTCCTTCTATATTAAGAAAAGATGAAGTACTCACCATCAAGTTCTGTTTTTAATAACACAGCACCTATAGTATGTTAGCCAGAGTTATACAGTCTTCTCAGGGCAGAATAGCTCATATAACTGACAGCATGTCCTTATTCTCTGCTGATGTCAGAGAGAGTTAAAAATGTGTAGCAGCTTTAGTATCACTGAAGTAGAAAGGAAATGCTGTACCTGCATTTTGTTCTTTTAGGGATTTGCCCATATAATGAAATTAATAAATTAATAAAAAATATTCCCCAGTACATGACAAAGTCCTTGAACAGATGTTTGCTCTGAAAAATTCCACATAGGCCAGGAGACTTTTAAAATTCCTTCAGGCATTTGTCTCAGCTAAATATAGTCATATGGATTTTGTTCATTATCTGAAGAAATTGTTATAGTCAGTCCCACTGAAAAGTTAAACTTCGACAGAGGGTCTTTACCTACACCCATGATGTACTGGATGATTTTTTAAGGAAATGCAAAGTCCAAGATAACCTTCTAATCAGGGAGCAATGTCATTAAGACCTGTGCAGTGATATTGATTGTAGTATTACAGAAGTGGAGAAGTGTTACCTATGTAGGAGTTAATGGCCCAGAACTATCCAAGTATCAGAAAACTTCAGCATTTCTCTTGCCATAAGATTTTTCTTTTTGGATATGTAATACTGGTTTGGAGTCTTATAAAGCATGTGGAGCCAAGCATTTCCCTTATGGGTACAAGCTGAAAGAAGCTGAAACACAGGTTATTTCATGAAAGGTCACTTGTCATATTTTGCCTCCAAAACTGGGTCAAAACCCATAAGGGAAATAATTTCACACATAGGATCCAGGATTTTGGCAAGTCAGGCTATTTATGGCCCCAACCACATGTCTTTTAAATGATCAATAAAAGACTCCTGAGCTGAGCACTGGGAACTTTCTTCCTTGTGAAATAAGAAAGAAGAGCTCAGATGGTTCACAATGTTTGGAAGACTGCTAACACACTGTCAGAAGAACTGTTTTAAAAGATAGGTGTTACAGCATAAGAGCATGATTGTAAATATTGTCCTTTCAGTTCTTGGTTTGTTTGCACATTCTCCAAAAGGATTAAGGAAGAAGACAAAGGTGCAGTTGTATTTACAGAATAATCTCCTCCATGCAACAGAGGTAAAGCTTTATCATTTTCTATTCATTTTTGAGAGACAATTCTCCACTTGAACTGATGGAGCCTGGCAGCCCATTGGTGTTGTCTCAAGCAGCAAGAACGTGCTGCCCTCATATGCCTAACAAAGCTCCTGGTCTGCTTCAGCAGGCAGATCAAATCTGTGTCCTCTCATGCACAACACTGCCACGTTCCCTCCCTCTGCCATAGCTCTCTCCTACACCATCTGATTTCCTTTTTCTTCTCAAAAACAGGAGAGGAAAGGAAGAGCTACTATGGATACTACTATTACTGCTTAGTCTTGGACTCTGTAGCTGAAGGGAATACTCATCTCCTTTTAACATCAAGGAATACATTTTAAAATGAAGAGAAACAAAACATGCAAGTTCGAAAATGAAATACACCATGCAGGGTTAATGCTGTACTCCCCTCTCCACATCCATCCTCCAGATTTACAGTTCTGTGCCAACAGAAAGAAAATGTCAACAATGCTATACCTGGCCTGTTTCCTCAAAACCAAAGGAACAAGCTCTCTAAAAGACAAGCCTTGACTTCTTTTCTAAAGGGACTTGCCCAGTAGACACATTTTCCCTATAGATTTTTTTCACTAATTCAATATATTTCCACAATGCTTTTTTCATTGTTGAATATTTCAGCAAAATTCAGTGAAGTTAACAGAGTGGTCTTGGTTTGTTTTGGTATAGCACTAAACAAAATTTATTGAAAGGTAGCTCAGTTAAAGAAAGTTTTCTTTATTAATGTTGTACTGTTCTTACACACACTAGTGACTTACTTCAACAGCAGATCTACCTGCTGCAAGGTGAAGTAAGGAATTAAAAAGTGTGGCACAGTTTTGCTTCCTACTTAGAAGTCCATATTCTTATTCACACGTGTCAGGTCTCTGTTCATATTTTGAAATATTTTTAGTAAATTAAAAATGGAAGTGTATTATTTACACCATTTGTATTAAGTTGTTCATTTTTCTTAAATAATCAGCCCTCATTAAAAGAAATCATTTTCCATTATGCATTGTCTTTTTTTGATGAGCAGTGCTATCCCTTTCCTAGGTGAATTTGTTCATAGAAATGAAGGGGATTCAGATGTTTCATGTAGCCATTGGCCAGACAAGGGAAAGGAGACAATCTTAGCTAAGGAAATAGATGAAAAATCATTCCCTCTGTGTTTCATACTGCCAGCCAAAATGGAGTAACACTTAGTACTTTTGCTTTGGCCTACCTAACACTCCTGATGCAATAAACTTCTGCTTATTAATAAGGTTCAGTATAGAAAAAAAATAGGAGGTGTTCTTTTTTGGTTTGTTTTTCTGATACTGTAGTGATTAATTTATAGAAAAAGGTGACTATGAACACAGCCTACATATTATATCAATTGTTGGTACTATTAACTGTTTGAACAGATAAATTATTTTTTAAGTATTGCAGCCTTTTTTCAGAACATTAGTAGTGTATAATAAGCTAGAATGGAATATTTTAGTTAAACACTCACTTGAGGACTAAGAAGTTACTTCAATTCTTCACTCAATGAACATATTTATAGATTGCCAAAAGGATCTAAAAATCTAATTCCTTTTCAAATTAATGTTAAACCCATCCCACAACTGGAATAAGAGAGAACATTAAAAAAAAAAAAAAAGCTATAGTTCTTCTTTTTCAGAACATGACTAGCTATTATGTGTACTGAGTGGGTGACTGTTTTCCCATGTGATCATGACTTTCCAAGTTTCTGTATAATCCTGCCTTGAACAGTTTCTTGTACAAGATCACAGACGCTGCTCAGTAATCAAGGTAACAGACGACCTTTACTAAGACACACTTCAGAAACCTAATCTTTATGCAAATATGACTGAAGGATATCAGAATGATTTTCCAATCTCCCATAATTCTACTTCCATAAACTGAGACAGAACATCCTTTCAGAATACTTCACACCTGTACTTTAGATAGCAAATATTTCTACTCACAGAAGCAGGAGCTATTTAAGCCATAACTTGCAGTGATGGCTATAATTTCACTCTGTTCTGGGTTTTGTGACTGTTACCAGCCTTCTTTTTTTGCCTGCACAAAGACACTATAGAGAAAGACTGAATCAAGGGAGAGCTTTTTGCAAACAAGCTCTGTAGATTAAAATTTAAAAAATAAATTTGTATTCATTTCCATGTATTGTTTTTCTCAATTTATATTCAAAATGTCTAAAATATTATCATACCTTCCTCAACAAAAACCATCTTTGTAGAAGTATCACTGACACGCTGTTGACTAAAATTTCTGCAATGTGTTTTTTTCCTCAGTAGTAAAGCATATCCATATCAGCCAGTTATAAATAGCAAATAATAGCTCATGGACTGGTGATGCATTGTCAGGAGTATTTCTGTGACTCTGTTCATTTCAGGATAAGCAGTTAATCAAAGAGTCATGCAGAAACTTCAGTAAAAATGAGGCTTCAGGTGTTGGGTTGATCTCCTGGACTGTCTTTAAAAGGATGACTTTTCATCTAAGCCTTAAAGATTGTGAGCTACACCATTAGCAGTTAGGGCAAGAGGAAGTTTTCTGCCACACTGCACGTCCAGTAGAAGGTATCCTTTAATTGCATTTCATTGCTAAAGTTGCCCAATATCCTGGGATCTATTTAGACTCTTTAATGGATCTGTTTGCCTTTTTTAATGATTTTCTCCCATCTGCTTTACTTTCATGTGGCTGGGATTAGCATAAAGAATCAGACAGGCTGCAAACTTGACAAATATGTTATGCCTTGATTTGGAACTGCTGTGACAATCTGGGTTTGGAATTTGTTGTTCAAGACCCTGGGCTCTGTCCCGAGTTGCCCACCTGCCTATCCACCACTAGGCAGCCAGGATCTGGAGTAGACGGTACACAGCATGCCTAACTCTAGGTGGGGGAGGTTCTCTTTGATATAACTCAGCCATTACACCGTGGAGACAGAGTTAGAACACACACACAGATGAGGCAAGACTTCCATATTCCATTTTTCACTTCACAACAGTAAATGAAAAAAGGGTAAGAAATTCTACAATAGCTTTTCCTTTCTGTGTCTTCCTTTCCACCCTGACTCATTTTCACAGCTTAGAAATTTTACAAATAGCTCACACACTTGCAAGGGCTGGAGGAGTAGGGAAGGTCCTGCCAAAACCATTTTGCAGCTGGAGAAGGAGGGTGAGATGGCATTTGTTTACATCCTTCTGTTGAGAAGTAAAACATTTTCCAATCCTTGAAACTGTTGGAAGAGGGAACGCATCAGGCTTTCTATAATTCAGTGTTGCTGGTTTCAGAATTTTGTTTTTCTATTTCTGCACAGTATATCTGGGAACACTTGCAGGATCTTGTTAGGGAGAGGGTCATGCACTGCAGATAAAAATGGACTACTGTTGTGCAGACTCTACAATTATCCTTAATCTTCCTCAGTATGCATGTTCTGTGATAACCCGGGCTGAGGGCACCACAGGAGCTCTGCTCAGCAAAGTTGGTCTCTCTGTCACCTTGCAGGGGAATGAAGCCTGCCTGGCAGGAGTTGTTTGTTTGGCAGGGACACATGGGCTCCTCTCTGCTCTCTATGGGCTGGGCAGGAGGTAGTGGGGAAGGGGACCCTGCTGCCTGGCACTCAGCCTTACCTGGACATGTGTTCTCGCTGGGGTCTGTGTGCCTTCTCCAGCCCTAGTTTGGTGAAGATCCCCACCAGCACCATGACTGCTACAACCCCACAGATGATGTAGACAATAAGGTTGGTTTTATCCCGGGTAGGGTCATGCAGAGGGTCGTCTATACGGGAAGGAGGTTTCCCAGTGTTCATCCACAACGGCGTCTCATAGTTTGTGCAGGTGCTTTGATCCAGTCTTGTCTTCTTGAACTTGCAGCAAAACCTGAAGCCACAAGTGCCACAGCAGAAGATGAACTCTCCCGAGCTGCAGTTAAAGGGGGGGTCCCACTGCCCCATCACGTCAAAGTAGCCTCTGCAGAAGTCTGGGGTGGGAGGTGGCTCGGAGGGGTCTATCTGTTCCCCGAGGCTGGAGTGGTTTCCTCCCGAGAGCACCACAAAGCTCCCCAGCTGCTGTCCAGCTTTCTCCTGAGCCCGACACACGAGCGTGAGAAGGTCCGCCACCAAGTAGCCGAAGAGCAGCCGAATAAAGCCTTCCATTCTGCCTCCCAGCCCCGGCTCAGCGATGCTGCTGCCGCCGCCGCTCGAGCTGCTGGATGCTGCGCTGCGCCAGGAGCTGAACATAAAGGGGCTCCGTCAGGGGCCGGGCGTCCGCTCAGCCCGCGCTCGCCTCCAGCACCACGGACAGCCCCGAACGGGCCGGGCAGGGTCCGCAGCCCCCGAGCAGGGTCCGCAGCCCGGCCCCGCTCCGCTCCGGAGCAGGGAGCGCGCAGCACTTGTGGAGCGGAGTGCGCGTGAGAGGGAGCGCGGGAGGAGGAGGAGGAGGAAGAGGAGGACCGAGGGGTGGAGGTGGCGGCGGCGTGCGGGGCACCGCGCCGGGCTGGCGAGAGGGGCGTGGAGGGGCCGCCAAGCGGGAGGGCTGAGGCGAGGGCGCTGCAGGGGCGGGAGGAGGAGAGAGGGCGAGCGAGGAGCCTCCCCGCGCAGCCGGGTGCCAGCGTGGGGCGCCGTGGGCACCCACCTTCCGCTGCCCGGCGGAGCCCGGCGCGGTCTCTCACACAACTCCCTCACACACCCTCGGCGTCCGCCCAGCCCCGCCGGGAGCCGGGCTGCCAGGGCAGGGCGCGGGAGGCTGGACGGACCCGCCGCGGCATCCACCGCCGGGAAAGGGAGATGGGCCGTGGCGGGCGGGCGAGCGCGGTGCCAGGGAGGAGAGCCCAGCCCGTCTTCTGAGGCGGCCGCGGGAAGCTGCGTGCCAGAGACGGGGCTGCCCGCCCGCCTGTCCTCTCCGGCAGCCCCGCTGAGGGGCCGGCGACTTCACCCTTTCTCCCTCCCTCTCTCTCGCCCTCCCTTCCAGCCCCTCTTTGAGGCTCTCCCTCCTCGCCGCAGAGCCGATCCCCGCCTCGCCCCCCTCACCTCTCCCCTCCATCCCTTACATAAGAGACTTCCCGCCCCGGCGGGCGCTCCCCACAGGTGCCTCTCCAAAAGCGCGGGAACGCCTCCTCGTCCCTTGCCTCCCTCAGCCTGCCCCGCGCCGAGCGGGGTAGGGGGCAGCCGGCCCGGGCTGGGCTGAGCGAGTCGGGGGCAGCTCCGCGGCAGGAGAGCTCCTCTGCCGATAAGTAGAGCGCTCCTTCTCCCGGGAACTCCTCTCCGAGCGCTCTCCGGAGACGCACTCACCTGCAAGGTAAAGGCAGGTGCCGCGGGCGGAGCGGCGCCCATGGGGCCGCGGCTCCGCTAAGGCCGAGCGGGAGCGGGCGCTGCCCTGGCCCCGGCGTGCCGAGCACAGGTACAGCGGTGCTCGCAGTGCGTGCTGCTGAGCAGGGCTTTGTCTGCTAAACATGAGCTGCTCCTGCACATCATTTATTTAAAAATCTCCTTATAATGTCAGTCAGTTGGCTCCAGAGGACACGGTGAGGCTGTTTGCGAGATACAGAATTGAAATAACTTCCCCCAAACAGAGAACTGACTCTGGGAGAGACTTTTTAGTGATTCGCTCTCCATCCCTGTTACTTAACTCTCTCATCTCTGTCGTTTGGTTCGGCGATAACCTGTGCAAGTAGCAATAATATTATCCTGAATACTATGCTGCCACCAAATGTAGGAAATAAGCCCACTATGGCGTGATTTAACAGTGTGGGCTGGTGCTGAAAGCCGCTTCCCTTTTCCTTGGGGCGCATCTGTGAAGTGCCTTGTCCTGGCCTCACAGGCTGCCCTTGGCTCTGGGGGAGGCTGGTGTGCTGGGGCTCTGCCATGCCAGGCTGCCCTCCCTCTCCCTGTGCATTCCTGATGCTCTTCAGGAACTTGGGCCAAGTCCGTGTGGGGTTGTTACACGGTAAACAAACGGAAAGGTGAGGCAGAGGACAAAGCAGACGTTTGGAATTGGAGAGGGCTGTAGTTAGCTAATTGCAATCCTTTGCCTTTTCTTAAAAATAGACTCTAAGTACAGTGATGATTCCACGGAACAGTTTGACAGTAAGCCTGGCATCTTTGTCCAGGAGATAGGTTAGAAAGCCCCTTCATTTCTCAGCAGAGAAAAACAATCAGTCCCAGCCAAAAACCAGCCTTTCTGGTTTTTAATATTTAATTCTTAAAACCTCCACCTCATCAACATCCCCTTTCAAGTCTCCTCTGAAATCATATCATTCCTCCCTTGTGTATACTTCTCTCTGCTATTATTTATTATTTAACACTTTGTGATGCAGTTCGTGCTGAAAATACTGCACAAAATGAATCTTTTCCATACTTATTATTGCATCTAGAGACATTTAAGGTCCAGTCTGTCAAGCACTTAAGATTATGCAAGTTTCCCTATTGATTTGACGGCTAAAAAGCTGCTTAAATATTTTGCATGATTAGTGCTATACATGTGCAGAAATAATAACATCCAAAACCGATTTATTTTATGGGTTATTAATCCTGACTAAATATGGTACAAGTTTCTTGTTTGGCTGAATTCCTAGGGTTTCCCTTAAGAACTCCCCTACTAAAAAGAAGCCTGAAGGATTTAGGCTAGGACCTGACATCTGTGGGATTCAGGTCTGTGAAATCAGAACTCAACCCTAAGTGGCATATACTTGCGAAAAACGGGAGGGTGATCAAACCTCCTTGAAAAAAAACACATTTTCTATAGCACCAAGAGATTTTGGATCAGACACATGGAACCCAGAACCCATAAACCATGCTATCTCAATTAATTACAAGTTACTTCAGTTGCTATGCTCTCTCTGACAGTTAGTTCTATTAGCAGTGAAGTTATTTTAGCTGCACTATGTCTTAGAATTTAATAGTGAACTGGAGTTGTTCTAGACTGGGGCACAAAACCTTTTTACTAGACCTGTGGCAGTGTGTTTTAATGGCTCCATAGCATATAGTTCTAAGAAGACCTGCATAACCAAAATAAAAACCCCTTAGTTACAATAATGGAAATAAAACTAGTTAAGAGAAATGAGTATTACACACAGTACAGAAGCATATCTTGGGTCATTGTGTGATTTTATAAAGCCTTTCACAATTAAGTCAGTCAATAAATGTCTTAATTATTTCAGCTGTGCTTAACAAGTTGAGAAACATGGAAGATTTCCCAGTTTCGCACCATCATCTTCCACTTTCAAAACTTCCAAGTACTTCAAGACTTCTCTTTTTGACATTGCTTTAAGGCAAGTAATAATTACCTTCTTTTCTACACATTTATCCCATAAGGAATGTTCTTTGCCTCTGAAATATCTGAGAGGATGAATGTTTCAACCTGAACCTACAGAGTTCTCTTTACTCAAGTGCATATCCATTTAATTAAGTGGAATTCTTATTTTAGACACCAGAGGTATTCAAACTCTTGTTATATTTTCCCTTTAATTTCTTTGACATGTTTTCATCAAGATGATGTGGCTCAATGGCAATACTTGTGGTTCAGCTTTAACCTAGAAAATATGCACCTTTTCTGGTAAATTCAGTAGCAATGTATACTCATGTCACATGGAAGCTGCATATATACACTCATACTCTGTTTCTTGAATTCCGTGTGGAATTGTACATAGAACTGATTCTTGCAGTTTTCTGTGTAAATAAGAGTTTGAAAAAGAGTAAAATTAGGAGAGAAAGTCATTGAGTTAACCTGAATGTTGAGATGGTAGCAAATATGAAGAGTATAGAATAATTAGAATAATAATTTGCAATTATTATGTTCAAAATTCTCTATTTATTTCTGTTGATAATAACAGTGTTGATGCAACCTTTGAGTATTCCCCTGGGACTGATTACCTGACAGAGAAAATAGTCCTTTGCTGAGAACTGAGTTAATGGAGCTTTCTAGCCAATCATTAATTCCCAATAAAAGTCCTACAGCTCAATTATTATTATTAACAGACATTGCAGAGCTGTGAATATCTGTCAAGAAAAGCAGCTAGACAGGCCTGATCTCAGGAAGTATTGATGTGAAAGGTATTTTGTGATAAGAAATGTCATGTGGAAACTGGAATGAAGCAGTCAATGTCTGTATCCTTGGTAGTCATTTCATGCTATAGTGGGGCATCTGGAAGTAGATACAAAATGTATTGTGGCTGGAGAGCAGAAGAGGTGATTATTCTTCTGTGCCAGGCCAAGTGGTAGCAGGTTTGAAATCACTACTTTTAAATGAACAGTTCAGTGGTGGAAGATGTGTGCTGGACAGCACTAGGGAAGCTTGAGACCTGGAAGAAATGTCTTAGCAGACATGAGTTAAAGAACTCTTTCAAGAAAGAGTTAAAGAAGTGTGTTAATTTAGCAAGGAGGCTACAAGTGGCGTAGTGTTTATGGATACTGAAAAAATAATGTTTATAGATACTGAAAAAAGTCTTGTGATTCACAAATACTGTAAACACTCTGAATCACACAAGACAGAAGTTTGTTTTGAACAGCTCTACATTCTCGATTTTGCATAGATCAGACATCCCCATTTGCCTCTACCAAGTTCTGTCACTCCTCTATGAGCAGTGTCCTTCCCCAGTGGTATTAAGCTTGCTGAGTGGTTCAAATGCATTTATAGCAAGCACTTGGTAAGCCTTTGCTCTTTTAACCAATAACTGCAATCAGTAGTGCATCAGTACAGCAATGTGTGAAATCCCAACCTGCATTGTGTTGATACTAAATACACTTCTGCTTTTATAAATAGTGAGCACACATCTTCTAACTAACATTTCCCTCTTCATTAAAAAAGATGCACATATGGACTAGGATAGAAGCAGCTTGTTCTTATAATTTCATGGATTCATAGCAATTTTAACAGGAACATCTCACAAACATTGAGTACTTCTTTGTTATTGTTATCAGGTCTGAAAAATACATTTTGCACATAGCAAAGGGATCACCATCAAGAGATTTTAATGAGCCAAGAGGTGCTACATGAATGAAAAACCATGAGAGACTTGGTTTTACACCTTACTGAGGAAGAATATAATTTATTGCAATTCTATAATGCAGAAATTACCTTTATAACCTAACATTTTTCTTTTCAGTCTTCTTGTGAAACCTAAACTGTAGTAATTTAATGGGCTGGGTTTGAGGCAGGCAGTAACAGCAACCACATTTGGAGTGGACTTCATTAAATGCTGAAAGTTCTTGTAGCTTCAGCTTAATTCAAAGGAAATTCAGAAAAAATCAGATAAAGGTAGAAGGTAAATAGAGTACTTGCAAATAAATAGACAAGAGGAAACACATGTATAGTGCAAATGTCTTCAGTATACAGCAGTGGGAAAAAAGTGCCAACATGTCTAGAGCAGCTTCCAGCAGTGTAGCTGAAAAATTATCTGTGCCCTCGGGTTTGCCTGTTGCACAGTTACTGCTCTGATCCTGAACAAGGAAAGCTGACAGCCAGTTTCTCTCTTTGGCAAAACTGATGTCACTTTTGAACTGTAGCAAGTACCTGTGAACAAGGTATGTTTCTTGTTATAAGGCTTGTTATAAATTAGACTGACATGGAATTTAGATCTAGAATGATTGACCAGTTGTCTGAGGATTACTGCAGTGGACAAAGAAGGCTCTGCAGATCATTGCAAACTTATGCCAACAAAATCTTTATCTTGTTAAAAAAAAAAAAAGCTACACAGGATCAAAAAAATTGGAACTGCTTTTGTATCTTTCCAACTGAAAACCACCTTTGTTCCTGTGAGTTCAAATTTTCAAGGCAGAAAGGAAGGCTTTCTAAACAGGCCTAAAATAGCATTAAAAATTGTCAAGGTTAAAGTGAGAATAATAGGCTGTGTACTGTGCCTGAGCACAGAGAAGCTGTGCTTAGATATAGAACAGGACACATAGGAGAGAAAATTTTCTGATCCTCTGCTGTTTGACTCTGGCATATGTTAGACCAGCTGAGGAGCTGATCTAAACACTACCTCCTCTAAAACTCCTCAGCAACTGAGATAAAGAGGTAGACAAGTTTAGTCTACAGTGTGCATTCTTGAGGCCTGGAACATCCATGGATGGAAGGCAGAACAAGTCTAATCAATGAGTCAATTAAAGTCTGCCAGTTTCAGCACTAATAACCCTCAAGGGCTATAGAAGTGTGCTGTAAACCTCTGAAGTGAACAACTTGCTCTTCACAGAAATATAAAGCTGCCATATTACTTAACTAACAAAATATTTTAGCCACCATATATTTTGCATGTCTTCCAAAATGTTCCATCAAGCAACCAAAATCAAAAATTCTTACTGAAAATTAGACCTTTCTAGTGTGCTTCCTTGATAATAAGCTTTAATGATGTCTCCCTGTATCACTGTCACAACATGCCCATCAGGAGCATGATGTATTTGGAGTCTTACATATAGTACTAATATATAGATACAGGAACTTTCAGATTTATGAATAAGAAAATCTCTCTTGACAGTTCCATTTTTAAAAGATGCTAACTGTTAAAAAGATGCTCAGGATTTTAAAATGCCAAGTCACGAGACAGATTAAATAAGTGGTACAAAGTAATGATGGTCAGAGTTCCATGATACCATTTAATATCTGTGACACAGATATTATCAGTGTCAGGTGATGCTGTCACCAGTTTTCAGGTCAGATTCACTTATGTGACTGTGGGCCTGGCCAAGAATGTCAGATGTGGTTGCCAAAGGTTAAACATCCACAGACCAACTCAGTATCCACTAAATTCAACAACTGTCTTCTCACTGATTTAGAATGGAAACTGTATTGCACTGAGTGATTTTTCTCAAGAGATGCTGAATAATCAGAGCTTACATGAAACCACCAGATGTCTGAGTGGTCAGTACATCTGAAAACCAGGTCAAATATTTGAAAGCCTAATAATGAATTCAGAAACTAAATTTAGGCCCATATGTTGGAAAGCTGTTGACGTGCACAAATACACACACAGGTTCCAGACCATGCTTTTAGGCAGATGGTAGCAACTGTCCCTTCTTGACTCCACTTGACAGCCAACTGTAAAGAGCAGTGCTAAAACTGGCTCCAAAGGGATTTACTTCTCTGTCCTTTAGCATGATAGCCAGTGAGAAGAACTAACCTGTCAACCAGGTGTACTGACACATGGGTCAAAAACCCAGGAAGATTTCAAGGCAGAAGAGTGAATGCCACTCCTTATGTTCTCTTTCTCAACAGCATTCTGATAATGCTAACAGCATTCATCATTGATATTTCTGAGCACAGTGCAACTCTGTTACACCTACATAAATGCAATATCTATCTAGAACATCTGTCTAGGTACTCTGTTATACTATCTTGAATGAAAAGGCATCAATCTAATTTCCTTGCTCTTTGCATAAAGCCAATATTAAACGGAAAATTTAATGCTTAGAGTAAATAATGTGCAGCAGAACATTTTTTATATTTTTTGTGGTTTTATAACATATATTTGCCTAGAGGTTTTTTTATTCTTGTGAACGTGCAGTGATTCCATAGCTGGATAAATAATAAGACAAATAAAAGGATCTTAACTGCAATGTGAAATGCACATCAGGGAGTCTTAAGAAGTTCTGCAAAAAGATGCTAACAGCAGATTCTTGTGGTATCGTTGTAGTGTTTACTTAAATCAGCAGATTATCTCTAACCTGCTAAATGTAATCTAATGTTAATAACATATTTAGGATATCTCTTCCTTAATACATATATTTTGGAGATTATTGCAGAGTACAATAAGGTCAAACACTCGTTTTATCACAAAACACTGGTATCTGAGAGTACAGTTTCAGAATGGATTGTTTAATCTGTAATCAATATAGGCAAGTAACTCAGGAGTAAAATGTAAAGAAGCTGCAAAAAGAATATTTCAGTGTCATGTGGAAATAATATATATGTATATACTTATATATGTAGTTACATATATATACACAGGCACATCTATAGGGCCAGTTGTAACAGAATATTTGGTAAGAGGACAACTCACAATTTTCTTGGGTGTGTGTGGGAATTAGTCTGCCACTCACTCCCACACACTTGACAGAAAGCTGGCCTTTTTAAAGGCAATTTTGTAATATCTATACACCTTGAACCCTTAAATAGGATTTTCCAGTTTAACAAATTCTCCTTGTGAATTTAGGGATTGATCTTCCTTAAAAAGAAAAAATAACAACATTTAAAATGAAATTGCTCTTAATTTCTATGAAAACTAGAACAGTTGACATGAGCCTTGATAATATGATTAACCAAGAGATAATTTAGATGGCTGAACAATAGGATCATTTGTATACACAAACAATGTAAATATTTCAAAACATAAAATGACCATAAGTGAAAAAGAGCAGATCTCACATAATTCCAAATTATCTCACTTGTTTCTGTCATAATTCTTAGCTCATGTTAACAAAAAAAAAAACAAACACTAAAACACTTCCACAGCAGGATTAGAAACAGATCATCCATGTAAAGCCTCAGCCTGAGTCCAGTTTTCAATTTTTTGTCTCATTGCACATGATGTTTTTGTATTAGGTCTGTTGACTATCAATAATTAATTATTGATAGTTGTATGCAAAGTCTTGTCTCATTATTATTAACAAGATTATTACCATTAAATTCAATTGAGTGAAGGTTTCACTCTAAGGAACAAGATTTTATAAGTTTATTCTCATTGAGATGTTATTATAGGACATAATATCCTATTTGATTCAATGGGGTAATTTCATAATGCTAGTGTTCTTCATAAAGAAAGCAAACCCAAAATCTAACATTAAAGGCTACAGAAAGAAACATACAGGAAAAGTTAAAGAGAAAAAATACAAAGGTCACATCTGATGCTCATTATGTAAGAAAATGTAGAAATATTTCAGGAAATTATATTTCCACATACAATACAGCTTTAAGTTCCAGTGCATCTGCTGTATGTTCCTGAAATGTATTCAGCCAGCTCTCAGGTGTCTCTGTGCATCAATCCATGGAAGTCCAAGGGAGGCACATTCTTCTGGCACAGCATAAGGAGAGCTCTCTGGCACATACACTCAGGGAAGCTGCCTGCACTGCTGGGGAAACCAAGAAAAACCAGCAGTGTATTCAACAACTCTGGTTTCCACCCCCCCTGCCTTTGTCCAAGCTAAGCATCTTCTCTGTGCCCTTCCCTGTGTAGGAGGATGAGGGCTCCTTCTCACTGTCCCCATGACTTTTCACTTACTCCATCTGGAATTTTCTGGGACAAGAGAAGGGTCATCTCTATACCATGTACAGATACAATTTTCTTGGCAACTGACATACAGCTGTGGAGCTGATCCCCTGAGGAATCTCAGCTCCTTAGGAATAGAATGTAAAATCCCTTCACCCTCTTGTTCAATAATAATAACTATAGCAACAACAACAACAAGGAGCCATCCCTCCTGGGACTCAAGGAGAAACTACAGATTCTTTACTGTGGTTACACTTGGAACTCGTAAAGGTGTTTTGATACCATGGTGATGAACACAGCATAAATGCCAAGACAGATGATTGATCCAGCTGGCACCTCTCCCTCCTCCCCCACACATCCTGGTGTTCACCACAACAAGTTTATGATTTTGTCCTAAAAATCTGTTGAGTCCTGTTGTTGGTCTTTATGAATTTACTTGCAGAAATCACAAAATTCTCTCTTCACTTTGATTTAGTCTAGACTCTATGAGAGGTGCATGATTTTCTTCAGAAATGACATCCATATATTCTCTTTAAAAAAAATCTCCTCTAAAACTGTAGCTGATAAATAAATGTGAATTATCCTTCTTGGAAAACAAAATTATATACCTGTCTGCCCAGTCAGTTTAGGAAAGTTTTACCCAGGATGGTATTATTATATTTGTTCAAATGAGATTTATTGTTCAGAAGCTCAAACAGAAAGTCCTCTAAGTTAACTTTTACCTTGTACTTTTTCTGTTTACATCAGATTTATTTAAGGATGAGGGGGTTTGATTTTTTATCTAGAAGAAGAGATAAATACTTGCTAGACTAGGTTATGTAAGAACCCAGAAATATTACAATTCTCTTTTCTTACAGAAAAAGTGCGAAAAATAATAGCAGTCTCATTGATTCACTAACTCTCTCTCAAGATATTTACTAACTCTAAGTTTTAAATAGTAAATACTGCTATTTTAAATTTACAAGGAGGTAAGAGGAAAGACTGGAAATTCTAGTAGCAGCCTGCTTATAATATAATTATTTCTGGCTGACAACAAGGTAACAGATGCCTCTCCAGGTCAGGGCTTCCCAGCGTGTTCCAAGGCAAGTTTTCCATCCTTTTTCACACTTGCTGGACTTCAATTACTGTGGCACATCAAGGGTATGAGCAGCCCACATGCAGATCTCTCAATCCTTTAAAATGCACAGTGGGAGGGTCCCTACTACAGTTTAACAATACTGGCTTACAAACTTGCACCTATGCAGGAAAGAAATTTAGACTTAAATAAACAGTTTGTTTAGCCCCAAAAAGATTTGCTGGAGAAAGCTTAGGGCAAACAGAAGTTACAGTTTACTATTATTTGCATGAAGATAAATATGTAAATCAACCTGGTTTTCAGTTAAGTTTGACCTTCTCTGGAGACAGTCTTGAAGGTTTTTAGAGAAGCCAAAGGAATATCTGCTTTCCAACCTGCCTGTTCCAGCAAGGAGTGCAATGATCTCTATCTAGGTAAGCTTGGTATTGTAATTTTGAATGCACTTTTGCTAGAAGTTCAGCACTGGCAAATTTTCACCAGTTTAGAATTCTTTAATACTTTTTGCAGAAATTCTCATAGAAAAGACTAGATTGGATTAGAATTGCTTGAGAACTGATGAGTTTAAAAAGAACTGTCATAAACATGGTAGTGAAGTGCAGCTTGTTGACACAGTATTGCATCACATTTTGTACATCAAATAGGCATAGTAAAACCTTCACCCATTGAATTCAATTAATCAATCACCTTTTTTATATATTATATACATATTTTGTGTGTATATATATATTATATATGCATAGATATGCTCTTTCCCCAAAGTCAGTTGCTCTGTTCCAAATGTCTGCTTTTAAAATGTTTTTCAATAGTGCTTGTCTTGAAGAATAAATGAAATGCAGATTCAGATACATTATTATACTCTTCTTAGCATGCTGAGCTCTTAAGATATTTAGAAATATTGTGGAACTGCAAAAAAGGCACAATTAATTCTTTTATTTGAATAATTAAACATTTTAAATACTCCCTCCTTACCTTATGTTCAGCTCTAGATATATTTTTAATAGTAGCTTGTACTGTGTGCTGCAGGAGACTGTTAGGCACATGATTCCTGGAACCTGGGGAGGAGAACATTTCCTGGCACTATGAATTTACCTACCTAATGACAAAGTTGTCTTGTTCTAATTCAAACGTGTTTCACACCACAGTAATTACTCCATATGAATGTTGTGCTTTTATTTTAATGAAAAATTCAGCATGGTTAATTCTTCAAAAAAATTGTTATGGTTGGTGAATCCATCCAATTGCATTCAACAAAAATGCTAATCATACTTCACTGGTTTTGACCTGTTTCTGGTTTACCACTCATTCCAGTGCCACACTCTATAAAGTCCACAGGACATGTTCATGACCACGGGTTTGTGTTGTGAAGTGGGTGCTGTCAGGATGTCATGGCTAGAGAGGGTTTGTTACATCTCTGTGGTGAGGACATCCCTAGAGGCAAACAGCCTCCAGTGTCCCACTGGGTGGATTGGCATTGTGCCATTTGCCCACTCTGGTACAGTGTGCAATGTCCACCATGCAATTTGAATGAGCCTGACTATGCTTCATGGCAGGAAGGTCTTAGCTCTGTCTGATTTTAAAGCTAGAGTGTCTGAGGCAGAAATGGGTGGCACAGTTTGTTTTGCAAGGACAC
The DNA here is from genome assembly GCA_013399455.1 of Anthoscopus minutus. Classification (NCBI taxonomy): domain Eukaryota; kingdom Metazoa; phylum Chordata; class Aves; order Passeriformes; family Paridae; genus Anthoscopus; species Anthoscopus minutus. Next base: position 35,377 of record VWYI01007428.1, on the reverse strand, counting down.
TGGGTTTATTTACCACAGAGTACATTTGGATGTTGGATGTGGCATCTCATTCATAGCCTACTGTTGCACAGCCTTCTGCAGTCCCTTACTGTGTATTCCTGCAAGCAACTGGCAAACATCAAACTGATCTTTAAGGGTTCAAGTCATCTGCAGAAGAGGCACTTGAGTTAATTTCTACATTTTGCCTGATGTACAGGGAACATATCTTTATTGTGATCACCCTTCAGGAAATCTAGGAATGGATCAATAAGACCAAGCAATATTCCCATGAATAAAGTTTTACTTCTGCATTTTTTCAAAACCAGAAGAAATTCAAAGAGAGGGAAAGCCACTTTTCTAGTGTCAATTAGTCTGGATTTTACCACTTGGACACTGGACTCTGTTACATTTGTAACAGAGATTTGAAAAAGACTGGAGTGTTAAAAATTTGAAAAAATACTGGGAATACAGACAGTGTTTGCTGTCATTGACTTATGAATATGTACATATGTACATATATAAATATGTTATGAATAAGTACAACTGGAAGGAATCTGAAAAAATTCATTGCAAACACAGTGAAGGAGGCTGGTAGTTGAAGTGTAGGGTAGTACAAAACAGGTGGGTTACATTTGCCTTGTAGAGCATACAGTCTTGTCCTCATTTATTACTAATTTTAAAAGTAGAAGCTTTGTGGTGCATGTTATATCCTCACTCATAAATCAGCTTCTGTGTGCTTCTACCTGTGTCCAAATTTTTCATTATCTCTTTTTACCCAAGAACTGTAAAACACCTACAGATCTTTAGATCAGGAATCTGAGGGAAGTGGAAAATGTAATTTATTGCTGAGATAATACTGTTGAAAAATGGATCCTTCTGGTTATCTAATACAATCATTAATGGGAAAAGAAAAGTCCTTGAAATTTTAAGAAACAAAAGTGCTAAACACAACTGAAAGAGAGTCCATACTGAAACCTAAAAAAATCAAGTACTATTTGATTTTCAAATTACATTTCCTACAAATTAAAATAAGAGGTTTGCAATAGCGATAATTACCTATTCAGCATCCTTCATCAGTCTCTGAACTCATTTTCTCCAGTCATTACTTGAGTGAAAAAAAAAACTTAAATGGGTCATTTATGGTAAAATTAATCTGTGCTTTTCCCGGAGTACTTCCTTTGTTCACCTCCAGCTTTAATTACTGAAAAACATTTTGTTTTATAGAAATCTGTGGCAAAATAGATGCATCCTTCATAGTCATCCTATTTCAGGAAGTTCAGTGACTGCTATATTAGTGACATCACAGATGGCAAAGTCAATTTTAAGATCTACTTCACATGCAAAACCTGGCACACAATATGAGTGAATACTAATGTGTAGAAGAGTTCCATGAAGAGTTTAGGGAACACAAATCATTCTCCAAAGCAGCAAAGATTCCCTGAACCACCGATGGAATTTATTAGGCTGTATTTGGAGGGGAGAGTAGTGGCAGAATGGGACTCAGGAAGGCAAATCAACAAGAGGATTTATTTGCCTGATTGATGCACAACTACCTTTTCCACTTCAAAAAACCCAAGTGGAACATTGTCCACTTAGAGGATATTTCTGTGGTGTCAAAGTTCACTCTGTAGCAGAAGCTGCATCTTTGCAAAGTGGCATGACAATGGGTTCTCTTTCACAGTTTTTTTGTAGTCACTCTTATTTCTTAGAGTCATCTGATGTCACTGTTTCTTTATATCCAGTTTGTTATATCCTGTCAGATGGTGATGCACATGTGCTTCTGAGAAATATATTTGGTTAATATTCAGGTGAACAAATAAAATTCCCCTTTTCCAAAAGAGGATGAAATCTCTTTAGAGAAGGAAAGAAAAATGAGGTATCTGTTTTTTTCATAACACCCTTGTTTCATATTGCTTGTATATCACCTGTAATGTAAAAATGAGTTTTTCCAGTCTGAAAAAAAAATAAAATTATGCTTTGAGCAAGGAAACGAAGAGATTCATCCAGTACATTTAAAACATATCTTGGCTTAACCAGTGTAACAGGAAAAAACCAACACCCTCTTGTATGCCTAGTTGAAAAGTATCAAAATGCTCCGATTGTTTATTGAATTTTAATGCTTGAAAGATTGCTGCTTTTCTGATTTTTTTTTTTTTGGCAGAAATAGCAACTGTGGTCAATGATCATCAGGGGATTTATTTTTTTTCTAATAAAAAGTCATTTATCAGCAAAGGAGAAAGGATTCTCAAGAGTCATCCATACAGATCCATAAAGTAAGTACTAATTTTTCTTCCAGTTTTCTGGTTGTGCTTGTACATTAATGGAAAATCTATTTATTTCAAATAAGAAAAGTCCATCAAGTCCAAATTTCCAAGTTGTGAAATAAAAGGTGTTAAACTTGCATTTTCTTCTTAGACCAAGTCAAACAGTATATACTTGAAACCTGTAGTACTCCAAAAACACACAGATATCTATGTGGATATATATAATAAATAGTTTCCTCAAATCAATTTCTATTCCTAATTCCCTTCCATTTGTGACTGGACGGGTCTTGATGAGCAGCAGGAACCATAAACCTTAGATAATAGGCAACTGCTGCCCAATTCTGATGGAAAAAATTCTGGAGAACAGTTAAGTCAGAAAGTTCTTTGATAATTCAGAATGAGGTAGCAATCAATCCCAAATATTTTGCATAATTTTGGAAATGGATGCTTCAATTAAAACTTTGTTTTATTGAAGAAACTCATATTCTGTTTTTTTCACTAGCTCTATCTCTGCTGGACTCCTATGCAATTTTTCTGTGTTTAGCAGTTTCAATACAAACTCATGACACAAATACTCAATACACTCATGACTTTTCAGGAACAGACACCGAATGTGTCAAAGACATGCACCAGATCAAACAGTTCTTCCCAGTCTGGCTTTCTCATTCACTGGAGTCTTTACTAGTCATGACTTTCAAATTTGCTGGTAGCCTAGGTCTCAATCACTCAATGAAAAGTGCAAGTTTTCAGTGTACCTGAAAATGAAATCTTAGGACAGGGAATTCTAAAATCAGAGGTACCCTGAATAAAGTAGAACTCTTGAATATTTGGGAGCACAGAAAATTAACAAGACATCTTTAAAAATGAGCAATAGCTCTAGATAGAGCCTGTATCTGTGTCAGAAATTGGAATTCAGTATGCAAAACAAATTGAGTTAAATAGTGTGTTTAACTCATTACATCAACTTTTATATCTCTCATAGTTACAGTGATTCAAGGAATATATTACAGGTTTCTTGAACAAATGGAGCCTGCCCACACTAAATGAGTCAGATAAAAATCAATTACATTGTGGATTTTTAGCTGTGGAAATAATCAATGTCATCATTGTTCCCTTCCTAGCAACAAAATATTGGTCCTGGTCAACCAATCCTTTCAAGCTGGTTTATGCAAAACAATTATTTTTTTGATATTATTTTGTGAGCCCTTTGAAAATGGAAGGCCATTTGCTATCAAGGCCAAATATTAACAGCCTTTTTTTTAACATTGCTAGCACTCATTGCAAGAAGTAATTAATGTGTAGTGTAGTAATTCATTTTTGTTCATATTGAACATCAGATCTTTTGTTTTCTCATATTCTGTAACATTTTAGGCTCAGATTGCTAAAGTTACTCGTAGTGGCATAGCCATCCTGGAGGCTCACTCTCAGCAATGCAGCAGGATATAGGAGTGTACTCCTAAGAGTTACCACTGTAGGTTTTCAGAACTTACTGATTTTTATCCATTAGCTGTTCTTGTGGAAGGAGAGGAACTGTATCCCATGCCAAACCTTCCAAAATGTGGCATCTGCTATAAATGGTGTCCTGTTCAAGGACTCAGAGGGAGAAGAGATTCTTAAAAAACAAATAATACATTGTATGCACTATTTATTTCTAGCGTGAGTAAATCCATATTCTTTCTAAACAAATACAATTATGTCTGATCCTCTTTCTATCATCAAGTTTTATCAATTTCCATTATTTTCTCCAACTTATCCCTCAAGGACTCATATATATCAGCAGGCACTGAAAACAGATGTTGATACTGCTGCGTGTGTTGTTTACACCTCCAACTTTCACTGGATTCCCTGAATTCCAGATGGCACATAGTCATTCTATTCTATATATAAGATTTAAATGGTTTAGTTTCAAATCTACATTATCTGTCTGTGCTTTGTAATTTTAATTCCAATGTCTAGACCAACCTTGTTATGTCCTTTTCACCTCTTTTACTCTTCCATTTTTGTTCTTTGTCATCTTGTCATTTGCTGAGATTAGAAAATATTCCCCTTCTTCAATGACTGCCTTGACTACTTTGCTCTTTATTTGAATTTCTCAATAGAGATAGTAAATTTTAGAATAATTTACTTGTTTTATTAGTACTTTAGGTCTCTCAAGGTGCATACAGTCTTACTTTAAACTGCAGTAAAAAATAAGCATGTCTGTTACTGGATTTTTCAAAACTTCCAAGAACTGCAAGTGTTGGCAGCATGATCTAAAGAACACTTGAGTAAGTCTTGCAAGATCTGGACTCCACAGATCTTCACTGTTCTAGCCACAGTCCTTACTAAGCTAAACCTTATATAAGAATTTTATTTTCAAGCCTACATTTCCCACTTTTAATCTCTTATTTTCAATATACTGTATGCCCTCCCAGAATGGTACATTTCCTCCTGTATGTTCTCACTAACTTTAGGAAATTAGTAAAACTCAATTTATATTCTATAAAGGAGACACATACCACTGTAAATTATTTATTCGGTGCCGTTATATTCATGACACTTTGTATAACAAATCAAGTCCTATGACAAAATTCTGATACTTTATCTAGGCCCCATCTGGAATGAGTCCATAAAAATCTATAATTAAACCAACATAGATCAGTAGTAACTTTAAACGACTTAGTCATAGTAAAATGAGTTTAGCTGTATAGCATTCAGTCCATGAGCTTGGCTTCAAAAATGCATACTTCAAATTTGGCAGAGTAAAGGAAGCAGGAGAGAGCTGAAATCCCCCTCCTGCACACACAGTCCTGATTCTCAGTTCTCACGTTTATAAGCAAATGTTCCTTTATTTCTGCAGATAAAAACACTTCTGCACTCAGGCTGTAAAATGTATTTAAAAACGCATTTAAATTACAAAATTAAAATTTCTCGTGGCCTCTTCATTACAATAAGTAATGCTCAAGGTGATCTAAGATGAAAGGATTCCATTTGACAAGGAGGCAACATAGGCAGGCTACACAGTCACCATCATCATCACCTAGAAAGAGCTGAGCATCCTGAGGCTCATCCTGGAAAGACATCAAATACAGTATGGACAACGGAATTTTGTAGAGGAGAGCACCCTATACATGCCTAGGAAAAAAAGAATTGTGAAATTACAGACTTAGATAAATCTAGAAAATCTTACAATCCTCATCTCTGCCAGGTCTGATTCAATCTTTCAGACATGCATAACTTGACAGGAAACGTGGTTGCCTTTAGCAACACATCCAGGTTAAGACAAAGGTAATTCAGGTGCTGATCACAATTTCATGTCCTTGTGCTCCAGAACCACACTATGCTGCCTTGGCAAAACAATCTACATTTTTTGGCCTGATCTTGATGTCATTTCACTTGCAAAATGAGTCCTGAATTTAGCTGAAGTCATGCTGCAGTCAGACATTCTGGTTTATAGCTGCTCAGCCCTACTAAGCAGATGAGAAGTAAATGGAAAAGAAACAGAAAAGGTAAAAAATTTCTTTGCATGACTGAGCCAACTGGTCTTGTATTAGCATAAGCAGTTCCAACATGAGACTCTGGAAGACCTCTTCTTATGATCACATTGGGATATTTAGACAGGCTGCACCTGAGACTTAAAAATTCACTTTAGTTTTTATTTGCTTAATATACCCCATGCTGCCTCATAAAGAGGGGAATTGACGAAAACTACTTAATAAAAACGACTTCCCCTAGCGCTTTCCATCTAATGATCACCAAGCAGTTTACAAGTAGGACTGAAGCTGGTTTTACTTGTGGATAATAATACCCACATTTTAGAGATGGAAAAGCCATCTAGCCGTAGGAATACATTTTAGCTGACAACATTAACCTTAGCTAGCACGTTGCTGCAGATTTCACATGATGAATAGAGGTACTCAGAACTCTGCATGTTGCACCGTGCTGAATAATGGGGTCTAAGCTGTTCAGCTGGGAAACTACAACCATATTGTTTTTCCTATATGGCTGGGTCAAAAAGCGATTCTAGGTCAGAACAGATGAAGAGAATGTTGCCAGGGTCACCCATGTATTTCAGTGATCACCTCACTGTGTAGCTTGGTTCTGACAGAAACAGGAACTGTCTGGGCCCTGCTCTGTGGCTGCCACAGTGCCCACAGCCACGGGCAGGGCAGGCCGAGCTGGGGGAACGGGCAGCAGGGGCACACTGGGCCTTGGCTTTTTCTGCACAACTTTTCTTTTTCAGAAAGCAGTTGTTGCTGGTACCTAAATTCGGGAGCAGGTTTCAACACTGAGGAAACCTGACAAAAAGAACCCATTACGAACAAAGGAAGGCTACCAGTGCTTTTAGGCACGGGGTTACTTCAGTTCGCAGACTAGTAACAAACTGAAATGACTTAATCTATTACTTTATTATAATTCATTTAAAATCCAGCACATCTTCGGGGCAGGTTCCATCCGAAACCGCTCCGCGCACACGGCGGTGCCGGGATCCACCCGCAGCACTGCCCGCAGCACTCCCCACTCGCAGGGTTATGCCAGGGTTATCCCAGGGCTGGCCCCAGAGCCGCCCGGCCACTGTTCCCCGCCGCCCCCTCACACCCGCACCAGCCCAGAGGCTCCAGCGCGGCCGCCGCTCCCGG
>VWYI01007428.1:0-28390 GCA_013399455.1 Anthoscopus minutus | reverse complement strand
GGGGAGCGGGGAGCATGGGGGCACCGGGCGACCGCAGCGCGGACGGGCGCGGGGCTGTGGCCGCCCTGCTGCCCCCGCTGTGCCGGTGCGCGCCAGGAGCCGCCCAGGTTTGTCCCCACGCTCCGGCTCCCGTGAAGATGCCAGCATTTACAGAAGCGGATTCGTTTTAAAATCCTTGGCCGTGCTGCTGAACCGGGTCTCCATAGCCTATGAAACTGTTGGTGCCAGCACTGTACTGTCCTGTGTTTGTACCTGCAGGGGTGACCTAACAAGTTACCCTGGGTCACTGCTGGTGGTGCTCAAGCGAAAGGCAGCCGCAGGGTGGTTCACAGCTTGGTAAAATGCTGCTTTCCCTGGGGTGGCCAGCCTCGCTCAGGGTGGGGGTCAGCAGCGCAGGTGCTCCCCTGGCCCTTCCCCACTGTGCAGAAGCAGCACTGCTGTCCCTGGGCTGCAGCCCAGACATGTTTCCATACCTGCCAGGTGGATAAGGGGACGAGGCCGGGCCAAAGGTGGCAGCCGCCTGTAACTGCTGGTTCTTGCTTGTGGCTGGACACAGAGGAGCTCACTGAACAGGTTGAACATCTCAGTATACGCACCTGTTTGTGAAATTCTCCCAAGGATGGAGGTTCTACACTGTTTCAGGGTTTTTCAGGGACTCAGCTGTGTTAAGAAGTCATTTCCTAAGGCCACGCATAGAAGGTCTTATATTTATCTGTATTTATGAATTTTAAATTGTATTGGTTTGGTGAGGCCAGCAAGGCTGTTCCATCCCAACAATTTTGTGATCTTTTCTTGGGTTGCACTGGAAATATTTGGCTTTGCTTGTTGCCAAATAAAGAAAAATCACCAACTCAAAGCATGTAAAGTATATGTATACAACCATTCTGGCAACCTATTAATTGCAGATGGTCTGGTTGGTTTGGAACAGAATGCCTAGCATTTGCTGAGGGGACAGATGGCAGACAAACCATCTAGTTAAATCAACTGTATAGTGAAATTTTGACAAAAGGAGTGTTCAACAGCAATGGAAAAATTTCTGATTAAAAGCTGCACCAAACTCCTTGAAAATTTCCTTAAAGATGGAAGAAAACATCATTTAGGAATCCGTTTTCCAGGCATGCTTCTTTCTCCTGAAGTGTCCTTGTTTGTAATTCTTTAAATATTAGTTAAGACTTCTCCTACTAGTTGGTTGTTTTTAATCTTGTTCAGGATTTGTTAGGTTATCATAGTCCAGCTATCATCTATCTTCGAGTGTGATATTTTTTTGTAAATAATTTACTTGGGTCTTTCTTAAGAGGCTAAAGTTCAACACAACGTTTTAATAACTAAATGATTAGAAAAAAAGAGAACCAGGGGCTGTTAAAACTGAGGCAAATTTCAATGCGGTTTAAGATGCAAATAAGTTATCTCTGTTTTGTTGCCTTTCTCAGTCTTAAAGTTTCACTCCTGTTAAAAATGTATCCACATAAAGCATTTACTGCCACTGCTATAGCTTGGCACACTGTTTCCTTTTAAAATTTGAAAGGCACTATTGAGTGGTGAATTTCCCTTTTTCCTAATACCCTTTCTGCGAAGTCCCTCTTCCCTCCTGGAAATTTGTTCAGTCTGCTTTTACATAACGTAGAGGTTATACCTGTAACCTGCTCTAATCTGCCCTTGATGTGGGACATCTGAATGAGGAGCTTGAGGTGAGGGATTAAAATTACCCATATAATCAATGAGGCAAAGTAGTAAACAGTGTAGAAATACCATACCGTATTGGCAATAGACCTTTGAATGATTTGGCTTTACTTTCTAAAATAAATTATCTCTTTTCTACCCATGTGAAATTTTGCTTCAGCTGTCTACTCCTTCTATTAGTATTTGAGTGAAGAAACAGGACCATATGTCTGGGTAAGTGCTGTCTTCACCACTTCTCTCCAGAAGTCAGGGGGTTATTTTGCTTTGGGTTTTTTGTTGTGATTGGGGGTTTTTTTGTTTGTTTGTGGGGGTTTTTTGGGTTTTTTTTGTTCCAAGTATGTCAGTAGCATGCTGTGCAAAGAATTTCTGTGAAAGTGGTAGAACAGTTTTTTCAAGTAACTAAACAAGTGACAGTCCTGTCAGTTTAACTGTTTGAGAAGTGTCTGTTTGAACTGTCTTTTGCTAGTTTTAGCTGATGGTTATAAAACTTGTATGTGGAACAGGCGAATAACCAGTGTTATATCCTCACAGTCTCAGTTCCACATGTGATTTTTTGTTCCTCTTTCATGCCTGCCTTATCAATCTTTTACATCTTCTCAAAGTTCATTCAGTTACTTCTCATATTTTCATGTTGCTTTGTTCTCTATTCTTTTCCAATCTCTGATTTTTTGCCATTTTTAAATGTTGAGCTGACTTCTTGGTAGCATTTGGTAAAACTCATTCAAAGTTGGTGCTGATTTTCCCATGTGCACTATGCTGCACTTTTTTGCACAAAGTTCCTCCTTTTTTGAGCAGTCACTGCATAGGAGGTCTCTCCTCAGCTTTTCACAACCAGGCCTGATTCTGATGCTACCAAATGGCTTAATTTTAGCAAATTCCACTTCCTCACTGTTTAGTTGTTGTGACAGATTGGCTTGAGTTTGTTGAACAGTGTATAGGTCCCACTACAGATCCAGGTGGCATCTGGGTGCCTTGCCCATTTCTGTTTTTCTTGCCAGTTTTCTATGCATGGAAGGACTTAATTTCATATTTCCAGATAGCTTGGCTTCCTTGAGAGTCTTTGGTGAGTAAGTGTTAGATGCCTCTTGCAGATGGAATCGAAAGGATCTCCCTTGTCCCTGCAAAACTGTTGATTACCCTTTCTGAAGAATCAGTAAACACAGGAGTTTCTGTCTTGGTTAGCATTTCCATCACTTGTCTGTACAGCTGGCACCTTTGCAGTCAGTTGTTACCAGATTGCTCAGGAAACCCCTTTAAATGTAGATGTAATAGTGGCTGCCTCCCTGTTCCTTTGGTGCAAGTGCAGTTTTAAGGATAACTCCCCTGAAGTTCACTTGTTTTCACTTTTGAGGAATTCTATGGATGCCACCTAATCTGAGTGGTTTGTTAATGCCTATGTCTATTTGTTAAATCATCTACTGATATTTTGATTTGAGGCTGATCTGATGTGTTAGGAGGAATTACCACGTTAGATCTTCACAAGTTCCCTCACAATACTTATGGGTACAAAAATGTACCTTGTTTTTCTTCTTTCTGGCTTTTATTTTTGGGTACATCTGGCGTGTCTGGGACATCTGTTAACCTTAGTGAGTGTCTGGCAGGCTACCTGCTCCTAATTCCCCTACAGAGTGCTTTATTATTTCTCAGATTTACACTGTTTCCAGTTCTTCGCTTTTTTTAGCTTGACTTCTTGGACTTTAGTATTTAACTTTCCACTGTGTAAAATCTTCCCTGTTTTTTTTTTTTAAATTTAAATACTTTAGCTTTTGAAAGGACATTGTCCTGCTCTTGCTAGCAGTTTAGACAGTCTAGATTCTTTTTGGTCTTTCTGAAGTTCTTAGTAAATGCTGTGCATATGGTCTGAGCCTCTAGGATAGTGTCTTTGAATAGTTTCCATGATGCCTTCAAGGATTTTTGCACTTCTTAAAAGCATCATAATTATATATAATTCGCCTTCCTTTGAAATTAAATACCACCACAGTTGATTTTTTGCTTTCAGAAGAGTGTTGGATCTTGGCATATTATGATTACTGTTCTAGAGCTCTTCAACAGTAATATTTTTGAGCACTGATCAGAACTGCTTCCCAGCTTGCATATTCCATTCCCAGTACTGTCTCCAACTCTCATATGAAATAGGGAAATTTTTATGTGGGTTTTGAGAAACTTTCTGTGACTTCACCTTGTCATTATGCAAGCCACCCCCCTTCACACCTACAGTTCTGGGCTGTAAAGTTTTTGTAATGAGTTTACATGTTAAATTTGGGGGTGGGCATAAGGCATGACTAGAATTTAGCTTCTGTAGCCCTCAGTACAAATAAGCTGTATCTGAGGGGGCATTTCTTACCTTGATAGTTATCTAAGAAGTTTAAAAGTATGTCTCTTGATAACAGTAGCACTTTCTCATTTATTTGAGAAACCATATTCTGCATTTAGTGATTCTAGTGACAGTATTCTTGTAGCACATAATTTCTAGAAAAATTACTCTTTTAAAGGTTTCATTTTCCCTCTGAAAATGTTTTTAATACCTGTTTGGAAGGTTTGGTATTTTTTCCCTGGTACTTAAAATTGCATAATTCATGACAGGTTGCCTTGGTCATTCAGCGGAACCTTCAGTAGTCCTATCTTTGGTAGATTCCCAGGTACACATGGGGAAAAGCAGCTGAAAGATATGCACATTTCTTTAGAATGAAATTTTTGTATTTAGACATACAAAAATGAGGAGTTTTCTAAGCCATAGATATTGATAATATTTTAATATATAACAAGGAATTATTAAGAATGTAGCACAATTCCTTTATTGGTTTTCAAACTATTTCAGGACTGAGAGTAATGAAAACAAATTGTTGCTGTGTGTATTGGCTATGATGTATTCATACTTACTTGACTTAAGGGATTCCAGTTTCCTTCCTGCATAGAGCTTCTCTGGAAAATAAAGGTTGTGGTTCTATTTCAATTTTACCTAGAAAAAGAGTCACTGGCACACTTTGTAGTCAGAGATGACTCAGGGCAGGGAACCATGTTCCTCTTTCTGCTGTGTTCTGATTTCCAGAGAAGTGATATTGATTCTCCTGTCAAACACAACATGGCAATGAGGGCATTTTTGTATTTGTTACTGCCCATGATGGACTGAGCAGGCACTGGAGGTATGTCCATGTTCAAACTGCTCTGACACACTAATGTCTAAAGAGATATTATGGACTGGAGTAACTTTCCATTTGTTGCCATTAAATTCTGCAGAGTGTAGAGGAAGAACACCAATATACTTTGGACCAATACATTGTTGAGCAATGTACTTATAAAAAAATCCCACCATGAAAATACTGGAACTCCCACCAGCACTACATGCCTGTCAGAGGCCAGTGGTTTCTGTGAGCAATCTCAGTAGGTGTGTTGGTGATCCTTGGAGATGGGGAAGTGACAGAGAGGCAAAACTAGTAAAAGCATAAGGGAAAGAAATGAAGGCACAGCAGGAGATTAGCTATTGTCCTTTGGAAGTTGGGAAATTGGGCTGAAATCCCACCTAAGTCCTTGAAGTGTCTTTTTGCCTTGGATCAGAATACACAGCTGAGGTTTTCTCCAGTGAGTTGCTGCTGACTTCTTCGGTCCTTCACAGAATTAATCCTTAGATAAAATTAGAAGCTGGCACTGTTTTACAGCCAATGTTACTAAAAATACATTGCATTGATCCTCTATCTGTACTTTGGCATGCATGGGAGCAGAAAGAGTCGGAAGCTATTGAAACAGGCATAACAACACGTTCAGAATTTGGACTTCTGTGGCGATCTGGTGTGCTTTTAAGGAGGTCTGGAGCCAAAACTGATTTGAAATAGGAGTTTTCTGTTTCTTGGTGTGTCAGAGCAGCTCCAGAACATAGTTTTTCCTTCAGAAATGAAAACCACATGTACATCAGTTATTGGAGAAGTTTGTCAACTTTGTTCTGCATTTGTATTTTCTCATTGTTAAGGTAAATTCTGAAAATTGCAAACAGCTTCAGTGTCTATAAGGATGAAGAGCCAATTTTCAGGCTCTCTATTTCATTCAAATTTGTGATGGAAGGAAGAAGGCAGAAAAAATTATTAATCAAATCCTAACCTTCTATTGCTTTACCTAGCATCTGCTTCATCTAGTATGACTGCATATCTTATCTAAAGGCTTGAAAATTCAAACTTCTAGTGAGAAGGATGCCTTTATTGTTGTTCCCACAGAACTCACTTGCTACGTTGGAGCAGATGATGGCCATTGTATGTGTTATTTAACTGAAACCTTCAGAAGCAGCAGCTGGGACCTGGATCATGACTAGAGGATTGCTGCAGAAGCAGCTGTTGGCCCTCCCACAGCTTGTGCCCAGTGGTGTTTGTTAGTTCCCCTCTGCCAGACTTGGGCAGACCCCCAGTGTAGGAGCAGAATGATCTCCTTGAGCACTGTTCTTGAGATCCAGAGAAAGGATTCAAACAGGGGCTTGTGGGGCCTGACTTACAGGGCAGACAAGGTTCATTTGCTTGCCCACAGTGCCTGTTCTGTGGGTGCCAACAAGCAGCTGGTGAGGGAGAAAAGGAGGGTACAGAATAATGATCTGAACAGGACCCTGTTCATTCTTAAACCATTCCATTGTAAGGGAGAAGACTTCTCTATCCATCTGTGGTAGTGGAAGATGCTTTTCCCAGCTGTTTCTCATTGCCACCCTCTTACCATACTGGGTTGTTGAAAGAGCACTCATGCAGACCTGGTCCTGAGGTTTTCAGCAGAATTAGTGAAATTGGACTAGTAGAAACTTGAAACTTTAGCTGGATTGGTGTCATGGCTTGCACAGACAAGGAGAAACTTGCAAAAGCAATTCTGAAGACAGACCCCAGTGAGGGCACTTCAAGACTTACCTCCGGGATGAGCTAAGTTCAAAACAGGCTTCAGATTGGTACAAGATGCAAGTTTACACCAGTGGTGTTGTACTTTTACAGCTGTCATCATGATATTCTGTTTTTATATTTATAGTACTTTGCAGTAATTAAAGCACATTCCTGATGTTAAGAAAAAAGTTAAGTTGTAAGTTTAAACACTGTCCTTACATTATTTTGTTCCCATATACTTTTGTTTTATGGGGAACAAAATCCATGAGTGCCAATTGATAAGTAATAAGCTAATGGAATTTGGTTTAATTATTAGGGTTACTTGTTTTTAGTGTTTCTGGTTGGTGATCAAATAACAAGACAAAGGTAGAAAATATTTATTCAACCTTACTGTTATTTTTGTAACTATTTGATGAGTTATTGAGTACTGCAGAAATAGCTATTGACTGAATTATTTGACTAAGACCAGTTAATTAAATGAACATTTTAAGTAAATGGTATTTATGTAGCCCTGATTCCTGGCTCTCTTCTGATATCCCTGCTTCACTTTCTTCATTTTATCTTTTGCTTTCCTACAGGAGAATATAGCATATACCTTTGCATCATTTTCAGTTCCTTTCTTTTTTCACCTCCTATCTCCTTCCTTTTCTCCCCACTCTTCACCACCTCCACCCCTGCATCTTCTGTTTCTCCTTTCTTCTGCCATTTCTTGATTCTGTCTGTGTACTGAACTTCTCTTTTGAAATTCATCTTACCAGTCTCTCTCTTTGCCTCACATGACCATCACTCACCCACTCAAACCAGAGCATCTGTGCACAGTCTTAGAAACATTCAGGTACTTAAAACCTAGAGAGTCACTGTATTGGCATGAATATAAGTCAGGAAAATAAAATATCCCTGAAACATATATTAGAATAACCTCTAGTCTGGCTTTCCCACCTGCTCCCTGCCATGCTGTCTGCCTGTCAGACCTGTGTATATTCAGGTGTTCTCTCTGAAGCTCCCTGGGACCTGGGCCAGCCCTGCTGCCTGTGCCACCCAGCCAGGACTGCTCCAGGTGCTGCAGCTGCCTGTGGCCACCACACACCATTGCTGGGGCTCTGAAAGCATAACACAGGCTGTCCATACTTGAAACAGTCTTTAAAAACAAATGCTAGGTCTTTTTTCCAAGTAGTCTCTGTAAAAATAAGTACATGTAACTATATTTTACTTAGGCTACTATGGTAAAAATACTGGCTTCAGATTAAAAAATACAAAACAAGTAGATTTTGCCCAGCCTTGATTTATCAGTACTGTCTGTCAAGTTGCTGGAAAAGGGACAGGTAGTAGTCCTGCCATATTGTTCAAAGGTTTGATCTTTTTTCCCCATTTAATGAATAAATTGTGCCACTCCTCCAAACCAAATTCCTGTTTCAGACATTCCCTTTTTTCATTTTCATTTTGTAGAGGTTGTAAACGGTTTCTGATGCAAGCTTCCTTAACTGATTTTTTTTTTGCTATAGCTTTCCACCTATAAAAACTGTAAGTTGATTTCTGTGCACAAACAGTACCTTTACTGCATCATGTAAGCTGCTTTTATGGCAATTGTAGGTTTTCATGCAAGTCATAAAATAAAAACCTAAATTACTTTATGGCATTCAGCTGGTTTCATAAGGGTTTTACTGCAAACTCACGGATAGATGGATCATTTCACTTCTCTGAACAGTTGTGTAACTTGAAGAATAAATTTTATTTCAGAATTAAAAGCCAATGAGTGGCTAGAAGTTTCTGTCTATAAAATACATGACTATTATTTAGAGTAAGTCCATGCTGGTATATAAATAATTTTGTTTAGAAATTAAATGTTAGTTTAACTAAAGTGCAGAAGCTTTCATTTGGCAAAATGATCTGATGCCATAGCAACAGATGACAATTACAAGCAGCTTCTGGGAGTTGCCAACATTCCTCATCCTTCAATCCAGCCTATCCATATCCATGGTGCAAGAGATGAATCCTGAGCTCTGTTTGCTAACCTTGCTTGAAAGAAACACACTCCCTTTCTTGAGAAGTGTGAAGCTTCAGTTCTGGAGCTTGTGGAAGGAAATCCAAAGTACATCCATGTGTTGGACATGCTACTTCTCTGCTGTTACTAGAAGACCACTTTTGCCTCAGAATGAATTTCAGATCAGACTGACATGATATGAGAGTATATTTATGGATTATATTTTAATTTTAAATAATTTTAATCTTTTCTTTTTAGATTCAACTATAGATGGATGTAGTCAGTGTGTTTTTAACAGTTTAAATACTGTATAAAAACCTCCAGTAGCAGTAAAAGTATTAAGTCAAATAGGGCTGTCAAAACTAAAATATTCAGGTTGCAAATGAATGAGTATAGACAGCTGGAGAAACCACAGTGTATTTGTGTTTGTACTTCAATTCCAGCTTGAGACATAAGTGTAGGAAACAGGCTACCCATTTTTGTTTTAAATTTGTAGCCAACTGTTGTTTTATTTTCCCAGTGTTGAGATTTTTTCTTCCAAATGGGCTTGCAGTCATATATATCACCCTTTGTTTGTTGTACTTCATATTACAGTACTGGAGAAAGAAGTATACGAAAAGTGCTATCAGTACAGATTCTGTCCTACTCTCTGCCTGCTTAGACTATATCTGGTTTTGAGTTCTCACCTTTGTGTCATAGGTCTTGGAAGCAATTGTGGCAGCAGAAAATTTGGATTTTCATAGTTGCTGATGATTATGATGTTGCTGGGTTGTTTGCTGACCTTGGTCCTGTTGAGTGGCCTCAGTTCTGACTCCAAAGAATGTGCTACATCCAACTTTTCTGTAAAACTATGAGAACAAAAAGCATCTAACTCCTTAATAATTTTTAAAAAAAGTCTGCTGGAACCATAAAATGTGAAACTTGTGTATGTTTTAACTCGTTAATTAAAGAAGCAATAATTGGAATCTTTAAAGAGTCAGCTGAAATCTAATGTTACACATTTGTGCTGTGTTGTAGTCTTGTAATTTCCAGCACTATTTGCTGAATTCTTCACATACTTCTCCTCTAATCAGTCTGTAATTACTATGTAGTATAATTAGATTAATATACTTTCATTTATTACAACTACACATTAGAGGAGAAATTTGTACTTCTGCCTTTGTATTTGTCCTGTATGAATGAGTGCAGAATTCTGTACTTGAATTAAAGCAGTGTCAACCTACTGAGATGAAGAACAATCAATTTAATGATGTGTGGAAGCTTTCATTCTCTTTTAGTCTCTACTGGGTTTTTTTTCCTCTTTTTTCTTCTTAGATGCTGAGTACCAATGGAAGGGGCCCTTCTACTTCATCCAAGGGGCAGATCCTCAGTTTGGACTGATGAAAGCTTGGACACATGGAGACACTAATAATGGAGATGATGAATGGGGAGAAGAAATTAAATTAGCAGAGCAAGCAGTGCAGGCCATTAACAAACTAAACCCTAAACCCAAATTCTTTGTGCTGTGCGGAGACCTTGTCCATGGAATGCCAGGTAAGGCAATTTTAAAATGTAGAGCAGAGGTAGTAACTCAAGTTGGTTTTTTTTATATTTCAGATTGGCAATAAGGCGAATTTACTTGACTTCAAAATAATCTGTCATAAGTATCATTAGTATTAGTTCCTGTTTTGGTGTTTTGCAGAAAAAAGCCTGTGATTTGTAGATGATTCTTGAGATATTCTGATTTCTTCATCTGACTTCCTGTAATGCTACAGGCTTACATCTTAAGGCTGTACTTTAATTAATTAATTGCTTTTTTTTCAGTAGGAAATTTTCTTTGAAATAAAATTCTTTCTCCTAAACAAATTACTTTGAGATGACAAAGAGCTCTAGCGACTGGGGAAAACTAATGCCATGAAAATAGCAAAAAATAAATATGGCTTTTTGAGCACCTGATGTGAGTAAGGCTCAGAGATTTCTCTAGATTTCTAGTGCTTAATAAATTCAAAGATTTAAGTTTTTAAAATGCTAAAGGTCAGTGAGTTCAAGCTCATGGAACTCTGTCCTGTGGCTGTGGGACTCTGAGCCTAGTGTGTTTCTTTGTACACTGAGAGGAAGAACAACAAACCACCAGAAAGGTGAGTTACAAGAAAAAGAAGTACTTTCCTTGGAAGTGAAATTAGAAGTGGTGGTACCTGCTGAGAAGTGGTCTGGAAAGCAGATCTAAGCACAGTGCCTCACATTTGTTAGCCCTGATAAGCAGCAGAGCTGCAGACAGTCCTGGCTCAGTCACTGCCAGCACCAGAGTCCCCCCAGGGAGCCTGCAAACATCCTGTGCCTTGTGCTCCATCCACTCTGCTTCACACTCCAGCTGCACCTGAGGAGCTGCTTCCCCTCCTTTGCTCACACAGGGCTTCAAGCACATTGGAGACCTTTCACTAATTCCTTCAGTGTCCCACAATGTTAATTTTAAGACTTTAGCTGTCAAATTGATTGACAGTATTTATAGGCTTTCTTTTGATCAGAACACAGTTTTGCTGAAAGAGTGGGAAAGTGTAAAAACCAAGAGATTTAAGCTTGATTGGATCTACTGTGTAAGACCTCAGTAGCTTGATCATAAAGTATGCCATGATGCAGTTTTATTGGCTTATGTGCTTCCATTAATTTTGGAATCATCTTCCTTTAGCAGATTTCTAATAAATGTTTTGATTAGGACTTCTAATTTGTGTAGGTGTTCCAAATATTTTGGTTTCAGTATCCCTTGTAAGAGGAAGAAAAGTCAGGACAAATGAATGTTACACATCCTGTTGCAAAGGATCTTTCACTCAAAAAATTTAAATAATCCTGGAGACTAAGTTAATTTCTTTTTATCTGGATATTTCTCAAATACTCATAAAACAGTTCAAAGTTCTGAGTACTTTTGACTTGAAACAACGAGGGCTTCTCTGTTGGTAGAGTTCAAGTCTGAACTAGAGCCAGCACTTCTGACTTCCACTGGGCACTGAATGGCTGGATACAGTAAGTGTTGTGTGATACTTCTTGTATTTGGTTTGGTTGGGGTTTTTTCCTAGCAATGGTTCTCTGTAGTCATTATTGTCCCTTTTGCCAGTGTATGTCTCAGACTTGGTAATGTTTTAAATACAAACCTGTCAGGGATTTGCAAAACATTAGCATTATTCATTTCGCTAACAGACATGTGAAAGAAACTGAGTGGATTGTACTGGTGAGATCACCTACGTTGTGTGATGGATGTGCTGTGCTTTGTATAAATATTTGAAGCTGCCTCATGCAATTTCTAAGAAATTGCAGTTCATTACTCAGTAAACTTCAGGGTCTTTTCCAGCCTAAATGATTCAATGATTCTATGATTACCTCACTTGAGCCACCATATTTTAACTTCCCTAATAATTTCTTGGTGATTGAAATTATGTTAATAGTTTTCAAGCCTATATTATCATGTAGTTATATAAAGTGGCTAAGGAAATGCACTATTAAAAGGAATTGTCAAATATTCAGCTAGAACAATTACTTATTTCATTATTGCTTTTGTGTTTATACAAATGGCTTGCTGTGCTGTGTGTTGGATAAACATACAAGTACAATTTAACCATTAAGTTGTACATAAAAGTGCAATTTTACAGCCCTTTGTCTTTCTGTCTAAACTGATGACAGAGATGACAGTGACTATGGTGCAGATACCCCTGGATTGGCAGTCTTGGACTAGTTTCCTAAAAGGACAGGGAGATTATACAGCTTTTTAATCAATGCCTGTCAGTAAAAAGTGAATGGGCAACACAGATCTTCCTCTCTTCTCTTAAAACATTTTATCGTGAAGTAATAAGGGTAAAGTTTTTGTTGGACTGTTTTAAAGCATGCACTGTAGCCATTTAGCTGAACCAGTGTTGAAGCCTTTTGCAGAGGAGCTCCAAGAAATCTCAGAATTCCAGCAGCTAGAAGTGATGAACAGAATCCTGATCAGCTGGGAAGCAATCAGGCACAGCACTTGGAATCCATTACAGATGTCATTAGAGCAACGAAGTAATCACATCTTGGTATTTATCTGCTGATTAAAAGTAGTTTGTACTCTGAATATTATTTCCAGAAGTTTTTCTTGATTACATAATCAAGAATAGGATATCTATTCTTGGTAACACTAATGTTGTGGTACAATCACATCAAGAATTTTAAGCGATACCTTATAGTGCAACTATGTACTGAATATAATTTCTATATTTCAGTGCTTATACTTGGATACACCATGACAATGAAGGACTTCCTTCTGAAGGCATTTGTGTGCATTAAGTGTAATGTAATTTAGTATGACAAAAATGGTAATCTGTAAAATACTGTTGATCAGATTATGTGTTTATTTGACTGCATTTTTCTAAAACTCTGGAAATTTATTTCTAAAAATGTTATTTCTAAAACTGTTCTCATATAAAGTTGGAGCTTTGTTTGGTTTTATGGAAACTTCCCTTATTGTTCCATTACCAATACACCTTGAGTCAAACAGTCCAGTTCCAGTCCAACAGCCAGTTCCTCACCCATCTTGTTCTCCCCTCATCCAGACTGCAACATGCCAGCTCCTCTGCCCTTTGATGATTATAGAGCAGTGACTCACTGTGACATCAGCCAGCACTCTCAGTACTCCTGGATTCATCCTGTCAGTCCCATGGGATGGCCTGGGTTGAAGCTTTCCAGGAGATGCTGATTCCATCCCTGGTGTTTCCTGTGCTCCTTTAGCTCTAGGAGAACATTTCAGTGCAGGGAGGCAAAGGAAGCTGTGAGTACCTGTCACTTGTCCCTGCCTCACACAGCAGTGGGCTGTATTTTATTATTTTATTGCTAAAGTAGCAGTAGAAGCTTTTGCTGCTCTGTGCTGGTTGTAGCCCTCAGAGCGCTTTTCCTGGCAGCAGCCCTGCATACCCAGGTACTTTTTCAGTATTCTTCCTTTCAATTATGTCTTTGGTTCTGACTCCTTTTTATGTACTTTTTTCACTGGTTCTCAGGCATGAGTTCCTCGTTTACCCAGATCATAATCCATATAGCCTACATTTTTCTCTCTCTCCCTGCCTTCCCTGAGTATCCAGAACGGCCGTTCTTGTGTTCACAGGAGCTTGTCTTTGAAGACTTGTCAACTCTCTCAAACTCTTGCTTTCAGAACAGCCTCACATAGGATCTTATGTAGCTGATCCCTGAGTTGTCCTGGGTTCCAGATCTCCTGGATTGCTGTCAGCAGGTGTCAGGGAGCTTATCCCATGAGAGTATCCCATGAGAGTATCCCATGAGAGCCAGGGCAATCTAGAGATTTTTGAAGTTGTTCATAGGAGACTTAATCTATTATTTTGCCCTTTTTGCCTGGTCTGTAGCAAAATCCCACCTTTAGTGACCAAGTTCTTCCCTGATCCTGACTCAGGTTCAAGGAGGCTGGTGTCTGTTCCATAGAAAAGTGCTCTCCAAACATGGGGCTAACTCCCCCACCTTCTTTCTTGCCTGTCCTTCCTGTTCCAGTTTATCATGAACATAGTGCTTCCTTCTCCATCCCATACCTCGAGTGTAGATTGGTGTCCGGGAAACAGCATCAGCATTTCAACACCTTTTGTTACAGCAGCAGAGAATTCAGCTGTTGGCAGCCAAGGTCACCCTGCTGAAGCCACTGAGAAACATTGGCTGTGAAGCAGAGAATCCGGCAACTATTTTTAAGTGGCCGAATTCCTTTAGAGGAAATTGTTTAACTGCATTTTTTAATGATGCTACTACTGTCAGTAACTTCACAGTTCTAGCTAGGAAAGTTATTTATATGATCTATTTAGTCCAGGTGTTTCATTTTTTTTTCATTAATTGCTCTGGCTACACAGGTAGAAGAACAAGACAGCAAGTCTCTTGCAAACTTGCCTCTGTAATAAAATGTAACTGCTTAGAGACTAAATGAAACGAGACTTGCCTAATAATGTGTAGAATCACAAAAAACCTTACAGAACTTGATTAAGCTTGATCTGTTAGCAGTGTGATAAGGGATCAGTGAGCAAGTAATGTTTATGCTTGCAGTTTTAGATTAATTTAAATAAATAAAATGAAAAAACATTTGAATATGTTCATTACAAGAAATCAAAATCACTGGACTTGACTATTATGGCACTTGAAATATACTGTGAACACTTGTACTAATTCTTTTAGTTAATGTGAAGGTATAATAATCTCTAATATACACATTCCCTACCCAGGTCATGCAGTGCTCTATAATCTCACATCAGCCTTTTGTGTCAGTTAAGCCCAACTGGTGACATTTTTCTATTTTTTTCTGCCTTTGTTTTATATTATTAAATTGTTTAATGAAGGGGTTTCAAATCATTATTTATAACACATTTCACCATTTGTGCTTTTATAAATGTATCTTAACAAGCTAAAGAACAAGCTAAAACATGGGATTGTTTCAATCAGCTTTACAGAGCTGCAGTCATATTTAATGTTTTCTTACTGCTCCTTGGTGTACTTGCTGTCTGTGTCTCTTGCTCTCTTTGTTGGGCTGTACTTGGATTGTCAGGTCTTCCAGG
The DNA here is from genome assembly GCA_013399455.1 of Anthoscopus minutus. Taxonomy (NCBI): domain Eukaryota; kingdom Metazoa; phylum Chordata; class Aves; order Passeriformes; family Paridae; genus Anthoscopus; species Anthoscopus minutus. The sequence goes on along the minus strand of VWYI01007428.1, from coordinate 13,352 downwards.
ACTGTGTCTGTTACATATTTTCATGTTTTTATTGTGCCGTCTAGTTTGTGTTTCAGACTGTGAGTCCAGGCATGTGTTGCTACTGTGAATAATTTAAACAGGAGGTGACAGAAAAGGCCCTGACAATAGACAAGCTGAAAACAGAGGTGCCCAAACTGTGCACAGCTCATTGCTGATGTGTTCGTGGTCATTGAGGCACTGCAGCCTTGAGAGCTGCCAGAAGATTACTTTGTGTCACGGGGGAAAAAGCAGCTGAGCAAGGCCCCAGAGCTGCAGCAGCTTGTGCTGGTGAGAGGTACAGACTTACCTCTGACACCTGGCATCCTGCAAAAAGCAGTCATGAATTTGGGGAAGAATTGTCACTGACAGAATCACTGTGGGGCTGTGGGAGATGCAAGTGCGCTCTCTGCCCCAGTGTCCTTCCTGTGTCTCTCTCCTGCTTTCTCTACTTGAAGCATCGCGGGCCCCTGCCTACAGCCGGGATGTGTGGCTGTCCAGCTGCTGCTCCCAGGGGTCCAGCTCCTCTGGGACATTCTCGGTGCCAGCCAGCTCCCCCTGCCTGCGTGCTGTGCTCTGTGCATCTCTGTGTGTGTGTGTGCATCACCGGGTTGCGTTTTCCCCCAGGAATTCGCACGTTCCGCTAACGCTCTTAACTCCTCCATAAAGCCTCAATAAGGCACATCAGCTCAGTTCAGCTAATTACAATTTTGGGCAACAGTATGTTCTTTATGTGAAAAGCAAAACTGCTGGCTGCATGTCTTCTCAAAATTATATATCCTATCCTGTCTCCCCTGCAGTGTTTCTTCATATAATAAAGCAGGCAATGATGCGCATCGAGATTTTAAAAACATGTGCCAAACGTTGGGATTCTGAGTTCATATTTAGACAGCAATTAAGTGACAGTTTTTGAAATCAGTATTTCTCCATTTGACTCCTGCTTGACAATTTGATGATCAGAATATGAGATGAGATGGGCATACTGGCTGTTATACAATTAGTCCCTCTTATGAGCTCTGACACGTCCACAGAGCAGAGTGAAGTTATTTACATTCATAATAGACAAGCTGCAGAGCTGAGGAACATCAGAGCTGATGGTTCTGGTGGCCAGACAGTGGTATGGCTTCATTTCTGTTTATAATCACTGTAGCATTTGAAGGCATCCTCTCTTCAGGGAGAATCACAACTGGATTCACTTCAGCTTCTTTCCCATGCCCAAATAGGATGTGCAACTGCCATGGTCCAAAATATTTGTCTCTAGTTTCTGATAAATATGAAGTGCTTTAATGTGATTCCCTCCAAAAGTGTAGTTTTTATAGACAATAAATCTTGAGACACAGGCTGCAGCATGTAATTGCGAACACCTTACAGGGTAGCTCTGGAAAAAGCCTCTTTAATTTGTTTAATTTGTTTAATTTTCTAAACTGGGGAAAGCACACACCATATCAAATGTTCCTGGTCAAAGCATTATTGTTTTAAAACCTATTTGTGAATGTTCTGAATTCTCTTATTTAAAGCACCTTCTTGGGCTCCTCAGGAAAGGTCAGTGAGTACTTGGTTTGTGTGAGAGCTGCAGTTGGTACATCCCAGGAAGTCCTACCTGTCTTTTGGTCTGGGATCCACTACACGGGAACGCTGAGGAAATGTCCAGTGTTATAGCACTTGATGAAGTCCACAGTTATTGCCCATGTGTGTTGTTCCTTGTTAGGAAATGCTGCCCAGCCATTGCTGTGCTGAGCTGTACATTTGCAGCTGCTTTGCAGCCAGCTGAGCTGTCCGTGGCGAGGCTGGCACTGCGCTCCTGCTTTATTGCGTCACACGGGACTGGCACGGTCACACTGCAGGGACCGAGTGGTGGGAGCTGGAGATCTGCTGCTGGTGGGTTTTGCACACAGGATGAGATAGGAATGTAATGCTGAAATCTGCATGCAAATGCACAAGCTGCCATTTATACATTTGTGAACTGAATAAATTACAGAGAAATGTCAAGTCCAATTCAAGTTCTTAATGCTATATGCAGTGATCTGGTAAGACGTTCCACAAAGGAAAAAAAAATCTGTGAACTGCTTTTAATACTGCTCTTAAACTACCATTAAATAACTAATTTTGCTAAAACAAAGGATCATTGATTTTTTTTAAAAAAATTGGCCCGATAAAATTAGCCTGTACTGCTAGTCCTTAAGTGAGACATGTATATATGGAGATATTTTGTCAAGTTTTAATTTTAACTAAAAATACAATAATTCTAAAAAAAATCTCTTATCTAGAAGGCAAGAACATGAATGCTGATGTTTGATTTGTCCTTATAACAGGCATATGAGCAGGTTAAAAATAGTACCTTAAAATATGGTTCCACCTTTAAAAATTACTATAAGCATTTCACCTTTGCTATATTTGCTTTTTTTGCCATTTGGACTGGCTGCTTGGTTGACTAACAAAAGCAAGTTTGTGTATTTTTTTAACTCCCAGCAGTGTGGCACAGCTGGGGAGGAGGCAGCTGTATTCCAGTGTCACTTGCAGTTTCAGCAAAATTGTCAGCTAAATCCCAATTCCGGAATCTTTGTTCAGTGGAGAATTGTAATAGAGCATGAAGTAGAAAATACACAGATTGACTTTTTAGGTACAAGGCAGAAGCAGAGGCTTTAAAATGTTTATGTTGAACCAGGGTATAGGTAAAGGTTGCATTTATTTGAGTGCAAGGTAACAATTTCTATTAATATGTTACTGCCTGATCAATAGGGCAATGTTTAAGTATGACCTAATTTCCTGACCACAAGGTAGCTTAATCTAAATAAACTCACCACATCTGTTTCTTCTGCTGTTGTAACCTAACTCTGATATGCTTGGTAGGATGAAATCCAAACCAAAATTATTCTTGGCTATTTTCTTCTCCAAACTCTTACGCCAATATAAATTACGCCAATAGCTAAGAATTTGGGTAAGCAGCACATTATTTGTTAAATATCTAATAATAACTGTTTAAAGAAAGGCCACTGCAGTTGCATAAAGAAACATTTTGTAGTAATTACCTGATTCTAGTAAAACCTAATGGAGTGTTCAAAGCCTCAAACAGCTTTCTGTGAAATTAAATTTGCTCTAATCGACCCAGAGTAGGGAAGCATCAGAGATCTCCACACATGTCCAAAAGGCTCATACTGCAGAGACACCACTGGGCTGTCAGAAGCAAATGTTTCATCTTCAGCAGGTATATATTTATTTGTATTTTAGACCATGTTCTCTAGTCTAGTCTACAGTTGAATTTAGGAAAATGATTGGCAGATCGATATCTCTAACTGTTAAAATCTTGGAGGTGTAATTAGTTACACAATTTTCTCTGATCTTATATTTTATAATACAAGTACTAGAGACAGTACTAAAAATCTAGTACAAGTACTAGATCTTTGTATGAAGTTTTTTTTAAATTAAGTTTGGTTTTGGTACTGTAGCATTGAGGTATTTTTTCCTGTTTGTGATTATTTCATCCAAAGCACAGACCCAAAGGCAGTGGTGGCCCATGCTTACTGTGACAGCTCTGCGTTGCTGGGAGATGAGTAAGGATAAGAGCAGAGTTGAACTTAAATGAAGGATAATACTTATTTTCACAGCAGAATGTGGAGCAGTAAATGCCATGAACTAGGTTGTTAAGTGGGCACCTGTGTGGCTGGCACTCAGAAAAATGTCAGCATTAGCAGTCATTATATTTAATGTCATGCACTGAAACCAGGAGCAGTTGATCCCCTAATAGGCTTCCTTGTTCATTTGGGGACTTTGTCATTGCTTTAGTGTAGTAATTGTTCATTATTAGCTTAAACTAGAGTTAAAATTTCTTCTGGTTTTAATGTCCAAAGTTATATAATAAAATTAATTTGTATTTTCATGTAGGAAATTTTTGTGTGATCACTTTTTCAGTATCAGAACAGATTATTACTTGTTTCGAATGTACTGAAAAAGTCACTTACAGCTGTAGACAAATGAGTATTCCAGATTCTGCTTTTCACTGGAACTAATGAAATGAGATTCTTTGTAAGTTAGACTGGGTAGTCAGTTTGTTCAGGTGTGAATATAGTCATATTTACATTATTTTTAATGGCCTAATTTTTTGTTCATCATAAAATTGTCTTCAGGCTATATGAAGATTAGAAATATATGTGTCTAAAGAAGAGAGGAGACATTTTAGCTATTACAACATAGACTAAAGCAAAAACCTATTTCAGAACATGACTATAATGGGTTTATTAAAATGGATCAGTTTATTCTTGCATGTAATAATTTGGAATGACGCAATGTGTTGTGTCAGTTCATTACAGCAGACACCAGCTTTTCAGTTTAAAGCAGGAAACAATGAAGAGCACTGGTAAGACTGAACTGGGTGGCCATTATCACATTTTTGCAGCATCTGAGGATAAAAAACAACGTGGAGACTGGAGTGTGTCATTCTGCTCATGGCCCACGAGATAATCACTGCTTTTATGGGATTTTATGGGATGATCAGTTGTGAACAGACGAGTAGAGGGAAGAGTCTGGCCCTGGCGGCGATGTGGAGTCGGCACTCGTATTGATGAGATGGGGAAGGGCAGGAAGAAGGCAGCAAAGTGAGGAACAATGTCAGAGCTCTGGGGTGGGGAATCTATCTGCATCAATGCTCTGAAGGGATGCTGTGGGTCAGTGTTTTGAGAAGTGGCAAGATTAGAGCTCGGATTTTTATTTATGTTAGTGCATAGCAATCCAATGCAATTGCAGAAGGGACCTGGCAGGTACAATGTGGTGTTGGTGATACCACTGGGTTTGGACCTGTGATGTCTTCCAAGTGCCAGGGGCACCAGTGGGGCTGCCCCTGGGGAGGAGTCAGCAGACAGGGGTGATATAGGATCTTGCTTGTAGCCCCTTTGATGTGGAGCCATCAGCCAGGTATCCAAGACAAGAGCAGAGATGAAAGGCAGTCCTGGTTTGACAGGAGGAGGCTGCTTTCCCACAGAGATGGAGATACAAGTTACATTTCCTCCAGTGCAGCTAAAAAAGAGTGTTCCCCTCCTCTCTAGAAATTCAGGGAATAGTGCTAGGGGAGGTTCTGTAAATGGAGGAGTAGGGCAACTGCAGGCTGTCATGAAAATACACAAAACAGGACAAATGTCTCAAGAGCAGGAAGTGCTCAAAATAGGTGGACTCTCTGATTTAAGTAACTGTGATGCACTGTAAGGCCCAGGAAAATACACAAATCTATCTGTTGTTTTTTAACAGTCATGTGATTGCTTTCAACAATAATTAGTTGTCTTTTGATGTCAGAGTACTTCTGGTATCATAAACTACAGAAGGAATGGGCCCAGTGTTCTTCTAAATCTTGTTTTCATTGGTGGTGTTTTGACATTTTCTATTTTGCTTTTATCAAATGTAGGTACTATTTCTATTTGATATTTTGTATAGTATTTTTGTCTGCAATGTAGTTCTTGTTCTTTGATAGTCAGTCTCTTGGGTTAAATGTTAAACAGATTGCAGTTGTCATATCAGGGCTTTTCAAGAGTGTTGCTGGCATAAAACTTACTTTTTCCTTTTTTTCCTCTTCAAACTGAAAATTTGTGCTTTCCATTAAAAAACAATGTTTTTGCAGCTTCTCTAAGTTTGGGACACTTAAGATACATTAAAACACTGGGACCAAGTAATGAGAAATCCAGGAAATAATTGTGCCACTTTTTTGCATATTGTTAAATTATTTGAAGAAGTCTGAGCTAAAGGCTTCTCTTGCCTTGGGAAGAGTACTTAGACTTCTCCTAACACCAAGCCAGGATTGCCTGGAGCACCACCTCATAGTGCCATCATAACACCCCCTCCCCCTTTCCCCCTCCTGATTCATATCAGGAGAAAAACTGGTGCTATTGTTAATTAATCAATAATTTTTCATTTGGAATACATCTGGAGGAAAAGTTACAGTGATGGTGGAGGTTACTGTTTAGCAAGGATTGTGTTACACAGAAACTGCTGTCAGCATTACTGATACACCTTGGAGGGGGGAAACAATTTGTCAGTTGTTTTTAATGGCTGGTGTCTTAGAAAAACTAAACCCAGTCCAATCTTGGAGTGGTGCAGCCTTCTGTGGAATACCAAAGGAAACTGTAACTAAGGATTAGTAGCTAAAGGATTATTTCTTAGGCAGAATAATCTGTAATTCTGCTGACTGAAGACAGCTCCAGCAAAATTGCTGTAAAAGTACAGTCTTGAAATCTGCTCTTTCAGTGTGTGAAGGCTGCTTGTCATGGTTCCTTTAAGCAGTGCAGGACAGAACACTGGAGCTATTGAGGCAAACAGGGATACACAACAGAAAACAGCAGGCACGGTGACATTGCACCTTCATGCTCCTGTTCACATTGCTCTGCTTTCAAAAATTATAGACTGGGAAGCTGTGGAAAATTGCATACAACTGAACCAGCAACAGTTCTCACTTTCATGTTTTTCATAAAAGCCAAGCTGCCCTCTATGGGCTATTAATTTGTGAAGTCATTTATCTCAGGGCAAGACTTTATTTACACAACCTAACATAAAGACAGAAAATTGTGGCCCAGGATTGAAAAATGTCACTGCACATGATGCTAGGATAAACATCACAGAAATTTATTTCTGTTGCATCTACCCTGGCACTTCACAAATAATTTTTTTTTTCGTACTGCCCTTTGGCACTATATTATTTCCCTATTCACCTACAGCAAAGCTCCCTCTAAGCCAAAGAAATACATGTCCATCAAACAGAAATGTTCTTCATAAAACTTGGAATAACTAGATGTTATAGCTCTGTGCCTGAGAGAGATTAAAAGCATATTTTTTATGCTGTGGCAGGGACCACTCTAATTTTCCAGTGGCTTCCTTCTTTACCACTGTGTTTGTCTCTTTACCTCTTACTTACCTCAGATGTAAAGTCAGGGAGGTGCCTCAGGAGGGCTCCGTGTGGCACACATTGTGTGTTGTGGTTGTGCAGCTCAGGACCAGTGGGATATCCATTCCTTCCTCTCCAGCACTGCACCAAGGGGTCCTGAGACAATCCTCCACTTTTCCCCACCTTTATCTCTGTGGGAGTCTCTTCTTTTGAAGTTGATTTGACCTTCTGCCAAGAAAAGATCAAGCCAAGATGCAGTTGTTCTAAACCAATCTCTACTTAGTAGGATTTCCTGGGCTCTTGGGCAAAGACCTTGTTTTCCATTTTGAGCAATCTGTTTTCAGCAATAAACACTGAATATGTTTCTCTGTTGCTATAGAAATAATATTTCATTAAATGAGGGAATCGGTGGCCTGCTGTCGACAAATTTCATCTAAGTGTTAGTCTCAAGAGCTTGAATTTCACCATGGGGAAGAGGTATACATAATTCTGCAAATTATTTCTGTAACTTTTGCATAAATGTCTTTATACTCTGCAACCATTAGCTAAATTTCCCAAAGTGATAGCATGGAGTTTAACATGGTATAATGTGTTTACATGGATCTGAACAGAGCCCTCCCTCCTTGCATTTCCCCGCCCTCCTCCCCCATACATTTTCATATTTAGAGCTTGAAATTTCCAACTCCTCCCATAGGAAAATGGGAAGTGTCAGTAAATGCAGCACTCTCAGCCAGGTTCCTTACCCCTCCAACAGCAGTCTGCCAGGTTTATTTGAATTTTTGGTTTTATTTTTTAAAATTCAGCATCTCCAAGTAATATAGATGTTATTTGCCCTGGGTTTTTTGTTTTCCGGGATTAACAAGAACAGCCTAAACTGACCATTAATACACTCCAAAAAGTGAACTGCTCTCCACTACTACTTTTTAGACTCCCCTGGGTATCATATGCCCAGTATTTGTCAAGTTACTCAAAGACTTTCTTACAATAACTTTCTACCCTCTGCAGCAGTTAAACCCAAGAGAGTTGTGGATTTTGACTTAATGCACCTCATATCAATGTTCCTACATTTAACCATAGTTTAGTCCTAAGATGGATTTTTTTCTCAGTATTTTTCTAAAGCTGTAGAATTCTGTTAGTAGCAATAAGGTGGTACTAAAGCCTGTAGCTGTAGGGTATGTAAAACAAAATATTTGTTAATAAGCGTCAGTGTTTATCAACATATTAATCATAAATATTTTGAAGAAATTGTAAAAATATCTTTTATCTCATAGCTGCAAGGCAGGAACTGATTTATGCATTTCTTTTTATAAGGTATGTGTGTAGTTAGGAAAGTAAAAAACAATTTAAAAGAACATGATGATTGATTGGCATTGACCAAGTGTGTGTTAGAAACCTGAATTCAGAGTTCTTGTAAAAATCCTGTTACAGCTTTTGGTTAAAAAAATGGAGTTGTTACTATTTGTGAAATAATATGCTAGATGTTATTACATATTGCAGAACAAAACCAATTTATACATGTCTATTTAATTTATTAATAATAATCATATCAATGGCCTCTAGTTAAAGATTAGTCTTTACAAAACATAGGAAAACATCTGTCAGAATGAAAAAGCTACCCTTTTAAAACTTCCTTTCTAAGTTTTTTCAGTGGTTGTAAATCAGTAAGATTTGTCTGTCAATAAGATAAATCCTCATAGGCAGGGACAAATTCCTGACATCCAGAAGAGTACCTGCATGAACATGCATATTAATATAAAGCCAGTGATGCAGGGAAAACTAGCAAGGTACACAACTACATTTTTTTTAATTTAATGGCATGTTGATTATTGAAAGAGACTCATTGTATAAATAAGTCACCACAAGACACTGATTAAATTTTTGCTGTTAAAATAGTTCTTCTAATGAAAAAGAAAAAAACTCAAACTCAACAACCCTTAATTTTGTTGTACAGCCATAAAATATAAACTAGTTGACCTGGTTTTTACCCTTATCCTGATACACCATCCAAAGCTGCTGCATTTTTTCACCACATCATCAGTCTGTAGATGAAAAGAATCAGCTGAAGCTCCTGGTGCAAAGCAATGACCATAGCATCACCCTCTGCTGTGCTCTCTTCTGGGCCCTGTCCAGAGCCTGCCTTCAGGCAGCTGCTGAAAATGGCCATGGGCTTGGTAAGGGAGGCACAGGGCTGGGTGGATGTACAGGGATAAAGTGGAGATGTTCTCATGATCACGTCTAATACATGGTATTTTCTTACCATGCACAGTTCCATAAACAAAAGCTAACAATAAAGGTGAGAAAAATACTCATAAACACTCAAATGTTTTGTTTGTTTGTTTGTTTTTCTCGTTTAGGAAGCCGATGGAAAAAAAGCCAAGAGCAAGATTTAAAGGATGTTCTGAAAAACACTGACCAGGACATACCACTGGTATTCGTCAGTGGGAATCATGATATTGGCAATACCCCAACAAGAGAAACCATAGATGATTATTGCAAGAACTGGGGAGATGACTACTTCAGCTTCTGGGTTGGAGGTGTTTTCTTTCTTGTGTTGAATTCTCAGCTATACTTTGATTCCTCCAAGTGCCCTGAGTTAAGGCAAGCCCAGGATGCCTGGCTCGATGAGCAGCTGGCTGCTGCTGCAAACCAGAAATGCAAGCATATAATTGTATTTCAGCACATCCCTCTGTTTCTGAGCAAACCTGACGAAGACAACGATTATTTCAACTTGGATAAATCAGTTCGTCAGGAGATAATGGAAAAGTTTCATAAAGCAGGTATTTTCTCAAACTTTCCTACTCTTGAAATTTTGTTTTAAATTGTTAATGGCTCTGCTGCCAGACAAAATACATTTATCTGAAATGGTAACGTTTTCAAGGAATTTTTGAATACAGCTTATAAGCCTTATTGTTTCCCATAGATCAGAATTATCAACTGAATCTACTCACCTGTAAAAAGTACCAAACAAATTTTAAAACTTTGAGTGAAAAGTAAAAAGCTAAACACGAAAAGTTCCTTAACATAAATAGGAAGGGTTCCATTTTGAAAATACTGACAGATACAAGACAACCTGAGTTTTTCCTGCCTACAAGAGGGGGAGATCAGGTATTGCCATAGGAGAAGAATACAAAATTTATGTTTTGCATAAAACATGGAAACAGAATTCACAATTACCTTGGAGGTTGCTTTCTCCCACACTGAGCCAATTTTAAACCAAGAGTGTAATGCACCCCAGATTTATTCAGTGTTAAAACAAGTCTTGCTCTGCTAAAATCAATCCTTTGCACATCCATTTCTAATAGAGGCCATGTCTGGGATGAAGGGCAGGTGGAGCATGTGCTAAATGAGTAATTGTACCAAATCCCTCAGCTTTGTGTGATGCCACTTGAGCGCCATGGAGACAGACACAGTACACAGCTACTCCTCCATGCTGTTCCCATTGTTTTCTGGTAATTGCCTTCATGTTCCTGGAGTGTGCCAGTCCCTCAAAATTTCCTGCCATCACTGCATCAGAATGTCATTTTCTCTGTATCTATAAGAGAGCACATTATTTGGATTACTGAACAATGCAAATTTTTTATGATCTTGTTCCTAATTTACCATCTAATTGTTAAGCCTGGCCTCATCCAACTCAGCCTAATTTCCAAGCTCTCAATTTCCTACTGTTTCCAATCAGTGGGGCCAAAATTCACAGCTATCTGAGGGCTCTCCAGGGCACTGGTATATTTACAGATTCAAGATTTACAAGTGGGGTTTTTTCCCCTATAAGGAGACACGCTGAGAAGGCCTCATATCTTCTCTCATTTTTGTGTCAGTGTTAATATAGTGGGAAGTGTTGCTCTTGGAGAGCTGGGCAGCTGTGACTGCCTGTGTACCATGGACTGCAGCACATCCTAGTTTGTGGCATCATCCCAGGAAATTGGCATTAATGTGGGAACCAAAGCAGTTCTGTTCTAGGATTTTCTGTCATCCACTCGGTTTACTAACATTTTACAACACTCAATGCTGGGAAAATAATTCATCAGGAGGTAAAAGAAACATTATCATTGCAACATGGTTGTTACAGTGTCATGTTTCTTAGAAGGGTGTCCAGAGGCTTAGCTAGAAGTTGGGAAGGCTTCAAATGATGGGGGAAGGGAACAGAATGGGAAGTGAGGAATTCGACTCTAGGGAAGAAATTCCCAAACTCCTTTCTGTTCCCTCCATCATTTCTTTTTGTGTCCCTCATTCCCATCTCTAATAAGTTGTTTGGCTCCTTAATGAGTGTGTTTAAACACTGATCTTTGGCATGCTCATTACTATACACTGACTCAATAGGTAACATTTTCCAGCCAATAATCAAACATTTTGCTAATGAAATGAATACAGAGAACAGGCAGCTCAGTAACTCAGACTGCTGAGAAAAATGAGTTGAATCAAAAGTTGGCTCAGAGTTACCTTAGTAACGGGTGCGTTCTGTTTCCATTTTATTATTCCATTTAAGAGCAGCTTTTGTGAGACTACAGAGGTCTCAGCAGGTTGCAGAGAGGCTGTTGGCATGGTGGGGTAGAGACACAGAAATGCAGGAACACCACTTGCTTTCTGAACCTCTGCTTTGCCAAAGAATAATAAAGTTTAGCACATCATTAGACATTAAATTGGTTTTCTCCCAGTTCACTTCATACATTCTTGGAGGATTAAAACACAGAATATTGCTAATGAAATCCCAACATACTTTGCTTTTTTTTAATTTAGAAATTTGGTATAACTATTCCAAAAAGTCAGTCTGCCTTTTTAGGAGACCACCAGGCTGCCACTATTCTTCTCCCCCAACCTGTCACCAGTCCCTCTCTCCCTCCCTCCTTGCTGTTTCAGTGCTCGTAACTGTGTTTGTTGTGTCATTAGATCAGTAACATTCATGGTTAATGGTATTTGGCATTATTAGATGGGCATCATTTTTCAGTTGTTTATAACCCAGGATTAAACCTAGCATTAGCCCAGTTCTCATGTTTATACTTTTTCTAGAAGACATGGAGCCATAACACAGCAGGTTAGAGAGGGACAGGGAAGGAAGGATAATCAGTCATCCAGGCCTTTATAAGAACAAGGAAATTCATATGGATTGTGTAGGAAATAGTCAGATACTTAAAGTATGGTCATATGGGTCATATGGTCACAGGTGCTTTCAGCTGAGCTATGCAACTTCAGAAAATTCTTATTTTACTTCCAAAGCCCAGATCTTCTGCAGTTATTCTCTTCTAATCACTCCCATGTTACATAGTGGTTTTGGTCTAAGTATCTGCTCATTACAAGTAGGGATAAAAGACTAGCTGTGCAGGCTATATCTGGTATGAAATACTGAATTACAATTCTCACATTAGAAGTGTCCTTAACAGTTGGTGTAATTAAAGATAAAACCATGTCCTTATGATAAATATTTATAATTGAAAATCTGGCACATGTAAGTATGTATTACTACTGTGCAAAGTTAAACCATACTTGTAAGCTGCATGTGTAAGAAATCCTGCTAGAACATGTTTTTTTTTAATTGCATTATAACAACTGTTGTCCTTGAAAATGTGATTTTGATCACAGTAAAAACCAGCTCAATTGAGAACAGAATTCAGATTTAAGTAGAGATACCTTTCTGAAGGTATATTGGTATAACTTCTGCAAGTTAAACCTAAATTGTCAAAGCTCTGTCTCTTCTACATGCTGGCATTAAGTACAGAAAAAACCCCAGTGCAAGAGCTGTGAAAGAGCTGACCTGACGTTCTCATCTGTGAGATCTGCTGGAGTCACTCAGCTCTACTGCATGAAATGCATATTCAGCTTTTCAGGATTTTACAGTGCTGGTATAAATAAGTTTCCTCATAGCATTGTAGGGAAAATAAAGAAGTAGTAATGGTCTAGCCAAAAATCTGGTCTGCAAGTCATGTGTCTTTGATAAACATAAGCAGCAAATTAAGTTTTCAAATTAGGCAGTTTATGTAACAGACCTACTTTTTCTTAGATATCTCATTCCAGTAAAATTTTCTTAGGACATCAAATACTTTTTTTCTATGACCTGAAAAGTATGAGTATTTTTGGTGAGCTATAGACAATCTTTTAAAGACTTTTTGTCCTTAGAACCATCACAGAAACACTGAGCATTACTTATATTAGTTAATACAATATAGTAATAAATGTTTCTTAATGGCATAAATCAACTAAAGCATTTAAGCAAATGTCTGAACTTGTTTAGGAGCTCTGTTGAATAAAACCTAAATTAATAGATGCTTTTACACCAACAGGGTTGAAAAAAGGTTTTGTTTCAGAGCTAGATTAAGAATATAGGTGGTTTTGTAGCTGAGAGATGATGCATCTTAGAGAAAATAACTAGACCAGAGATAGAAATATACAGAAGGAAATTTCCTACAGTCTTCAGCTTCTTTTAATTAAAAAGTTTTCAATTCACCCAAGTGTCTTCAAAGCAGTTTTTCAGATGTGGTTAAAAGTACTTAATATGTACATA
>VWYI01007424.1:0-34044 GCA_013399455.1 Anthoscopus minutus | reverse complement strand
AGTGTATGATCATTCTAATAAACAGATAAACATCAGAATTTGATAACATAAGATATGATCACTCTAATAAACATCAGAATACTTTGTGTCATATATATTAGGTTTCATTCTTAATTTTCTTTGTGTATTAGAAACACATGGAAAGGAGGCAGCTGTGTGGGAATGACATATGCATAACTTTGCAAATGTTGCCAATGCATAGAGTTACCAAATAAATTTAGTAATGGAAAATCATGCAATCGTAAATTGGGTTGTGATGCAGGGTTGGGTTGGGAAGGGACCTTAAGGATGATCTCGTTCCAACTCTCCCCACTATGGGCTGGGACACTTTCACTAGGTTGCTTTGTGCCCCATTCAGCCTGGCCTTGAACACTTCCAGGGATGGAACATTCACATCTTCTCTGGGCAACTTGTGCCAGTATCTCACCACCATGACAGCAAAGAGTTTCTTCATAATGTCTAATCTAAACTTGCCCTCTTTCAGTTTAAAGCCATCACCCTTTGTCCTATCACTATATGTCTGTGTAAAAAGTCTCCAGCTCTCCTGTAAGCTACTTCAGGTACCAAATGATGGAATAAGGTCACCCTGGAGCCTCTCTTTTCCAGGCTGATCAACCCTAACCCCCAACTCTCTCATACCTTCTTCACAGGGCCCTAATGATGTAGCAGAATCTTAGGCAAAAAGAAGAAGGTAGAGTCTGATTATGCTTTGGAAACAGTGGAAGAAATGTCGTTCAGGCTGTTCTCAGAACCTTTCATGAGTCATCTGAAAGCAACACTGGCATGTATGGAAACAGGCAAGAAGTTTACATTTTGATGAAATCTATCCAAGCCTTTCTTCCCCCTCAGTACTTCAAACAAACAACCACTAATGAATAATGGGGTCAGAAATGTGAATTGTAAATAGTATTTTCTATTGTCCCGTTGAGTAAATTATGCTTTTCATACCCTATTAATCCTGGCTCTGTCCAATGCATTATTGTGATATGGTATAAGTCCTGCTAATGTTAGCCTTGGTTACAAAAAGCACTGAGTTTCTCAGATGTGCTGTTTCCTTTTGCAACAGCAGCAATTAAGACAGACTGGTTTCCCCAGGACTCAGAGTAACTATTTTCTTTGAAGTACTTTTTCTAGTTGATAATGTGGTCTGATCCTATGATCATAATAGCCAAATTGGTGGTTTTTCATTGTTGTTTTGTTTTGTTTTTACCATTAGCAGCATGAGTATCTCCCTCTGTTCTGTAATACCATCAGCCTGAGGCCTACTTTGGAATCACCAGTTCAGTGGTGCAGCAACATAATGGTCAATCGTAGTCTGTTCTATATCAAGTATTTTCTTTTTCTTTTGGTAGAACCTCTGTTTTAATCTGCATGGTAGACATAATATTGATATTGCACACATTCTCACTCAGACTGACATACAAAAAAACCCACTTCACTGTCTTGTCACTTGCTTGGACAATAATTTCTTGATTTCACCAAGAAAAATCATTATTGAAAGTAATGGGTCTTCAGTGGTGACAACTTCTGTGATGACTGTCAGGGTAAAGACATAATAGACAAATTTCTTGAATTTTTTTCTAATCAGATTCAGAAATAGGGTGTATTTTTAGTTAAGAGAAAATGTTTTAAATCTTACTTGTTGATGATAAAATGGCAGACGAATGACAGCCTAGAGACATTGGTATAATGGGGATTAAGAGCCTAGTCAGGGGCAAAAAACTGTGGGGAAATATCTGCAGAGGGCATCTGTAGCACTTATTTTTCTTCTGTGTTCCCAAACACTTGTGTGATTTCATTCAGATTTCATATGCATTGAATTTTGCCTTTGCCTAGTTACGTATTGTTTCTTGGCTGGTTTCTCCAGTGTAACACGTTTCTTTGTCAGAAAGGACCTTGGATTTTGTTCTCTTCTCACAGGTGTTTCCTTTTCCCAGACTAGTTCCTTAACATTTCCAGCACTTCCCATTTATTTCTCCCCACCTGTCACACCATACCAATAAATTCATGCAGTAAACATCTCAACAACAGAATAATGCAGGAGAATGTAAATCAGCATAGAGCAGCTCAAAATCTGTCATGATAAAAATTTATGAAGCCCAGAGGTCTATAGACTTGAACCTCAATCACAGTCATCTCAGAAGTTGTGTGCACCAATACCTACTCTATAATAATTTTCATAAGCAACAAAATTTACTGTTCAATTTCAGGGAAGTTCAGAATTCTCTCTCAACAGTTTCTCTAATATATTTTCCTCCCTTGCTTTTCCTTGAGAAAACCTGGAAATCAGGCCTTAAATCAATAAACCCTCCTTTGAAATTAATGTTCAAACCACAAATAAGTTGTCTGTGTGTGTGATGTTTGTGTGTGTGTGTGCATGACAGACAAAGAATGGCATTGAACCAGCTGATGCATTTGGAACACACAATTAGGTTCCACATGCTTGTGCCTGGAAACATGTCCATTTTTCCCGACTGAATTATTTGAACTAGTGAGAGGATGTGCCCATCCTACAGACCTTGCTTTATCAGAACTACAACAATAGTTTTTTATGCATCGTAGTTTCCTCAACTCATGACTTGCTAGCAAAGCATACACAGTAATTAATCTGGCACTGCAGGGTAAATTTGAGTGACATGAAGGAGTGGATATGAGGGATCAAACAATGAAACATCCAAAGGGTTTACTGGAAACTAAATGAAGATTTAAGAATACACCTGTTCATCAACCCTGAGACAGCAGTGAATAAATGTGTTTCAGTAATGAAACAACTTTCAGTAAAAAACAGCAAGGCATAGCCCTCTGTTACTGGGACTGTCAGGAGTAAAAGCATGGGAAAAAAGTTAATTGCTTGCTGCCTGTATTGGATTAAGAAGTGAGTTATCCAAACAAAGATGGAGAACATAAAGTGAACTGATACTTCTTTTTGTGCTTGATGGGTAAAATCTGCACGCTTGGCTTTTGCTGAGCACAACCTATTTATAACCATGCTCCTGCAGACTTAGTGGAATTTTTCCTGTAATCAGATGTTCATTGCAGCATCAATGAACCTTCAGTCAGAACTATGCCTTTCTGTTCTTCAGCAGAGCAGCACCTGCAGATGGGTACTTGCAATATGAATAAATGTGTCGGAATTTTCATCATTTATTTTTAGCAAAGTGGATAAAAAATTAGGAATTGAGCTATATCAACATCTTTCTCTCTGAAATATTTTGTGTAGTTGAAGGCCATTATAGTTGATCTCTGGTTTTATAAAGGCTTATATAAATTTGAATTAGGATTACAGAATTCTATGCATTGAAATCCACTACTATTGTTTTCATGCTGGTTAGCTAGCAAATTGATAATAGCACTGTATGCAGTAATTAATTCAGAATTACTATCACAAGCAATTACTAATATTACTATGTTCCTTCTTAACACAAATTCCTGAAAACTATTTCCATAAAAAAAAATCTATTCTTTTTTTAGAATACCTCATTCCCATTTCTCTATATTATTACTAATATTTTCCTTCAGACCCTTTGAAGATATGAGAAATAGGCAGCATTCTCATAAGCAAATCATAGAAACATTTATATCATGGCAAATGATTTCTGAGGAACATTTTTTAAAACAATGGAAACAAGGCAAAACAGAGCGGCAGAATTGTGTTTTAATAACCAGGATACAGAGGCGGACAAAGTTAAAAGAGAGAGATGGAATTGAACTGCTTCTGGCTAGTGAAGTGAATGGTAACTTACCTGTACTTTTCTGTTAAAGGAAATGCATGAAGAATGCCTCACCTTATCAGCATATTGCTATTTCCAGTGGCGTTTACTCTACATTTAATTAGGCAGAACCTCACAAAGAAACTCTAAGCTTCTAGACTCCCCTGTGTTGTCTTACTGTAACACATACAACCTTCAAAATTTACCTTCATTCATATCAAATTTGTAAATTTGTCTCCGTATTTTGATAAAACTTAGGTCTGTTTTTCAATTGTGTCTTCCCTCTCATTTTCCATTCAAACAATAGTAGTGTGCAGAAAATTACAAGTGTACTCATTTATATTTTAGTGAACTTGGACAGCTCTTTCAGTATGAAGATACAGAATCCTTCTAACAGCAACTGTAGCTTGTTGAACAGGAAATCTCTCCCAGCTTATCCCCTTGAATCATCCCATCTGCTAAAAAGGGTGGAAACTTAGTATTACTTGTGCTTTATCTATTTTCTTTTGTAATCAAGGGTGTCTGATGAAGATGAATAAGCATTGCTAGACCATACTTTAGGTATGTTTTCTTAAGCAACTTCTTTTTCATTAAAATTACCTGTACACAAACATTCACATCTTTAATATTTCACAATTATTACCTGCTTTAGAAAACACTCTTGAAAGTAAAATTTTATTTTAAGCAAAATGCAAGGAAATTTAATTCTGCAAGAGGTAACTGCTTGAAAGCCAGTACCAAACACACAGGGGTATTTTGCAAGGGCATAATGTCCTTCCAGGCAAATAAAATGTCTGATACCTTATGAAACATTTGGGAATTTGCATCTTCTAAAGGAATTATTTCTTACTCTTTCTGTACAACATTTTGCACTGTTGTTGGTCCCATGACTGACTGGCGTAGTTTCCTGCTATTTTTAGTATTTCCTTAGACCTTCATTGCTCAGTTCTCTAATTTTTTTTGCATCATGGACAAAATATCCCCTGACTATTTGTATGTCTGCTATATAGCTATTAAACAAGACTGTTTGTGTCAGGCAAACAGACTTCATTTCAAAGTGAAATGTAGGTTATTTCCCTTCCATTTAATTCTTATGTCTTTCCTAACCTTCAGTGACAAAGTTGACCAATTACAATTACACTCCAGAGGAGATTATCCAGAATAGGTTTTAAACTAATGCAAAAGATGTCTCCATTTTCTTTCCATTTCCCCTTGTATTCAGGGGCATTAGTTATTTATAAGCTGGTAATTATTTTTAGCCATTCAAGTGAGCAAGATAGGAAGAAAGCAACAAGTAAAGAGAAGGTAAAACCACTTTTGAAGCTAGCAAAAAATATATTGCTTCAAAAGCAAAATCCTGATTTGTATCTGAAATAAAGTTTTTGATCCTTGGAGTCAACAGCAGGGCTTATATTGATGTCAGCTGGACAGTACCACTGCCAGAGGTCTTGTGATGCCACTGCAAATGTGCAAATGGATGAGAGAGCCAGTAGCAGCAACTGAAGTACAAAAATACTGGTAGGTCAGCATTATGTAAACCATGACTGTGTATTTAATTTTTCAAGGTTTTTTTATAATTTCTGGTGTTGCTCAGGCAGATTTTTAACCAAATTTGTCTCTTTAGAATATATTTTATTTTTCCTGGGTGTATTGTGTTCCCCATATGATCTTTCTTGCCATGGCTAGGATAGGAAGGAAATAAAAATCAAGAGGAAAGAGGAGAATCAGTTCTAGTTTCCTTTAATAGTGATGGAGCCAAAGCTGATATTATAGATAATGTAAGAACACAAACTTTTCGTGATAGACAGAGAAACTTCTGTGATTGGAAAACCTGTAGTGAGGAATGAAACAATATACATCTGTGCTTATAACTACGTGCATGCAGCTGACAAACAAAAACAGATTACTTCACTGCTTACTTTGAGAAATGGAGAATTACAACTTTCCATTAAGTAAAGCATTTCTTGAAGGAGATAAATAAGCAAGTGCCTAGCAAGACATTGGTGAAGGTTGAATAGGGCTGAGATGACGCAGATGTCACACTGAATGGCATTATAAATCAAAAGACACCAAATAAATAAAGCCACTGGTTGGAAGAAGTTGATTATGGATTGGCTAAAGTTTGACTTGAGTCTGTGATGAAGCTGGAGGGGTAGAAGAAGAAAGAGTTTAGGGATTTCTTATTGAAGGAGGATAACTGAAGATTTAGCTCTGATACGGGTACTAAATAAGTAAAGCTGTAAGTTATCTAGGATAAAAACAGTTACATCAAAGCTAAAATGGGCTCAGTGTCTCCCCAGCCAAAAAAAAAAGAAAATTCAGACAGAGAAAGAGAAATGTAAATGTTTGTTTGAATTCAAACATGTGTTGCATAAGTGCTAAAATTCCACGGGCAAATTATATTAATTTTTACAAATGCCCTTTGTTTTCTGTTCATTTCTTCATTCTCTCCTTTCATCATTCCAACAATAACTGCAGTGGGAAAAAACTACTTATGGTCCTCCCCTAAGACAAATTTAAAAAAGAACAGCACTAAAACATACTCATTCTTTTTGACTGAATATATTTTTGCTTTTATATTCTCTAATTAATTTTTTTTGAATGGCAGCTTAGGAAAAATAAATTATACACTGAGGTACTACTCACACAAGTGCAAAATTCAGTAAACTGTTAATATTGTAAATCAGTTACAATTTTCTCTGCTCCATTGCATGCACATGACTTAAGTTGAAGCTCAGCACATTTCGGACATAATTTTGAGTCCTGAGGGAGCAAGGCTTAATAAGTACTCACACTTCTTCCCACTTCATTATTACTAGATTATTGCTTTCTTATTCCACTATCTTAACTTGTAGGACTTGACTGTTCAAATAGAAACTCATTGACTTGAAAATGAGCCCTGTTCAGTTGGCTCTACAACTTTTGCCTTAGAGGAGAATTTTTAATGAGGTGAACCTTGTGAAACTGCAGATACTTGCATAGGAAGAGAAAAGAATGAGGAAAATATTTCCACTTTGTCTTCAAGAGAAAAAGGGGTATGCAGAGAAAATTGTATTTTTTTTGTTCATGTGTCTGCAGTTCTTAACCAAAGGCTTTAACATTTCTGAACTCCTTATTCAAGCAAAACGATTAACTTCAAAGTCTCAGAATATGGCCCCAGGCCTGTAAAACCATTAGGATAATCTTGGTTGATGTGTGTTGGACTGTGAGTTGCTAGAGTGTTAATAACAAGGTTGATTTAAGCAAACAGAACCAGATACAGAGGTTGGAAACCTCCATTTTCCATGTGCAGTGAGGAAGTTACAGGACAGATGGAAGAAATGTAAACTCTCCAATGACTTAAGAAAACTCCTTTGCTTTTGAACTGAAAAGCTTGATGCTAATGCTGATAAAATTGTTTGGGAACGTTGATGAATGCTGTGTGGTCTTGGATGCTGTGTAGGATTCAGCTGCAAATCACAGCATTTATTTACTACTGCACATATATGCATGATCACACTCAGACATAGTTTGCTGTCTATTGTGTGAATTCAAGGCATGGAGTGACACTCCTAGTGAGGGATTCCCAAGTGCTCTTGGGCTGGTTGTTTCAGGTGAAAGAAGCCCTGCTACTATAAATCCCAGCTCAGCAGCTACCAGCCTGATTCCTTATACTGCTACCACAGGACTGGGCGAATTACTACAAATTTCACAGCCTGAATACACATATTTTCTTTCCAAGGATTGGCCTGTTGGCATACCAGTGCATTAGATACTGTTCATTTCAGAGTGTGACCAATGTTAAGCCAAACACCTTGAATTGTGACACATTATGAACAAATTCACATTTGGGACCCTCATTTTTACCGAACATAAGTAAGAAGCCAAAACATTTGCTGACCCATCCTTTCCAGGTAAATCCCTACATAATTCATGCAAATATCAGCAATTGTGCTACCTGGGTAATTTGTAACTGCTTTAAAATCTAGACAAAGTGGATAGTGTGCATGCTTTATTGGATGTTCAGAGATGATTGAGCTTGCCAGTAGACTAAAGACCTGCTTACAGACAGACATCTGCAGACCTGTCAGTCTGTAGCTGCATCTGGTTGACAGTGGGAGGGTGATTAAGAGTCCCTGAGGAATGTCCTGACAGTGCATCACCTGAGCCCAGCACTCTTTCCAACAGGAAACCAGGGAATGGCACTCTTTAAGACTCTCTAATCATAGTGCTGTGTCTGACAATTAATGTCAAAATTGATTAATATAGCTAATTCATACACATTATGAGATAAATATCCAAAGATTATCAACACAACAAATGTGGCAAATGTAGAATTTGGAGATTTGTATTGAAAAGCTGCAGACTGGTCCTTCCAGAATTTTGGAAGAGTCAAACACCTGAACCCACAGGAATCTCATCGGTAGAGATTGTTTAGAAGGTTGGCCCTGTGAAAATGGCTGAGAACCTTTTGCAAGCAGAGATGAAAGCAACAAATGGTAGAAATGGTAGGCAAAAGGAGGATGACAAGGTGGGTGGAAAACAAAGAAGTTTTATCCCCCTGGAATATACTAAAAGAAAGGAGACCACTCTCTGAAAATGATTTTATTTTTCCTGTCTGTGGAGTAAACAAAAAGATCATACTCTGAATAAAAACAATCAAAATAAATCAATATACTAGAACAGAATTCACCTTCAAGGTTTTCATGTAATACATATTTTTACTTTTTTTTTTTCACAGAAAACAGCCATATTATATTTGTTTTGTCAATGCTCCACATTTATTTTATTAATAAACAAAAGGCAAATACCTTGGCCCTTTGGCCATATCTTCTATTTGGCTGACATACTTTCACAATTGGAAGTCATATTTTGACAAAATACCTTCTTTTTTTTCTTTTCTTTTTTTTTTGAAAAAGTGATAAAAAATACTATTGTCAGAACATGGAAGCTGTTGTGGAGCCCTTCTGGAAAGCTGCATTGACTGGGGCATTTCCAGGAGTCACACCATCAGACAAGTAACACACTACTGAAATCAAAATCCAGCAGTATGTTTTGTGACCAAATACACTTAAAAATTTCTACAAAATGCTACTGTTTATGTGACTGAATTAATAGCCCCTGAAAAAGACTTAAAAAACTGTTTTGGTAAGGCAGTTGTTCAAATACTTTCATCCAGCTGTAAAGAAGAGATGCAGTAGGCTCTATGGTTGTATTTTCATAAAATCCAGCAATAACAGTGCCTGATGGCAGAGGGATAGTTTTCTAATTGGATCAGGGACAGAGCAAACAATTTTAATCAGACATCTGTTTCTGAAGTCTCACTTCCTAGACTTTTAAGTTATGTGACAATTAATTTTCAGTACAAAGTGTCCCAACCTTTGAGGTTGGAAACATAAATTTTCTATTCCTTATCTATTCCTTCTCTCCCTGAAATGCACAGAAGAATGTCAGAAAAAGACAAATAGCTCATCTTATTTTAGTCTTCTTAATTTGGAGAACTATAATAATGAATTAATCCAACACCTTGCTAATTGGAACGTGATTGTAGTTTTAGGGATTTTTACATTTAGGAATAAGAACTGCTCTATCATTCAGGGGAACTTTTAGCTTAATATAACCCTTTGCAACTTACTGAAAGTCCTCACTGTATATATAATTTCTGCTTCTTGAAAGTTATTTTACAAATAAATGCATCCAACCAAAAACTGCTGGTGATACTATAAATCTGGACACAACTCCAAAGGAAAAGAGATGCAATTTAGGAAGAAAAATCAAGGAAAATTTTATTTTACCTGTGTTTACATGACAGATGGTGAGCACAATCTTGGGTAATCTGTTAGTCCTTGGGAGTGAAATCAATTAAGTTTAGAAAATCTATTTATTGCCAGGGAGATTAAAAAGTAATTAGCAATTATAAAGAAATCTGTAAAGGTCCTAATTATAATGAAGCAATGAATTTAGTTTCTGAACAGGAGGGAGGTTCTAAATACACGGGAAGTTTGTATCTTATCTGTTGTTTATTAAGAAAATAGCAAGCCTGATCTCTTTGGTGTTTTGGTGATGATACCTGGAAAGGCCACCTGATTTTTTTTATAACAGTGCGGACATAATAGCAACATCTTTAATACCAGTTTATTAAAACCCAACTGCAGGATTAAGTACTTAGTTAAGAGCATTTCACAACAGATAGGAAAATAATTCGATTTTTATTTTTTTTTAGATTTCATATTCTTTCATCTTTTCCTGCAGTTGCTTTAGTTCTATTTAGCCTTTCACTTGAACCATTAAAATAATAGTTTTTCCTTTTTCTAAGAGCTAGGCATAAGGAGAATAATTTAATTTCCACACTGAGTTTCCATGAGATATACATCACCTGAGGGCTTTGCTGGAAAGCACGTATTAAAACTCAGCCTAAAGTTGGTGGTGGAATGTTTCTGTTGACCACACAGATATAAACTAGGGAAAATGAAGGGAAAGTCAGCAACAAGAAGTCCCTGGAGTTTATGGGACATGTGAAGATATGTGGCTGATTGAAGAGACTTAGGTATGCTGTGGGGGGAGGTCTTATTGGACACTTGCTGTCCAGATTGCCTCAGCTTCTTCCCTGCTGTGCCACTGTTGTTAATACTGACTCTGACACACACATGGTAAAATTGAACTTAAGCCTCCACTGTTCTGGCGTGATGTGGCAACATTTCAGGAACACAGCTCCCACCAGTAGTGATTTCTCAAGCAGTACCAGGAGTTGTTTATGGGTGAGGGCTACTTTAAACTAGTTTTTTGTTGACATGTTTTAAGAGTGTTTTTCTCTATACAAATTACTCTCTTTGTGCTGAACAAAAATAACAAATAAACCTAAGTTTACTTTCAGCTACCAGCGATCTTCCTCAAAAATGTGTTTCATTAATGTATGGGTGAGGTATATGCACATCCTCAACACGTCTGGTTTTGAATAGTCTGTTCAGCACATTTATAAGACAAGCATCCCCATTCCTAAGCCTTATATGTAATATTTAGATACAGATCTAGAATACTTGTGGCAGTCTTTGAAAATGTTATATTTTAGTTTACTCTTTTCAGTGATATACTCCATGCTCTTCTGCAAAATTCCATAGCTACAGTCTTACCCAATGAAAAGTACTCTCAAAGTCTTTTGAATTCTCCTATAAACCCTAAGGATTTTCTTCCCTCTATGAGAACTTTTAAAGCATTTAGTTGTTTTTTTGTTGTTGTTGTTTTGTTGAATATTTTGTATTTTTAATATATTGCTTCCATCTTGCTCAATTAGCTGCTTGGAGACTTCCGTTATGTTCATGCAACAAACCCAAGAATAACTTTTCCCTATTAACAGCTGCCTTTTTCAGAGCCCATCTTAATCAAGATGCATCAAAACAAAATCTATGAGTACTTTCTTAAAACCATTCAATATACGAGCACGTCTTATGTGTAAATTTGCGTTCATAGCTGATTATCTTTTCCTTCAATCCTTCCCTTTTTCTTTACAGATTCTGGGGAGCTGTGAGATGCTTCTGAGAAACAAAAGAGGATAGAACACCCATTCAAGAAATTTAAGGTTTTTAAAGTCTGTAGGCTAAATGTTGGATTTTCAGGACCATATATAAACATATAGTTACAGTGCTGAGTTCTAGAGTTGTGAAGTATTTCTAGATTCTGTAGGCAGGCAAACATTCAGGATGCCTGAAAATCAGACTATTTAATTGAATATTTTACCATGGATTCAGGGACCCAATGTTAAGTGTAAGCTTAAATACAAAACTACAGTAGTAAAAGAACACTCCACTGCCTGCTGTTATCTGAATTCAAATGCAAAACTAAAAAAATTAGAAACATTATTTTTAAAGCTTGCTAAAATGGCTCAGGCCAATGTTGTGGTACAGAATGAGCGAAACACCAATATTTTCCTTATTCTTCCCAGTATTTTTATCATTACTTTTATCATATCTTTGTGAGGTCCTTCCTTCTTTCATTCTAACTCATCGTTCTCAGCACATGCATAATTTCATGACTTTGTAAAGACCTAGAGATGAATTAAATTTGAGATGAAAGGAAAAGAGATTAATAGTGAAAAGGAAAAAGCTTTCTCCTTTAAAAAAGTGACTCAAATACTAGAGATTCACTGCCAGTGCTTTTATGAGATTTATTATCACAGATGTTTATAAGCCAAGATATTTTTGTAAAAAATCCTGCATATTTCAGGGATAGTTTTATACATCTAAGGAACATATTCTTAACAACTCATCTCCAGGTTTTATTTTTAGAGCAGTGCCACAATATTTTAGTATAATTTATTAAAAATTTAATATGCTGTTAGCTCTCAAGTTGTAAATGAGGCATGTAGGAGGAGAGGGATTACTACTGTACAGCTTCTGCAACAGGGAATAATTATAGTCCTCTAGAATAAGAAGGGGGTGGAAAAATACTGTATAATAAGTTGTGTGTAGTTTTTTCCTTTCAGTCACAGACTGTTTCAGTTTTAAAAACTGCAAATCTCTCAGTTCCTGCTGGGTGTTGGTTAACTCCAAGTGACTGGCTTACAGAGAGAAGAAATGGATACGGTCAGAGGACTGATCTGAGGCTCCTCGTGGCTGTAGTTTTGAGTTGACAGCCCAGTGATGCTTGTGCACCTTATCCTGATCCTTTGAAGCTGATGGGGATCTATCAGGCTTCAGTTCTCTTGAGTGCTAAGGAACCCTTCAAGCACAAAGAATTCTTGTAGATACCCTTGTTCATCCCATTTTACAACTTCCATTCATTTTGCAAAGATAAATTTTACTTTATATCTTGTTGGGTGTTAGGTGTCCTTCCTTTTGTTTCTTCTCACCCATGGAATTTTTCCCCATTTAGTTGTGGAGAAACCTGACTGCTGATATTTAGTGGGTGCTTAAGAACACAGAGTTTAGCTGGGCCCAGGGGGGAAGGAGGGTAGGTAAAAGGGAGGGCAGGGGCAGCTGAAGGCTGGATGGTTTTTCTTGGACTTCAGAATAGGACACTCTTGGAGCTGTTGCTTGGAGAAAGGAATTCGCATAACCCAGACGAAGCTGTGTAGTGATCATCTGAACAACTTAAGCCATAGTGTGCCCCAGCCAAACTGCACGTAGAGTTTCTTATCAGAACCTCTGGAATTTGTCAAGGTTTCTGAGACATAAGCTGTTCTAAAATAAGAAAGAAGTAGCTGACAATCAGGAAAACAAGACCACAAGGGCCAGATAATGGAGGGTGGCTGCACACCTGCACTGTGACCAATCATGTACCCTCAGAGGTGCGTGCCGAACGCGAGGACAGATAGAGTCACCAATGAAATAATGTGCCATTGTGTGAACAGTAGTTTAGAATCTATAAATAAGTGCGTAATGTAAACAATAAATGGCTTCAGTAAAATCATATTGGTTTGTTGGTCAGAGGTCCTGAGAGCTCCAGCAGAGCTGCTGCTTTTTCTTCTTCTTTGTCTTTGGGCTGCCCACACCCCCTGTCCTGCTGGGACGTGTGGCAGTGCCAGCCACCGCTGCAGAGCTTCTGGTACATCCCTCTCACCCACCCACCCAGGATTTCTGCTCATCCCTGCCCTTCCAGCTGGGTGTTCCTCAGCGCCCTGCAGGAGCATCAGGACTGACTGCCCACAGAGGGGTTTGTGAAGCACAGCCTCTCCTCCATCCTTCCCGTCTCAGCTGAGAGAGCTGCCACAGGGTCCCAGGTTCTATTGTGCTGTTAATGCTGTGGTTATTGTTTGTTTGCCTTCTTGTACATACTAGCAAAGAACTTATTCCTATTCCCATATCTTTGCCTGATTTCGTAATTATAATAATTTGGAGGGAGGTGGTTTACATTTCTTTCTTTTCATTTCAAGGGAGGTTTCTGCCTTCCTCAGCAGACGCCTGTCTTCCAAAGACATATCTAAACCTGTTCAATTTCGATTCTCTATGCACTAAAAATTTGCATTCGTTTTTGACACAATTTTTTTTTAAATTTTCATTAGGTAGAAGATGAATAATGTCATGTGTTTTTATAAGTCTCATGAGGATTTTGAAAATTTCTTATAACTATAGTTATAACATCAAAAATAATTTTGTTCCAGTGAGGAATAAACTCCAATCTTTTTCATTTGTCCTTTATAATTACTTAATTACAGTGCCTCAAAGGAGCCAAGCTTGCTGGCTTTTGACCAGAGACAAGTTATAATCTCTCTTCACAGTGTAGATCTCTGAAGTCTTCTTCAGAAAACATCTCTTAACCAGTAAATATCTATTGCTGTCTAGTTAAATCAACTGCCTTAAAATGGTTAACCTCAATATGTAAAACATAGGCAGACAAGTGATTTCTCTGAAACATGGTTTCCATATGTGGTTTGTGTGAATCCTGGGATAATGTTTTCTTAGCAGCTGAAATTTCCTCCTGAACTGTATTAAGAGACTATGGAAGAAAAAACTTTTACAGAAAAAAATTATATTTGAAGTTTAGCAGAGTTGATGGACGTTCTGCCAAACAAGCCCCCACTGTGTGGAGCAAAGGAGTCTATTTAACTTCAGGCTGTTACTTCATTCTGTATAAGGCAGCACAGAGATTAGGCAGACTGATGCTCCTTCTCTCTTTGACTATGAACCACAGTATCCACAGATTGGCAGACATAATCAAGGCTGCCAGCCTGGGAAACTCTCCTCATATCTATTTGCTTATTGTAGAGGAAGATGAAAATCTTACACTTCCCAGTCAGTAAGTTACTCTGTTATTACAGCTTCATTAGCATATTTAGCCTAATTATTTTATATTTGTACTGTGATTGAAAATAACTGACTGCAGTTTTTGTTAGTTGTTGGTGTATGACATGGACTCAGCCATTCATGCAGCAACTTGAAGGAAGTATTGGGCAAAAGAAGAAATAAGGAGGGAAAGCCAGTAAAAACACGACAAGGGTTGGTTTTGCACCGACAAAGTAAAATCTCACTGAATAAGCCATAGTTTCAATGTTGGTGATATTTCACCAGCAGCAACTTTCTCTTTAATTGGAAGGAAGTCTGCAAAGATTCTAAAGCCTGTTGAACCAAGTGCTGAGCAACCAGGCAGATGGGGAGATGATATTTTTGCCTTTTGATATCTAAATGGGGCTTATAAGAAAGATAAGAACAAAGTTTTTAATGGGGCCAGTTGTGATAGGACAAGGGGTAGTGGTTTTAATCTAAAAGAGGGTGGGTTCAGAGAGTGGTAAAACACTGTCATGGGTTCCCCAGAGAGGTGCTGGACACCCCATTCCTGGTAACATTCAAGGTCAGGTTAGACAGAGCTTGGAACAACCTGACCTATTTGAAGTTCTTCCTGCTCATTGAAGGGAGGTTGGACTAAACAACCTTTAAAGGTCCTTTCCAACTCAAACCATTCTGTGATTGTTCCATATATCAAAAGCTCTGTGTACCACTTTGCATTCCTAAGTCCAAAACTCCTGACACACTCAACATTTCCACTGAAGTAATAAGAAATAAAAAGTAAGATAGTCAGAAGACTGTCAGAAGACACTGTCAGAAGACAGATTTATATCAGGTTTGTATTGGCGGATAATAATTATATAACAATAGCAAACCTAAGGCAAAAAGAGGCTAGGTTTCCCCCTCTATTAGTTAATCTAGAAAAATATCAACCCATAATGATTGTGGCTAATGAGAGGAGAAGAAGGAAGGTTTAAAATTTTCAGGAAGCAGTAGTGCTTTGGGTAAGGCATTGAACTGGAACGGACCTTGGCTGGGAGCTGCCGCTGTTTCTAGATCTGCACTTCCGAGGCTCAGTTTCTCTCCGAGCAGCCACACCGACGTCCTTACAAACGTTCCCTTGCCTACAGGATAAACCCTAACTCATCAGTAGCAAATTTCCTCTGGAAATCTCTTCCAGCCAGGTCAAACCTGTATGAGTCGCCCTGACAGCACACGAGCCCCAGTGTAAATGAGTGGTAAAACACTGCCAAAATGTCAAACGACCCACTGCTCGCAGCGGAAGGGGCTGTGTGGAGCGAACCGCTGTGGCAGCCACCTGTAATTTCACTGTAACGCCGTACTCCTGCCAACAGCTTCTGCCGCGCATTCAACCTTTCCAGCCCTGCCCCTCTAAACCCCGGGCTTCCCCTCTCGGCGCAATCACGGCTAACATCCCCCCCCACCGACCCGGTAAGACCCTGCCCCTCATCCCTGTGACAGCCGCTGCCGCAGCCGCGGCTCTTCATTTACAGTCGCCGCCCGCGCCTCGCNCAGCAGCAGCAGCAGCGGCAGCAGCAGCGGGCGGCGGTGGGTACCCGGCGGTGGATGCCTGGCAGCAGCAGCAGCGCCGCTCGCTCCGCAGCGCAGGGGAGGTGAGCGGCAGCGGGAAGCGGCGGCTCCTGCTCGCCGGGCTCCGCCGCCGAGGCGGGGGCTGCGCCTTTCGGTTCGCTCCGGAGCGAGGGGTGCCAGAGGGATGGGGCGCTGCTTGTAAGATGCGTTCGCTTCTCGGTTTGTCTTCTTGTTCTTGTTTCGTGAGAGATCTGAAGTGGCAGCAGCCTGGTGGTTTGCGCCCATAGTTTAAGGAGCACTGCGTTGGTAACTGTCCTTTTGCAGCGTAGCGGGCAGCGGGCTCGGTTATATGTGAATCAGCGGTGTCGGGGGTAGGCACGTAGTGAAAATAGCGTGTGGATTATTCCCACTCTTTTCGAACGGGTGGGAGCTGCGAGGGAAGGTGACATTAGTGTCTATCATTGCATGAAAAGCATCGTATCTCGCGTAGAAGGCAGGATTTTAAAATTTTTTTTGGTTTTCAAGCAGGAGCTACCAAGTGCTTGTCACGACCAGTTTGCAGAGATATATATACAGCCAAAGGCACGAGACTGCTCCATATCATAATGAACTAGCAGCCTGTGGCTTGCATGTTGTATTTAAAGTCGAACACAGCATGTAAGACAGCATCCTTTTTTAAAGATGTCTTGAAGTGTAATCATAGAAAAAGCCTGTTGTAGTAGTGACAGGCAGTTTACTAGAGATAGCCTTCATATATTTCTCTCATGTAGTAGGAGGGGCCAGATGACTGGTTCAGCAAAATATTTTAAAGCATAGATTGCATAGATGGTTGTAACAGAGATTAAAAAAAAACACCTATGGATGAATAATTAAGAATTGAACAGACTTTAGACAGGAAAAACTGGGAAGGAAATTGAACTATGCTATGAATAAATGGCCACGCTTGTGCCGCAGAACTACAAAATATGTACTGTATCAGAGAAAATTCACCTTTCTCAAGAGCAGAAAGCAGTCAGGCATTCAAGGTGTATGGAGAAAGTCCTTTATATGGAGAATCTGCTGTGGAAAAAGCCACTAATTACAGCAAGTAGGATCAGTTCCTCTTTATCCTATTGACAATTTAATGTTTAAAAATGACCCTTTGACTGCCTGAGAAGGTAAATCAGCAATGAGAATGTGCTTTTCATGAATGAGGGTGTTGTTTTACACCTAGCTTTTATTTTTGGGGGGGGGAGGGAGTGAGAGAGAAAAGTATGCAAATCAGTAAATTAAGAAATGCAATTCAAAAGAAAAAAGAATAAAGCAATCATTTTCTGCTAATGTTTTGCAGCACTACCTCTGGAAGGCAGACAAATTTGTGTTAAGTTCTGACTCTGATGTTTGCAGAGTGATTTTAAGCAGATAATTTGTAGGAATAGATAACAGTATAGTAACAGTGACACTACCTATATCTGAAGATATTCTAGGGAACTTAAAAACCTAACTAGACCTAGAACTACACATGCAAGCAACTGGCCATTGCTGACTATGCTGTTGTCCCAGAGTGACCTACTCTCCTCTAATTTATGTCAGACTTACTGTAAGTCATAATCATAAAGTAATACTTCATGCAGATTCAGTGAAATTATTATGCTAAATTTCTTAACAGCTATTCTGGTTATGGTGGACCATGCTAATCAACTGTGTGAACACCAATTATTCCTTTAAAAAAAAAGTGTTACTTCTGAGGATTTGCAAATGGCAGAAACACCTTTAATCTTGTTAGAACTGATGGAATTTGTTCTTCCTTTGTAAACTGATGTTCCCTAGACTAATGCCAGGTATGGAATAGTTTGAACTTTTGTCTTTCCACTGGAGAGATTAAACAAAGAGGGAAGCCAATTACATGTGTGACAATGGTAGAGATGCAATTATGCAATTGCACCCAGGATCTGCAGTTGCAACAACCTAATGCAGAATAAAACAAAATTCAAGGTTATTATTGACAAAATCTTTTACTTCTGCTAATAAAATAGATAAGTCAATATACTGCTGACATATCTGCAATATTGTGCATATATTAAAGAAATTTTATGTGTTGTCACTGACTTTAAAAGTTTGAAAATGCTGGGCAATCTTTCCTCTCCTGGCAACAGGAGGCAATATTTCTAAGTGCTTGTGCTATAGCATCTGCTCTGGTGCTGCCTTCCATTGGAAGTCTTGCCACAGCTCAGTGTTGTCCTAGCAGATAAGCTGAATCAGCACAGATTGCATTTCTTCACAACCTGCAGCTCCCCAAAGCAAGAATTCAGTTAAGATGAACCCCTTGGTGGCCATGGAACAGACCTCAGTTGCATCAACAAAAATCAACCAACTCCTGCTCCAGTCTACCTCATTAGATTATAGGCAGACCAGAAGTTTTGGCTATGCTATAAATTGGATTAATCAATTGCCAGGTAAATAGAGGCAATTAATGTAATTAATTCTAGTCTATGTGTTTCCAAATAATGTATTCTTGTCAGAGTTAGTGGATCTGTGTAGAAAACTTTCCCAGACTTGTTCCATGACGTCATTGCTTGTGCAAAATGTGAACTGGTATGCCTGACTGTGTTCACTAAACAACTAAATGAATTAATAAGCAACATACGATTTTTTATGAATAGGTACTAAGTTTTTGCATCCGAAGCTCAGCTGTGTTGTGGAGCACAACTAAAGATAATACGGTGTCTACAACAGATCTCCTTTGAGTTATTGGGAGGCTATGGTACTGAAAATGTTTAAAGCTTAAAATTAGTAGAAATTAAAGTGAACCAAAAATCTTGTTATTCCCTGAATTATTTCAAGGAAAACACTAGACACAGTTACTGTGGGGTAACTACAAGTGACTCATCTGGAGGCATGTGGTGGCCGCAGTAAATATACAAAATAGGAAGAATGAAAATCTCTTAAGTTTTTAACTTAACATCCACAAAGAGAAAGCCTCATAATTAACTTTCTTGTCTGACTGAAGACTGCGTTATTTTTCAAAAGAAGCCAGACAGAGCCCATGTTATAACTTTGGATCTGCTTTGTAGTCTGTTATAAATAAAGCTTTTCAGACTTTGAGTTTAAGATACTAGGACTCATAATGATGAGGTTAGAGATGTTACCAATGGATGATTAGTAACAGGAGTGTGGGAACTGTTGAAATAAGGAGTGACATGTGTAAGAATGAATGACCTATATCTTGCTCTTGGCTGATGGAGTAAATGAATTATGCAGAACACTTTGGGCAAGAACATGATACATCTGTGCTTGGAACTGAGTAATCCTTGCCACTGATGATGATACACATAATCCATAGGTAAAACACTCATTGCTACCTTTGCTTTGCTGATAACATTCCCTGAAAGAAGTGTATGAGTTGGCATGCTTGCCAGTTTTCCTTTGAAAAGCTCTCTGGAGCTGGGTAAGGGTCCAACTTGTTCTTTATTATGGCAGTGAATTCTCTATGCTTTCTCTAAGTTCTTCTGCATCAGAAAAGCAGGTTTTATCCAGTGTGCTGGGAAGCTGAGGGAAAAGATTTGCTAAAAATTGCCTTTGCAGTCACCATTTTGGAGCATGATATAAAGGGCAAGACATAAATGTAATTTTACAAGTGGGTAATGCATTGAATGCTGAAAGTAGGAGTACTGATCTTGCTGCAGGCAGCAGTGACCACTGGAGCTTTTCTCATAATAAAAGCATAAAAGGAGCTGCATGATTCTTAGAGTAAGAAGCATTTCTAACATCTGGGTACATTTTCAAAGTAATTTTTTCATCAATCCATTCCATCTAGGAACTGTGGAGACTTCAACTGAAATTCTTGTGCCACTGTTCAGGATCAACTTTTTAATTTGGCCAGGTCAGTAACATTCTGTGGTGAACCTGTTTTAAAAAAGAATTGAGGAAATTTGGGAACAGGGCTCTGTTTATAGGGTCATACAATCGCTGAGGTTGCAGAGACCTCTGGAGGTTGTGTGGCAAACCCTTTGCTCAAAACATCTAGAGCAGGTTGCACAGGACTATGTGCAGCTGAGTTTTGAATGTCTTCAGTCTCTGGAGTTGGAGACTCTACTGCCTCTCTGGGTCACCTGTATCTGTGTAGGATCAACCTCACAGTGAGAGTTTTCTTCTGTTTAAATGTGGTTGCTTGTGTTTTCAGTTGTGCCTGTTTCATCTTGTTCTTTCAGTGAGCCGCTGAGAAGAGCTTGGCTTCATCTTCTTTGCTGTCCCTTCTCTGTCACATGGGCATGCTCCTTGGTTTGAGGTCAGCTTGTCCTCTGAGAGTCCCAGGTCTTGCTTTGCAAATCCATTTTGCTAGCCAGTCGCCCTCCAACCTCTGCTAGCACAAAAAGAGAGGGAGGGCTAAACAGAAAGGCGGGAATTAAAAATGACAAAGGGAAAAGAGTAGGCGATGTGGTGGAGGTGGGTGGGAGTGTGCAGAGGAAAGCAAGCATCTGGAGACATTATGCTGGTTGCAGCAGGCTGGTTTACCTCAGCCCCATTATAGTGCTGTTGAGGAAAGACCACATGTCAATCCACAAGTGCTTTTATGCCTGGTAATGTAGGCAGGATTTAATGCATCCTGTTATTTTAAACAATGACATTAGTATGAATCAACAAGGATGTGTGAGCTTTTTCTCTGAGGTTGGTCCACAGGCTTCGAGGGCAGCCAGGAATTTTCAACAGTCTTTGCAATGGCATAAATTCAGGTAGTTTTAGTGTGATTTAATAAAAGGTTTGGCTGGGCAGCTCACTTTGCCTTATTAAGCTGTCTGTTGAGGCATACTTTTCCAGGAATGGCCTTTCAGTAAAACATCATGATGTCTAAAGAAACAACAATAGTTTTATAGCAAGCTAGTACAATATGTTAGTTATGGACATGGGTGAGAGAAGTCTTCTGTGGTCACTTAAAGAATCACTGGCATTCCTATTTTAATCCAGTGGTAGTCCTCTAGAGTAGATGGTGCAGGACTACATTTAGGAATCCTTTATGGTGGTTGTAAAATGGAGGTTGTGCAATAAGGTTGATTCTGTACACATGTACACTGGAGCATAGAATTCCATGGTATCTGGAAATCACACAGGCATACTGGGAGCCTTTCCTAGCTCAGAAGTAGTTGCAACTTGCCCTTATCATTATTCCATA
Organism: Anthoscopus minutus; assembly: GCA_013399455.1. Lineage (NCBI taxonomy): Eukaryota > Metazoa > Chordata > Aves > Passeriformes > Paridae > Anthoscopus > Anthoscopus minutus. Next base: position 12,937 of record VWYI01007424.1, on the reverse strand, counting down.
TCCACATCCTCTATAAATAGGTCGCTCAAAGTCAATGAAGCAGTATCAGTCCAGCCCTGGTACTTTTGGTTTTTTCTTGCAGAAGATTGAAAGTCATCCAAGAAACACAAAATATGGTTTTACTTTTCAGAGTCACCAGATGTATGATTCATGTGATCCATCTTAAGGTGTTAGAACAATGCCACCAAAATTCTCTTCACCTGCATCCAGGCACATGCCAAGGCCTATGTCCCAGATGTCCCTTTTCTTAACCTGCTGGGTCTTTCTGCCAAGTCAAGTGGTCCTAGTCCATGTTTTGGTGAGGCTCCTCTTTGGCCCACCGTTCAAAGGACAGCAGCCACTCACTTGTGTCTGAGCCCTGCTTGCTTTAGGGCTCCTTGGTGTTACTGGGAAACAGAGATTGACCACAAAAAAGACTTGCTGGCTGCCTCTCCTGACCTACAGGCCCTGGTCCATCCAACAGGTCTGAGATGGCGGGAGGGTTTAATGTGTTAAGACCAGATTTGCTTATCTAAAGGTATTTGGCATCATGTTTGATTTGTATTCTGAAAGAGTCACACAGTATTATGCCAAAATCCCAGCACAAGCATGGTGCAGCAATTGTAATATATAGTGGAATTGCAATGTGAGCTGCTTCCCCATGCCGGTCTCTGAATGCTCCACTGTCGTGAAGAAGGTGGATTTGTTCTAATTAGAGAGGTCCAAAACCATGGGTAGAATACAAATATAGACCGCAGATGTTCAGATAACCTGCACAGTGTGGCATTTTCAGTATTTTTCCCAGCAGTTTACATTGTGGTGTTTAATTTGTAAGAGTGTGTTTTGTATTTTTTCCCATGTTAGGTCATGACTGTCATTTTATCCAGTCCTTCTGAAGGACAAATCTTTTACTTCACAGACACCAAGTCCTGAAACTTGTTGGGAGTAAAAGGAGAGTCTGTGTAATGTTATTATTTGGAGATTTAAAGTCAAGGCTTCTAGGGTAATTGTGTGTGACCTTTCAGATCTGAGGTCTGTCTGCATCAAGGCAGAGGCACAGATCCCTTAAAACATGTCCCAGGATCAAGGCTTTTTCTGTCTCCATCAGGAGTTTCAGGTTTGAATAGCAGTCAAACCAGATGTGTCATGTGCTGTCAGTGTGTGACGTGCAGGGATGGGGTGGCTTTGTGTGCCACCCTTCATGGTGAGAATTTACATCAGGTTGTAAGGCTGGTTCATATAGCATAAAGTCTCACCACTTATGATTTTTAGGCATTCTGACTGAAGTGAGTTAATTTTCAATTTCAAGGGAGGGAGAGAGCAGCCTACAGAGGATGTGTTCACTACAAACCACATATACACATAGCTATACTAACCTTTGAAATACTCAAAAACAATTTCTGTGGAGAGCAGGGATGGCTTTTAAGCAGCAGGAGCCAAAATGTGGAAAGCAGCAAATATGCATCCCATTTTCTGTGCTATGGTGCTGGAGCCAGGGGTGTCTGGTGAAATCTCATAATGAGGCAGTTGTTTGAGCAGTTGAATACAGCTCAGCAAAGCAGCTCTTGAGCTAACACGGGCTGCCTGTCTGCCAGTAAACAGATAATTGCACTCCGTTGTTTAATTGAACTTTCATGAAAACTGCAATATGTTTTTTTGTGTAAAATCCACCATGAGAATGTGTTCTGCTTGTGGATCCTGTGTATAGGGATCAAGATATTGGAGAGGAGTGTCAGCTACAGAGGTAGTGCTCTGTATGCTGAACAATATGCAGTGGGGAGTCAAGCATATAGAAGTGACTACCCGATAACTTTCACAGAGGAAAACTGTATTGTATAAGCAGAGAACCTGTTGCTTGGTTTTCACGGGTTGTTTTGATTCAGATAAACAGATCTAAATGCTTGGAAGGCGCTAAAGCTCTGGATACATTAGAAGAATCTCACTGTGATTCCCTGAATAGTTTAAAAAAAATAGAAACAAAAAAATCTCTGACTGAATTTTCCTACTGTACTACTAATTCATTTTGTTCCTGAAAACCATTGAATAGTGGTCGGGGTCACTTTTTGTGAAGGTTTTGTCTTTTTTGTTACCTTGATTGCTGAGTATAAGTTTTGGCTATTCTGTCAACATCTAGTTTCTCAGATCAGTAGCATTCTTATTCTGAAACTAGTGTTTAAATTGAATTTAGTCTCTTTCCACAAGAATCAACCTTTAATAGATAAACTAACAAAGAAATTAGCAATTCAGAGATGCAAGTTGTGTCGTGTTTTTTTGTTAAGTGTTTGAATTTCATTAAATTAGGACCATGTTGTGAAATCTGTAGGATATACACATATGGAAAGTGACAGTCTAGAAAGCCTGAGTCTGCAAAGAAATCCTAAAGCGTCTTCGACTTTTACTCCCAAAAATCAATAATCTACAGAAACAATGTGGTCTGTAATCCATTACACTGAAAGCTCTGGAGAGCAATAGGAGCCACATGGCAAGGAGCCATATGTATTTAAATTGAGTGCCTTATAAAATGAGATGAATAAATATCTTGGATAACAGACCCACTTCTGTAAATTTACAGGTTGCACCAGCTGGCAGATAATAAGAAAGCAAGAAGCTGGAAGAGTTTTGATCACCAGGAAGATCTGAACCAATAGACTGGATGGATATAGATATGTTTGAAGGCATCTGCTCTTCCCATTACAAGGTAAGGCACAAATAGATTTCTCTGCTGGTTTGTGTCTCTTCAGTGCAGTGCAGCTACCTTTTGTGGAACTGCCCAAGATAATAGTGGAGGTGTTCTCCAAAGCTTATTCAACCTGGTGCTAATAACTGTGACCAGTTATTAATAACATAAATGGATGATATGCAGACCCAAAAAAGCCTCAGGTTTCAAAAGGCAATGATAAATTTGAGCCTACAACTTCATATAATAAAACTTTATCTGTTCAGATAGCTCTACAGGTTGTCTGTTTTTAGCATATGCTAATAGAAGACCTTCCTGCTTACCCAAGGCATCTTTTTTATTATTTTATGCTTATTAACTGCTGTAGATTGAAGTAAACTTGAAACCTGTACGTAGTGTAGCAGCTAATCAGGAGAAAAAGTCTCTAAACTGGATGCCAGAAAATGTCTTTGACTGGAGATGCAAGTTGTGCCGTTTTCTTTGTACAGTTTTAGTGTTTCCTGGGCATCTTTTGCCTGATGCCCAGAAATACTGTCACTTACTCTGAATGTTTCCTTTACGGAATTGTTTTCAGGGAAGGTACAAGACACAGATTTTCAAAAAGCTACTTGAAGCACTTGAGAAATACATGAGCTGAACTTGTTTTAAAGTCAAATTTCTCATTTTTGAGATGATGTAATTCTGCATATTTGCGGAGTGGCTATGTGGGATTTCTTATTTTAACAATTTGGATCAACACAAGTTTACTACAAAGCAAATGCATAACCATACCAGCTATGTGTTACTCAGGGGTCAAATCAAGCAGCTGAGCAGTTGGAAAAAGAAGCATCTTCAACTGGGTTTAGTTGGTCTCTGCTTTAACCCAGAGAGGCTGAAGAGAGGACATTCAGCACAAGTCAGTGTGACATTTAATTTCTCCATTTTCACCAGCCAGTGTTAAATGATGAGGGAACAATCCTGTGCAGTGCACTGCCGTTGCTTCTATTCTGTATGGAGATATGACCACCAGTATTATCAGTCTGTCATTTCCAGACGTGTGAGATAACCAGTCTCCTTTTATGGAAGAACTAAATTGAAGAGATCCTTAGGTGAGGTATGTAACAGACTTTGGCACTGTATCCTTTAGATATAGGGAGGGCTCCCTTGCATGCTGAAATAATGGGAATGACATGTATAAAGTATTCAGAAATTGCAAAGATAAGCAATACCAAATACAACTTAAAAGGAAAAACACATTTGAGCTCTTGAGTACTTGGGACATTCCAGTAATTTTCCACAGCTCTTGTTGGGAAAGACTGTACAGAGTTCATAAAAAACTGTAGGATCTGGCCTAGAGAACGACACTTCTCCATTGAGTTTTATTTCCTCTACCAGATGGTTGTGTAACCCCTGGTGTCCACACTCAAGTGCCGCAGTGGAATCTGTATTTCCACCAGTTACTGCCAGCTCTCACAAGGACAAATGCCTGCTGGTCTGTGCTGTCTTGTTTGAACACCTTTGCCCAAGGTGTATGCAGGGGGGCAGGGAATCGCAGCTTTGGTTCTGCGTATGTGAAGGGACAATGCCATTTCCTGCCACCTTGCCTGCTTTACTCATGTCTTCCTCTGGATCAGAGCTTCTGAGTTTGTGCTTCTTGGAACAGCAGGGAGTTCAGCCTTTGGCAGGGCCTCTGGCTGTTGCATGGCCAGTAATCCTTCCAAATAGGATTTGCGTTCTTGCAGCAGCCTTTCTGGGGAGAGAGACTGAATACACAGAGGCAAATTGTGCTTACTCAGACATAGCTCAAGCCCAGCCATTCAGAACACCAGTCGGTGACAGAGTTGAACACAGATTGAGTACCTGAGTAGCTGAAAAGAGCTTGTACTATTGGCTAAGAAAAATGTACAGGGTCAGAGTATTCTGCAGTGTCTTAGTTAACTGGATTTATTGGTGCTGCTTCACAACAGAAATGTTGTTAGAGCCCCAGAGTTGCTTTCTTACTTTTCATTTGCCAAACTCTGTTGTCCCTGCTGTGTTGCTGGGTGGAAATGTGAGCTTGCAGCTCAGCTACCTCTGTGAATGGTCTTTGTCTTCACCTAAAACTTCATTGCTCTTTCAGTGCTGTGCACTCCCTGTTTTAAAGCACCTGAGATGATCTACTATAGTGACTCAGATTGGTACAGGATATATAGTATAGTTTATATAGTGGATGTTGTATGGAGATTCTAGATGATAGCCTGCAGCTGCTGAATAGAAAAAATAACTGCAGGTAATAGTGGCTTAAATCAAAGCAGAGTTTGAGTTCCTGAACTTTAAAATTGTGGTTTATTTGTGGACATTATTCGTGATAGCGTTTTGGCCGTGTTTATCTGGTTTTGGCTGAGAAATGATTGAAACACTAAACAAAGCTTAGGAGCTGAAGGAAGAAATGCTCTTCTGGTTTATACCCAACAAAGATTTTCCAGTATTATGAGAAGCTGTGTGAGTTTCAGGTAATATTAAAATGGAAGCCTAAAAACCTCTGAAAAGTCCTGGATTAGAAAAGTTAAAAGCTGAATAAACATTTTCTTCAACTCATCCAAATATTTTGCAGCTCTAGTTTTGTTGTGGGCTTTTTGTTTGTTTGTTTCCTCTGTAGAACATAAGGCCATGTTTTTTCTCCATATTGAAGCACTGGTGATTTTTAATTAAAACATTTATTTTTAAACTAAGGATAGCTGAATCAAAATGAGTTTACTTTGCTAGGAGTTTGCAGTCCACTGAAAGACTTCCTTATACTTAAATGAAAAAAAAAATTTGTTAATGACTTAGTCCTATCTTTCTCCTTTCTGATGCACTGCATTTTATGTTCCTTTTTAATTCACTTTTCTGGTAGTGCTAAGGCACCCCAGGCCTTGATGAGGCCTCAGTTGTTCTGCATACTGTGTTGGGGTCCCACATAAATTGCAAATGCATCTTTCCGCAAAAGATTCTATGATCAAAGAGGCAAGAAAGATTAGATGGGTATGACCCAGGAGCATAGGGACAGTGAGACATTTTTTATCAGCAGGGTGAGCAGAGCCTTCAGGAACCTGCAGGCAGTCATTTACATATACAGCCTTAGTTACAAGGCTCTGCAGCCTTGAGGGGATCATGTTTTAAGGTGGTGGAGAATCAAAGCATTTCATCCATGCAAGTGGGGAAGGATCTGAAGAACTGCACATCGTGTCACTACAGTACTCCCCCTATGCTGATTTGATTTGAACAAGAGCAATTTGATTTAAATCAGCTAGGAAATGGAAGCAGATTCTTGGCAGTGGGGGGAAGCCTTTTCCTTTTGGAAGTGAATGTGACATATAGCTTGCCTGTCCTGCTGTGTAATTTGTCCTGACATTTTCTGGCGCAGTAAGTTCTTACTAACTGCAGTGACATTTGCCCCATGTGACATAATTCAGAACACTTTTTCATAATACTTCCACTTGAACTGAAAGCAGCCAAACTGTCTTTTCTAATTTCAGCCCTCTTGATCCCTTGTTCCCAGTGATAAGTTCTGCCTTGCAATGTTTCCCAGTGCTGCCTGAGGTAAAAAGATGAGATAGCAGCTAACAACCTCAGGTTTTTCCCTTCTTGGTACTCAAGAGCATGCTAGAAATGACTGATCCTTTATGAGCTAAATCCTGAAGGAGTTAGCTTCACAAGTCAGTCCTCCCAAAGCAGACATTAAGATGCAGAAGTAACAACAGAGCCACCTAATAATCAAGTGTATTTGTTCTTGCCTCTCCTACTACTAACACTGGTCACTAGTCACAGAATATTATATTCAAAACCCATCCAAAGGAAAAGGATATGAACAAAGATCATGCAAAAAGCCTCTTGGTTTCGATGGGGAAATGTTTCAACTTTGTTTCCAATTTGTTTCTAAAAGGAAAATATTCAATATTCTTTTGTAGAGAATACCTAAACACTTGTTGCTGCTTATTCATCTATTCAAGCAGCATGTGAGATGCAGCAGTTATTTCTTTGATGATTAGGTGGGAAATAAGTTGTTTTGATAGCATTTTGTTAATGTTGATGACACTGAATGTACATAATTAACTCCACTTGGTGATCTGGCCCTGACAAGTTTGATTACTATTTCTAACAGTAAATGATAACGTATCTTTCAGGGTGATAGGAGACAGTGGGAATGAAAAGTCTTTTGGGCACAGTTAAATGTCAAGCATGGTGGGGAATTCACCACTAAGTGGAGAGATTATGGTCTCTAGTTTAGTATGGAAAATAAACTGGTATACTGTGTAAAATCAGACTCTGAAATCTGATAAAAAGATAAACTAACTATGAGACTAGTCTAAGAGTCTACCAGTACTGGCAGAAAGAAAGAAGCAGGAACCTAGCTATGCAGGATGTCATAGCACTTCCTCTGGCTTGTCACCAGGCATAGAAATGAAAGCTGAGAGACTTTTAGGTATTTAATTATTCAGCCTCAGGTTCCTCACAACCCATAATGAGCCTTAGTTTTGAGGACAACTTCATATCAGCTCTGTGGTGGAGAAATGCCCTTCCCCATCCCCCCCTGCATACAGATGGCCACTGAGATTAGCCCAGGATCATGCAAAGCAGAGAACTAAATTCCACTTCTAAAACTAAGCCCCAGACCTGGCTATACTCTTACATCCGTGGGCTGATCTTTCTGCAGAATGACTGGGCCATACCATACCTGTCCTCAGATCCAGGATCTGTCTGGTAACTTTCAGCTGTGCATTTCTAGGTCAGATTTAAAGTGAGTAAAAAGGTCACACTTCAACTCTTTGCTCTTCAGGAAGAGAACTGAAAATAGTAAATGGAGTACAGAGAGCTACAGAAATTCAATAGAGACTCAGTTTTCAAGAAGCAGGCCACACTGAACTTTTAAATTCTAATCTGTCTGCGAAGGTGAAATTGCAGCTGAGATAGCATCACTTTGTGCTAAGAAGTCCCTATAAATGAAGATCCTCATACAAGAAATTAAGTCAGTACAGAAAACCTATATAGGGTGACTTGTGTATTTGTTTTGGTATCTGTGCTATTAATTGCATGTTAGATTACTAGAAGTGAATATTTAAAACTCTATTTGTTCTTTAACATTTTATTTTTTTGTTTCTGTTTTCCTCTTGTTTTTTATTCCTCTTTACATGCACGCGGTGATTGCTTAGATTTAGTTAGATGTTAAACTGCTTAAAAACAAGGCTTTGCAACAGGCAAAATAACATTCTTTTTAAAAACCTGTCTTTTGACATTTCGTGTGCCAACAGCAGTGCTAAGAAGTCAAGGGTATGCCTGCAATAGGAAGGCAGAAGCACACCAAGTGAAGTTTTCACAAGTGAAAACCAGCATCCCCTTTTTCAACTAAGGGATGTTTATGGCTGTGAAAAGCTTGCTGACTGCCGAGTTGTTCTAAATGTTCTGTAAAATCCCATTTTCTTGCATTTCAGTGTGGGATTCAAAGTTAAACTGTTGTTTTCTTTCCTGAATGTGTACAGGCATGGGAAACTGATATATATGATAGACTGTCAGAAAAAGGCACACACCTACAACTGATACATATGATAGACTATGTCAGAAGAAGATGTTTTCTAGAAAATTACATGAAAGATGATCTGAACATGGTCTTACCTGCAGGATCTGACTGGGGTTGTTTTGCATGGCTTTAGCTGATTTCCTAGTTATCCACCTTAAAATCTTCCATTTGGTTGAATGGAGTAATACCTTGACTTTAGGAAGAAAATTAGGAGGTGGATATATATGTGCAATTGCTGAAGCTCCAGATTGTTAAAAATGCAGATTATAAAAAATGATGCTGGTATTTTACAACTTCAGTTTTGTTTGAACAATATGATTAGCAGGTAGCATTGTCTAGGCATCCTAGTGAACTACAAAATAAGTATTTCATTTCCCCACATCCTCTATTGTGGTTGTCTTTCGTATGCATCAATGTTATAATTCATGTTCTTTTTTATAGCTATTCAAAAAAAAGTTATGGTGCTTTTTCTGCAGTTATGTTCTTTGTCCTAATCCTTTTTTTTAAATACTCTGAAGAATTTACTTCTTGCTCATTTAGCTGCATCCACTGCTGACTATCCTTGCTCAGCTTAGTCAGATTTTGGAGGTAGGATATGTTGTCTATAAACTTCAGATAGTTCAGCTGCTCTGCCTTTTATGCTGAATCTTTTCTAATTTTCCACACCAGTGTCCAGAAGAGACTTTTCAAAGCTAAGAATGACTTCAGAGAGTCACCTTGTTCTGTTCTTTATGATTTGGTCTTAATAGCTGCTCATGCCTTACCTTATAGTAAGGGCAACTCCAAAAATGGTGCATGTGAAGTCTTATTCTCACATCTTTTCTCTAAATTGAAAGATGTTCTACCTATCACTATAAAGATAGTAATTTTAAAATTTTTCTTTCTCTTTTGAAATGTTATCTTCATGCCCTTGAGTATAATTTCTCTTAACGTGATGTCTTAGGCAGACAATGTTTATTTTATTTCCTGATTCTGTCAAACAACCTTATAACTTTCAGAAGGGAAGCTGTCATGTACCAATTGGCAGGAACCACCACACTTTTATTTTGTACTTTCTTTGGCAATTTAATAATACTGTATTTTTCAGTTTTCTGTTTCCCAGTAGTAGTTTGCATCTTTGTTCATCTTTCATTAAGGGAGATATAATTTATGTCTTGCCTTGATTTTCCCCTTTTGGAGGCTTTCTTCCTTCCCCTTAGGCTGTTGAAATTCTTCTTTCATCTTCCTGCACCTTTCCAGGTTAATTTTAGTTGTCTGCTTACTAGTGATCAATCTGTTTTTAACCAGCTTTACACTAAGTGGAATCTTCTTTGTGTTTCCCTCCTGGTACTGTCTCATCCCTTGAACTTTTGCTCTGTGGAAAAGTAGAAAATTCTGCTTCTCAATCACATATTTTTATGCTAGTAGGTAACTTTTTTGTGTCTTACCTAAATGCATATCAAATAGATTTATATGATGTCTCTTAATCTAATGCTAGCATTGCTATAGTCCTGTGCTACACTTACTAGGAATGGCTAACATCATGTCTGTGTCTTGCAGCATCGATTTTATGTGTGTGTGTGTATACATATATATATATATATATATATATATGAAACCTGTGCTTTTTTGTCTTCACACACCTGTATAAATCTTCCCAGTGACTTTCGGCTGGGTATCTGCTGAGTTTCCGCTCTTGTTCCATCCAGAATCTTTTCTAATTTAATGTTGCTGCTCTCATTATTCAAGTTGCAGAACACCTGACTTCAGGCTTGGAAGGGAGACCTGTAACTTGTTAAAAAAATTTTGTCAAGAAATGGAGATGATAATTTTCAACATTCCAGCCAGAAACAGGTTGAGAAAACTTAATGCCAGGTTTCTCTCTGATACAACTAGTATCATGTATTTAAAAGTAAGCTCAGAAATAAAAGTCAAAAATTCATATTCTGTACACATGGCAGATCAGAGCACAGCAGTCCTAATGAAATAGCAGTCCTTTCTCTCTTCACATAAGCAGCTGCTGGGACAGAAGTACTGTGATTTTCTCCTGCACAGGTAGAAAAGGCACAAAAAAGTGATGTCATGTAACTTGTAAGGGAAATATTCCTTAAAAATTTCCCTAGAGTGTTGGCTTTCAAGTATGAAGACTGCGTAGACTGATGAGTGGATGAGTTCAGGCATAGAAGAAGCCATTCTGCAGATCTTTCCCTGCAAAACTGCAGACAATTTCTAACTACCTCAGGTATCAGAGGCACCATCTCATCTAAGGAATGCATCTGTTTCAGTGGAGCAAAAAGGAAATAATTGGCTACTTTTCCAAATGTATGTTTAGTTTTTAAGAACCATAGGGTACAGAGTACCAGCAGGGCTCCCTAAGAATTAGGTTTGAGTAGATGGCTGCCAGCAGTGACTTCTTCTTAAAAGGAAAGGTGATTTTAGATATCATCAGCTAATAGTACAAAACCAGTCTAGCACTCAGTCTGATAGCACAGCCATTGAAGTTTGGTGCTGAGGTGGGAGCTTAGGAGAGAGAATCGAGGAAGGCGTTTGAGGGGGTGGGAAGATAATTTTCACACTCAGTAGAAGTAACATAAGCTCTGTGCTTAATCTAATATCCTGAAATCTGACATGGATAGCTATCCTCAGGGGATATTCATAGACTAATTTTAAGTTCTTACTTGACGAGAGGAGAACTCACTGAAACATTGCAGGAAGGGTAGCTGTGAAAATTTTTCCACACATTTTTTTTCAGTGTTTCTTATCTCCAGTTTAACCCTATGTCCTACTGAACTGCCTTCATTTTCCCTGTCTGACATAGAGTACATTAGTAGGTTATGACAAATAAATACTCAGACCTGTGGCAACAATGGAATCATTCACTATTTTTCTTCAAACTTACAGTAATATTGTTCAGTGACTGGCACACAACCTTGCAGTGATGCAATGACCTAACCTCAGGCTTACCAAGTGTTTTGTGTTCAGTAATTAAACTTTACAATACCCTTCTGAGGCAGCATCTGACCTGTGTTAGGCAGTGCTCTGTGAGTAGATATATTGTAATTATTGTCATTGTTTATGAGTATGGTGTTGGGTAGAATCATGGAAACTGGTCCCATCACATACCATATGTCCTCCTCCCAAGGTCTTAACACTATGATAGGAGGAATGACAAAAATAGAAACCATTAGTCTCAGCTCCTGGTAGAGTGATTTCATCATTGGGCAGTGTCTCCTCCCTTAGGACCTTCTGTGTATTTGCTTTAATCCACCTTCTTTCTATCATTGTTGCAAAGAAGTAGTCTGACTCTAAATAAAATTTTAAATTTAGTTGCAACAATGCATCTTTTCCATAGGGGGTTTGCATTGTCTTTCTTTTTAAGTTAGATATACTAGGAATTATACTGAACTGCTTGCTGTATAGTCAACACTGCGTGAAAATTGACAACATTTAAGCACATTTTTGGAATAGAATGTCCTTACTGATGTTGCAAGGCTATTTAGTTCTGTTAGTTTTGTTTACTGAAAAACAGCCAAAATACGACACCCTTTTTTGTTTCCCTCATCCCTGTGTCACAACCCTCAATTTTTTGTGTAGCTGTTAAAAGGTAAGGTTCTCATTCTTTAGAGAGCCTGCACAACTTTACTCTGTTATCGTTTGGATTATCACATCCTCATATGATATACTCAGTATATCATATACTCAGTTTTTTTAATATCATATAATAATTTTTTTGTTCTAAATGCAGTAAAACTTGCCAAACACAATCACCAAAAGACTGTTAAAGCTGATTTCTAATCACTGGAGTTTACAAGCTGTAGCTGACAGCTGGGTATATGTGTAACTAGGTAAAGATCAGAAGTAATCCACCTCTTTGCATTCTGGCATTGCAGGTCCTTTCTAAAGGTGGGTTCTGTTCATATGTCCCTCCTGGCATACACAATGAGAAAAGGGGCTAATGAGAACTTAGTTTTTTGTTTTGAGAGGCCTCACCCAGTTCCTTTTACTAAGGATCAGGCTGCCCAGTGCTTTGCTTTTTAACATCACCATCACCTAAAATAACATACTACCTATGCCAGATTAATACACTGACCACAAATTGTGGTCAGGAGCAGTAAAAGTAGCTGATACCATAGTGCTGCATGGGAAGGGCAGGAGCTCTTCCAGAGACAGGTTCTGTGCATATTTGTTCACTGGTTTCTGAAAGCAGTCCCATGACTGAATTTATTTGCTCTGTCTCCTTTGGTTTGTTGAACTGTGATTTATTTATTTATTTCAAGTTGTAATTTGGTTTTGGTTTTGTTTGATTTGGAGGTTTTTATTTTTCTTTGGTTTGGTTTTTCTAACTTGGTATTGGAGACACCACCTCAAAGGAATACATAGGGGCATTTTCTCCCATTTATGTACCATTTTCTACTGTGAGGATAATCAAGTCCCTACTTAGTATGAGGCAATATTTAGTAATTTATGCCTGTGTCTTGGCTGCAGACTACAAACTACACCATGCATATTCTTGGAAAAGCACAGGAGATCTCTTACTGAAATTAAACTTTCTATGGACTTAATGGTTGAAATTGGTTTTGGTGTTTTTGTGTAGCTGTTTTTGATGATTTGGACTGGACTGCTCACAGGAGAATGATGAAGATTTAATAGCAAGAAAGTAGAGTTAATTAGAAACATGGGGTCCTGCAGTGACCCTAGGGATCACTGAAATAGGCATGACTTCTGTTGAACATTATACTGTTTTCTTGTCTCCAAAACAGGTTGTGGCAGGTTCAGTTGGAACCAGG
>VWYI01007420.1:1339-28088 GCA_013399455.1 Anthoscopus minutus | reverse complement strand
TGAAACAGTAATTTGGTCCTATGACAAGACTCCAAAGAATATATGTGGTGGTGAAAGGAGTCTTATATAGACTCATTCTTTTCCAATGCAGGTTAGAGTGTTTTTTAAATTACTAGTTATCAAAAAGACTCTTTTTAACATCTGTAAGTCATTTAGATATGCTTTCTACATAAGAACAGTTAGAACCCTCACAGCAGACTCAAAATCAAAATTTACACTCATTAATTTATAGCTGAGTTATTCTAAGACCTTGATCAAGATAGAGAAATAGATATGAAACAATATTTTTAAAGAGCTATTGGTTTCTCAGTTGTAACAACCAACTCAACTGAGGCAATTCAAACTTCATTTTACAATTTTTCATATTTCTACTGTTCTGAAATGCTTAGTGTTCAGCTCAAAACTAACATCTCCTATTATAACTGGATTTCAATAGCTTGCAAGGAGATTTTTCTCAGCTCCATTTTAACAGCTTTGCTGATGCACACAGCACACAAGAGAAACAGCTGTTAAAAAAATGGTAAAACAAGCCACTTGGATAGACTCAGCATCTTGGTTCCTGTGAAAGCGCTGAAAGGCCGAAGAAATGAGGGATCTCAGAGAAAAGGATTGTAACTTCAAGTAGGAATATGACTGTGGAGGATGTGTCAGTTGTAACCCTGTCCCTGTCCCCCTCTCCTTTTTTCTTAATGCAAGGACAGATGAGAAACCTCAAGTGTACTGGCTTGGCACCCTCCACACTGTGGCAACAGGATACGCCTTGCTCAATGCCTATCTGCCACTGTAGAGGGCAGGGTGAGTGGCAGACTTGAGAGCTGAAAGGTATCTTCATTTACATATTTTCCAGGACAGCTTGTCCCTTACATATCTATGCATTGCAGGTGCACCTATTGGTGTTCAGATTGCACAAGTGCTTTTTTAATCAACAGGAAAATGCTGGCAATGCTGAGTATTTCACAGGAGGTAAAGAATAGGACAAAATATTATTGAGGACACTTAAACTGGGAACAAAGATGTAATAGAGCAGAAGAACCTCCTCTTTCACAGCTACAAAAGATACAGTGATCTGGTTTGCATCTCCTTTCTTATTCACCAGAGACAACCTACGTGTTAATGCCAGCTAGAAAAAAGTTCCAGTGCAACCCTACTCACACAAACTTTTCCTTTGTCCTTAAGAAACTATAAGAATATCCCACAGGCAAGTAGAAGTAGTTCATTTCTGAGGCACTCAGACCATCAGGAAAACAAAGAAAACAGCCTCCAGATTCCAAAACATAACTTTTACCTTGATGGAAAGAAAACCTCTGTCTTCTACTGTGTCACACAAGGTGATCTAACATTTAAAGAGTGCAGCTCTTCAAATCTATGTCATTCAGGATATAAACCTGATTGTCATTGGAGTTACTTGAAATAAATTAATTCAGCTTATCAACACCAAAATCACATACACACAGAGCTTGTCATTGTGGGAATCAGGTATATGTTCTTTGCCTTTACAGCATCTCTTTTTTTTTCCTTCATATACCACAGTGTTTTAATTGACTTACAGATGCTGAACATCCCAAGAAAGATGGTAAGGAAGCATGATTTCATTCTGATAACTAACTTTGTACATATTCTTTGAGAAGTTATTTTGAATTTAAAAGCTGCTCTGTAATCTATTAAATTACTGGACTCATCATCTCAAAATGCAAAAAATATCAACGCGGAATATACAGATTACAGATGTATAGAACATGGTAACCACTAAATGTCAACATTTTAGTTGTCAGATCTTGCTTTGCAGATGTTTCCTTACAAGTTTCACTTGACTAAATAGGGATTTCTTAAAAATATTTTTCCTATCTCTTCTGAGCTGTTTTTTCCTCTTTATAAAGGGAAACTTACAGCTGAAAATATTCAGCGTCTATAAGCTTTATACATTATACAAAATTAAGTAGTCATTTTTCTATAGGGAAGGAATACAACAATCATGTACAAGCATACTTGCACATCTGTTATTTTGAATATTTTTTGTTCATTGCTGCAGGGTCCAAAATCCCCAAATAATTATTGCAAAGGCCCACTGCAATCCAGTTGTATAAACACAAATAAGCCTAAGATAACACCCCAAGCACCAAGAGTAATGACAGAGGTGGAAGAGATAGTTTAGTCAGGCATGAAATTGATTTTATAATAGCAAATATCTGTTGCCTTCCATGTGCTAAGTAAATAATTCTAAAGAGAGTAAAGATAATAATAAAAAAAAGCATTACCTGCTCCTACTAAATCAAATGAAAGAGTGAAACTCGTTCTTACATTGACCCTGAAACCTGTTTAATAGCTAATTAAAGCAATTACTCCTAGCATTACAAAATCCTTAATCATCAACAACTTCAGATGCAGAGGAGACTTTTTTTAACTTTCTTCAAAGTTATTTATACATGCTTTAAATGAGAAGTTTATGTCAGCAGAACATTGTTAAACACCAACACAAATCTCAAACTTTGACTAGTCTGGTTAACAGACGTCCAAGTACGGTTTACCATATTTGACTGTGCAGCAAAAGAAGTATTCAGTAATTTCAGCATTTTTTTCAAAAGACTTTTGTACAACACTTAAAAGCAGCCCTAAAACAGATTTTTTTCCCTCCTATTCAGAAACAAACTTGATAGCCTACAGAAATCCAGGATTATTGCAAAGCAATTACAAAACCCCCTCTTCTGGACCTCCCACACCAGCATCTGGAATTCTGCACTCCTTTGCATTTCTAACTTTTAAGCTTCCCTCAGTTTTCTCCTCAGCTCCAAAGCCAGCCTCAGCTGGCTTTGGACACACCCTCAGCTTGCATTCCTTCATCTGTAAGTCCCAGCCACAAACAATGTTTTGGTTTTAGTCAAGCTTTATGTTCAGCAACTTTTCATAGCCTTTTAATAGCAACTAGTTCTCTAGTGCTGTTCCTGGTTGTCTACTGCAGTTAATTATGCTGCTGTTTTGAACACTGATCATTTTCAAGTTACCAAATGTTGCTGTGCTGTAACAAGACACAGAACAATGACTGGAACTAATGGCTTGGCCATTATGAGGTGTTCAGCTTGGCAGTATATCCAGTCGTAAATTAGATAACTAAGAGGTTAACAAAAGGCAAAGGCAACTTTATTAAACTTCACCTCGAGCTTGGCTATTTCTGCCTACACTTAAAAACTCTAAATATTCTTGAGTAGATCATTTAGGGATACAGTATTAAAAACAAGAAAGAAACTCATTCAATCCTATTCAGTTAAGATCTAGAGAAATTTTAAGTTGAGGCAGGGGAAGTCCCCAAATGAATTCCAAGATGAAACAAATGACGACATTGCTGAATAGAAATGCTCGAAACACTTGTTTAATAATGTTGTCTTATATCCAGTTCAGAACACCCCCAACATCCACATTCAGCTGTTAACTGATATCTCCTGCAGAAGACAAGAATGAAGCATCAGAAAACACTGAAAGGGATCAGCTTTTGGCAGAACAGCAACATCTTTCATTGGCAATAACTGTGTTTTTCAAAGGTTTCTGTATGAAACACCTTTAACTTGCAAATACCTCCTGTTGCTTTCTCTCCTCCGCCAAGTATTGGGCAACAGAGTCCAGAAGAGATTTAATAAGCTGTCATGCAAGTTCCATCAGCTACTCATTTGTGCAACAATCCAGGAGACGGCTTAAATAATAATTTATTTAAGGGACAAATTTCACTAATTACTCAAAGTAAAAATATTTGTAATTATTAAAAAATATTCTATATAAAGGGCTGCCTTATTAGATCAAGAAGCTTAGGTAGTTTGTTCCCAAAGTTAGTAACAAGTTCTTTTGGTGTTACCAGAGAATTTTAGAAGCAAAAGACAGCTTCACTGTTCCTTAACAACCTGTGTCATCTCAGTTCTACTTTACAACTTTATTGCCTTTTCATGTGGCAACAAATCATCTGACTCGACTTGCACCCCACCTCCTCCTTTTTTCTTTCCTTTTGTTGTTGTTGTTAGATAGAACCTACACTGTTTTCAAACTTGATTTTGAGTTCACTGACTGCATCCCCACCAAAAAGTACTGGTAGATCTACAAGCAGAACCAAGGGCCTGGACTATCACACTTCATTCAGGCACAAACCAGCAAACAGCATCTGCTGTTCATCTTCCTTCAAGCTGACTTGACACAGAATGGGCCATTTTGGAAGGGATCACAGTGATACCTCTTCCATTTTTACTTGTTTAGAGCAAATATTTCCTTATGCTTTCAATCCAGTTTCTTCTAGTGAAACACATTCTCTACATAGGTCTACCAGAGCAGGCCCAGGGTTTCTCTCAAATTATAGTCCACTCAAAATCAAGCTTTTATCTTTCTGTTCCAATAACATCAGGCAAGTTTCATCTACATAAA
Organism: Anthoscopus minutus; assembly: GCA_013399455.1. Taxonomy (NCBI): domain Eukaryota; kingdom Metazoa; phylum Chordata; class Aves; order Passeriformes; family Paridae; genus Anthoscopus; species Anthoscopus minutus. Next base: position 23,690 of record VWYI01007420.1, on the reverse strand, counting down.
ACCCAAATGAACTTTCTTTCTTAGCAGTAATGAATATCAACATAGCCACTCTTCTACTGCATGAATTTCATTTGGAATTTTTAGTACAGCAATTACAGTCACAGGAAGCAAATTATCCCACTATCTATCATATCAGGCATGATGGCTTTACTTACAATAGAAATTACTTCCTTTAATGGGATATTACAGTAAACACATGCCACTAGATTTTCTGTTTCAGGGTGTTCTTGATATGATTAAACTGTTTCAATCTTTTATCAAAATGAAGCATTTTCATTTCACTCCCTCCCATACAAAGCATCATATCTGTCAGACAAATTTGAACTTTTATTAATCTCATATATACTCGTAACAGCCCTGCCTATTCACAACCTTTGCAACATCAGGGATGGGCCCATAATCCTAGCTTGCAAGTGAGGGAAAATACTTACTACAGATGTGTATCAGGACTTAGTAATAAAAGAAAGATCTAGTACCATGCTGGCATTTTTGTTAACTCAGGTTTTAGTGGGCAGTGCTTACTTTGACCAGCTAGGGTCTCTCTTCCCTCTACCCACTCCTTAAACTGTTGCTTGGGAAAACAAACCAACCCCCATCTTGTAACAGCCTCCATTCAGGGAGTTTCAGAGATCAGTTAAGGTCTCCTCTGAGCCTCCTTTTCTCCAGGGCAAACAATTCCAGCTCCCTCAGCTGCTCCTCATAGGACTTCTGCTCTAGAGCCTACACCAGTTTTGTTGCCCTTCTTTCGACATGCTCCAGTAATTGATACGAGGAACACTTCAGCCACCAAATGTGAAAAAAGCCCAGCAAACAAAGGGCTAACCTTCTCCATAAGAAGGCAAAAAACCAATTGGTAAACAAGACATCAGTGCAGAAAAATTATCAACAGAGCAATTCAATAAGTGATGTGAGTGCAATAGAAAAGTCTCTTCTGATGGTTTTGTTGCAGTTTTGTGCATTGATGGAATGGGCCAAACAAGCAGCATGGATATTGCTTCTTTTAATAGTTTGCTAGAGTGAAGTGGTATTTTGCTAGAGGCAAAAAGAACTGAAGAGAAAGAATTAAAAATAAATAGGCCAGAACGAAGCGTATTTTCAATTTCAGCTGCAAAACCAATGTAGCAACAACTTTCTCTTCTTTTAGTATGAAAAATAATTATGGCATATTGCAATGTCACCAACGTAAAACAAAGACTGAACACAAGGGTGTTTGGTGCTTGCTTTTTTCATCATTTCAAGACAAAGCTGCTTGCTCTACTGAGAAGTTTCTTTATGTGTAGTAGCATGAAAGTAGAACACCAGCATGTAAATCTGATATGCTCAATCTCTATATTTGAGTTTCCACTGAAGTAAAAAGAAAATAATCTTCACAACTAACTGAAAATTTAAAGACATCTCAGAAAGAAGGCTGCTTGCTTCTCTTGCTTTTAGTGAGTATGATTTTATTTACACACGGTTTAGCACTTGTTCCAAAGTGACTGTGCATATGCCCCAAAAAGCAGTAGCCTAGGTCATGAAGGCCAAATCAAATTCAAATATCGGACAAACAGATCTATTGACCATAATAAATGCATTTTCTATTTTGTTCCTGAAGCCCCCAGACACTGGAAAGAAACCCTTGGGCAAAACAAGCTAGCAGTTAATTTCTATTGCTGTTCTGGGTCTGCCAACAATTAAGAGAAAAAGAAAAATAATTTTACTGCCATTTCCTGGTTTTACTTCTTGCCAGGTCTATTAAAGACAATTGGACTTTTTTCCTCTCCCCACTGTAATACTAATACATTAATTCTCAGTTTTGTTTTTGCAGGCTGGATAAACTACCTCTGCTCTACACTTCTCCTCTGGAAGCCACATACTTTACACATTTTTCTGAATAATGTTTCCTCTTTAAATGATACAAATGAGTACTTTTCAGAGATGGGACTTGAGATTCATAACTTTTCCTTACCAATATCATCAACATCAGCTCTGTAAGCTCTTGAAATCAGATATTCACCAGCTAAGCACTAAAAAAATGGCTTAGAGGAAAATAATAATATAAAAGTAGATATCAATATTTATATAAATATACTAATTACCACATGTTAGAATAAATTGTCTTGTCTCTTGGTTTCTCCTTGGGAAGCCACATACTCCAGACTCTGAGTAGTTTTATTTGTTTCTTCTCTACTGTGCTTACCTGCATTGTGTTTCTGTATTGTGATCTTTTCTCTTACAGTGACCAATATGGGGCAGAAAAATTCAGAGGGTTTAGCAAGGCTGAATGGAACAAAAACTTAACTACTTGTGCCACATGTCCACAGACAATGATCCTTTTTATGCAGACCAATATCACTTGACTTTCATCAAAAGAGTTTGACATCACTGAACAGTGATCAGCTGCAGCTTGCGTTGGTTTCAGCTGAAGCAGAGTTAATTTTCTCTAGAGTGGCTGGGAAGGGGCTGTTTTGGATTTGTGCTGAACATAGGGATGATAATATAGAGATGTTTTTGTTATTGGTGAGCTGAACTTACACAAAGCCAAGGCCTTTTCTGCTTTTCCTACTGCAATGTGGGCAAGGAAGTAGGGAGTGTATAGGGCCACTTCTCCAAACTATCAAGCTCCCTTGAAATTCTGAAACCATGCCTTCAACATTCCAGCAGATGCTCTCACCTCTGTCACAAACATCTATGTAACTAAAAAACTAACTACTGCATCTTCAGACAGATGAACCTCAGGACCGCAAAAGAATTCTCTGCAAAAGTCACATACTGAAATCTGTTCTGCATATAGTTTGCAGATTTTGGACCCAACTTGCATTCTTCCTCTGTCTAACTTGTAAATATCCCATTTCAGGAGCTCACTAGAGGTCATGTGTATGGTATCTTATATTTCTTTCCATACCTTCACCAAAACTCAATATGCAAAAGTCAAGTGACTCAAACCCACCTTTGAACTTGTCATTTTTGAAGAGCAAACATTACCTTACTCAGAAAGGCAATGCTCTGCCTTTCTTTGTTAGCTGAGTTTTTATTAGATATACTTAAACACTCAGATTCCCCCAGCTGATCCTATCCACTTTTTAAAGTTCAAATTCTGAGCTACAAAGAGAACTGGAGGGCTGGTAAGGTCAGGCGAATTTCATAACCTTAAACATACAAACCAAATGATATGTAAGTTAGGTCACAGATGGTGTCAGACTATACCATTCATAAGGTTTTGGGCACATGACATTAGAACGTCCAGAAGAGGATCCAACTGAATTCCATTTTAAGAAATATGTCTACTGAATACAGCCTTAATTAAAACATTATAAAAGTACCCTGTTGTAAAATAAATTAGTGGTCTAGCTCTTTGAATTGTAAATGGTTTGGGGTTTTAAGCAGCACTTCCCCAAAACATGAAATACATGGTTTGACTTCAGGTCACTTAAATCCAGAACCTTGGAAGATAAATATATACTTAACTCCTGGTCTCATCAAAAGCCTTTAAGGTGAGTAAACACATTTTAAAGTCTAAGCCTTGATGTCGCTGATTCTCAAATCCCCATCTATAAAATTGTCAGAACTTTTCTTTGCTATTCCCCATTATATGGGGGCAAGCTATTCAGATAAGATGGTCACAAGAACTAAGCAACTGCATTGGTTTGATTTTTGTATTTTCTTTTGTAGATTTCAATACTCTTAAAATATTCTTCCTCTAGCAGTACCTTTTCATGCAATGCAAGATATATACTTGTAAACCTTTGTTTCTGAAAGTATTGCTCTTAACGCTGGCACAAGTGCAGCAGAAACAACAGTAATCAATTTGATTTGGCCTTATGAAACAAGTGTCATTTTGATAAATGATCCTAATTAAGTTGATATTTCAGGTAGAAAGTGTATTGAGTTAATGTGTTGGCATCTCTCTAGTTATAGTCAGACAAGTACAGATGTTGCAATAAAGCGGCAGCAGTACATTATTAACTTTGCAAGTCACTCAGTCTGCATTCACAAAGTTTGATCAAAGCCACACAATTCAGCAATTGAAAGAAAATGCTGATTTTAAGTTTTAATTATTCAGCAACATACACAAGTAGTAGTCTCAGGAAGTTTCAAAGCTATAGGTCATTCCTTGATGATTCCTCTCCAGCATGGAAATGATTAATTAGTACAGTGGCAGCACAGTTGTTTAGAAAACCTTGCTCAAACACCAAAAGACAAAACCTGTGTTTCTTCTTTTACATAAATCTAATTACTGAGTGTCCTGTTAAGGCTAAAAGACATCATACATTTACATAAACCTAATTACCAAATGTCCTGTTAAGGCTAAAAGACATCATAGATTTACATAAATCTAATTACAAGATGTCTTGTTAAAGCTAAAAGACATCATATGTTTATGCATTACTTTCCTATGCTGTGCAAGTCTTTGATCTGCGCCTCATGGTTAGCAAATACAAGTTTAGTTTCCATTTAGCAATTGTAACAGATAAAATAAACACTAATCATCTGCTCTGAAGTCAAAGCAATCTCACATTTTCCCCATTTTTCTACTGAGTCCTCAGCAGCTCTGAATCAATTTATTGCACTTATCAAATTGTACAGGCTTGCAGCTGCACTTCCTAGTAAAACCCAGCTCCCTTGCAGGCAGGGAGCAGCTTTGTTACCTGGCTAGGACAAGCACTATGATGCAGCCAGGTAAGTAACCATGAGCACCCGTGGGAGGCCACACAACTCTGTCTCTGCAAGTTTGTGGCACTCCAGCACAGGCTGGAGCTAACTTCAGAGACAACAGCTTCCTCCTCAGACACCAGTGTGGACATGATTTTCTGAATCTGAGAGAGTTTTTCAGCCTGACAGTGGCTGATCTGTTCCCAAGGGAAAGTCTTTTGGAAAACTTTCTCTTTCAAGGACTGCTTTTTGTAAATGGGTTTTGGCTCTCAAAACAATGTCACATAGGTGTTCTGAATGTGTTTGTCTCTTGTTCCACCAATAGCACCAGAGAGGTGGTTCCTTTGGCCAGTCATGTTGACCTGTATCAGAACACCTTATAAAAAGGGTTGCAAACCCAGAATGAAAGGCTTCTGCCTCACTGAAATCAAACCTTGCTGTTGTGATTTAAATCCACTCTTCTATTTTGTGTCCACTAGCGACACCGCAGGGCTAAACATTCCCTTTGGGAATTGGCAGGGAGCTGCCAGCCCACTGTGCAGCCAGCAGTGGCTGAACTGAAGGTTCCTTCCCACTCTCACACACATCTTGGAAACACTTTCAGAAGCACAGAGACTGAAAAAGGACAAAGTGCTTCCCATCTGCAGCAGGTTTAAAAGGAGTTTGAAGAACCATGCTACAGCTCCACAGCTACTCAAACCCTCAGCCCTTTGGAAATTGTCTTTCCTTCTTTTATCATGTCTGCCCTGCTAAAAGCAAGCGTATAAGGCTGAAAATACCTTCTGAGGTTTCTTAGATCCTATTACGTATCTCCTCAAGGGTTTCCTCTAGCAAGACAACTGAAAGAAGTGGTTTCTTATATTTTTTTTTAGATCCACAGAAAGGTTCCCTCTGGAGAAAAAGATTCTGTTCTTAAAATCTACCTGTCAAAAATCAGGATAGTCCACAGGTGTTTATCCCAAAGAAATAACCTTGACATTAGATCAGTCTACTTTCATGTTGTAGACCATGAAGCAGGGGGGATCAGTCACCATGGCTGTAACATCCTTCAGGCTGACACATCAACTAAGACAGCCTAGAAACGGTTGTACCATGGGCATGACAACAGATAAAAATTACTTCAGGCAGCCATGCCTTTGTCAAACTCAGATACCTCAATACAAACACAAAAAATAATAAAACACTGCACACCATAGAAAAATACATACTTCTGCACTGTAATGAAAACAGTCAAGGAATAAAGGTAAAAAAAAGAACAAATTCGGTACAAATTCAGTAAATTCAGATGGCTACAGGAGTAGAATACTCTTCTCTGATTGCAGCAAAATGGAATATTTAGGCATCAGTATAGAAAACAGGGCAAATTATACACCTATTTCCTTGATAAAACCATATCATTAGTAGAATTATCAGTCTTAAAAAAAGAAAAATTATTTATATCCACAAAATAACCAAGAGAATACCAAGAGAACATCACTGTTATGCATTATTTTTTAAAAAAAGTCAAGTTTTAATTTCCTTCGAATTTTGCCAAAAAGGTATCTAACATCACCATAAGATCTTGTTGGATTGATGAGGAATACTGGGAGTTAATAATTTCTCTTACCTCACAAGAATTGTTCCAATGTGGACAGATCATGTAAGGCAGTCAAATAAGTCTTAATGTTTTAAGATCATTAAGCACTAGTACTAGAGCCAAAGAGGTTAACTCTCACAAGAACAGAAGCAGTCCTAGTAAATGATAAAGTGTTCTGTGGACTTGTATCTACTCTTCACAGATCTGCTCATGCTCACTCTTTCTATGAGATAGGGAACTACAAAGAAAAACAATAGATGAAGCTTTGTTAATAGCCCCAAAACTGTGCAGGTGCTGCCCTATACAGTGTTGGTATAATAATGTTAGATAAAAAGATTTTCAAGAGTCTCATTTACAAAGGTGACTCCACTTTTCAACATCTCTGCAGAAAAAAAAGTACTTTGAGGTAGCTGATGTTTCCTAGGCATCAAAGATATTTCTTGGAGCTCTTCTTAGAGAGACTGATCGTGGCTGTAGAGTTTCTTCCTGCAAGAAGGAACAACCAGGTTCTGCCAGTGGTAAGACTCCACTGCTGATGCAGAAAATTAAAGGATTATCATCATGAACCACGGCACTCAGCAAACTAGCTTGAGTGTACAAACACAGCTTGAGGGGATCATATCATGCAGGAGTTGATCTGGAGGCTGCACCAACCTGCTCTACCAACCACTCTTACAAGAAGGGAACTTTAACTGCTCTCAGGATAAACACCTTCACTTCTTCCCCCACCAGTATCAGGTTCCAGTCACCTGACACACGCCTTTGCCTGGCTCTGACACAGCAACCGTGCCAGTTTGCAGTGCTGGAGTGGTGGTCTGGCAGGATGGAAGCAAGAGTGCTTAATCTCTGCTCAGTGCCAAGGATGTATTACTGGCATAGCTGCTGTGAGTTTTGCAGAAACCATTTGGCTAAAACTCCAGATGAGCAGTATTTTCCCCCAAACTGGCCCAGCCAAGTCAGACTTTGAATCTCTTTTATGAACTATGCAAAAATAAAGGTGCTGACATCCATCTCTGAACTTCTCTGTTTTCACTGAGAAAGCCCGAGACACAGAGCCCGATAAAGCCTTCTGTGGCCAACTGCAAAGGAATTAAAACAGTGTCTTAAACATCAATAGCATTGAGGGGTCCGATACATTGCTTTGGTCACAACATGGTTAACACATTTTCAAAGAGTGAAAGGGAATAATAAATCTTCAGGTCAAGGAAGGGGGAGGGGAGAAATACAAGGGATACTTACCTTATTCTAGTAAAAAAACTACTGAACACTACCACTGGGATCATGCATTTGTCCTCAGGTGGTACTGCAAGAGGGTACCCCTGAATCTCAGCTGACAATCAGCTGGTAACCCAGAATCAAATGGTTTGATTTCAGGTTGGTATATATCCATTCCTAATAAAGAGCAAATCCTAAAGGAAATATGTAGTAAATAACTGGTTTTTTCACTACAAAAATTAAAATTACCAAAGCCATAAAGATCTAGAAGAAAAAAGTTTCTGTATCACAATCACATCTTCATCATAGATAAATTTTTAATTTTAAATATTCCTTTACACACACTGCATATATAAAAGGAAGAGCGTTCAATACCAGTAACATCCAGGGTTTAAATAATCCACTATTTAGTTCAGTAATTTTGCTAGTCTGTTTAAGCACTTTGCATGAAAGAAGCATCTGTGCACTAAGTACCACTCAGAAAATTTCTAAATATAGCATATTACTCCCTCTAGACTTAACTTTCTTTTGAAATTTTTTCCCCCACCACAGGTAGCTAAATCTTCCTGCATTGCTGACTTGGAAGCAAGAATATGTAAAAGTTGCAATTCATTTCACTGCACCATCTTGTGGTTAATAGTAGCAGCCACAACAAGAATGATCCACAGCAGTATTGTCAGGTGTTTGCAAGACCTCTGCACTGCTCCATGCTTTTAGGATTTAAACTGACTCCTTCAAAGCATGCCATGGAAAGCTATCTGTCTCATTCCCTCAGCAAGGTTACAATAGAGGGCAGAAAATGATGAAATTTCTTAGGTTTTGTGTTATTATTATTTGGCTATGCAGCAAGTTTTAAACATCCATGTTTTAAACAGCCTTGTTATCTCACTTTCTTAACTCTGGATTTTACCTTTCCCTTGGCTATGGTCCCTACAGACAGCTGTACATTATAAATGCAACAAAACCCTGACAAAATTCAGGCAAAGACGATAATCTTGTGGCATGTAGCATCAGAACGTGGTGTACCACCTTACACTTTTCCCTGTCAAGTCTGAGGTGGCAAAGCAGAGGTACCAGTTCAAAAAATTGTAATGCACAACAGCCCCTTTTATATTCACTTCATTGAGAAAGTCCAAAAGCATTTACAAATAGCCACAGGTGCTGACTACAGTAGTTATATCCCCTTGTAGAAACTCTTGTGCTTGTAGAGGAGGCAAGGACAATTTTCATACAAGTGCACAAACATGAACATACATGAGCATGAACATATTTTCAAAACCATTCCAGCGTTTTTTATTGTCTTCTAGTATTCTTAGGCCAAACTGAAAAAATAATACAAGCAGACATCTTACAGTCACATTTATAAATGTCTTAATGCTGCTCTTGAATGCAAAGTACATGGAGTTGTTAAAGGGAATGCAGCTATTTTACCATATAGGGCAGAGAAGGAATAAAAAACAATGAACATTTCACTAGATCAGTTGATACAGAAGACTGTATTCAGTCTTACAAAAATTAGGTTGTGATGACTCTTAATGAATATTCAACAGTTAATATTTTGGAGGCATTAAGGCTTTGCAACTAAATTACAAAAAGCTACATTGTTTAGTATTTTTCAGTAAAACCACTTCTAAAAACTTTACAAAATATCAATAAAGTATTAAGATCCCAAGAGCAGAGAGCTATTAGCTTATTCCTAGCAGTGAATTTAAAACATTTTCATCTCCTTGAAAACCACTAACCATCAAAATATTTATGCACAAGCTGTTATAAAGGCTACTTTACTAAAACTAGACAGTTTTTCTATTCAACAGTGGCAAATGAAGTAGATACTGGTATAAAAGCAGAAAAGTACTTACAAAATCACAAAAGGGAAAAGGAGGGAATACCCTCACTACTGATGATATGAAAGAACATTCCTTAATAGGCTAGGTTTAAATAACATAGTTGTTCTTTGAAAAGTTACTAACACAGAACATCTGTATAAATAAATTAAGTGTACTAATACTGATCCAAAGACATCAAAACAATTACTGGCTGTAGTGGTTTGATGCTGGCCAGATGCCAGGCACCCACCAATGCCAGTCTCTCACTCCCCTATATAGCTGGAAGGGGGAGACAAATACAGAGAACGGTTCATAGGTTAAGACAAGGATGGGGACAGATCACTCAACAATTATTGTCATGAGCAAAATAGACATGAATTTGGGATGTTAACTGAATTTATTGCTAACCAAATCACAACAGGAGAATGAGAAGTAAAGCAAAGTTTAAAGAACACCTTTTCCCCATCCCTCCATTGTTCCCATGCTCTGCTTCCTCCCCTCAGTGGTTCAGGGAGACAGGGAATGGGGGCCATGGTCAGTTCATCACACACTGTTTCTGCTGCTGCTCAGGGAGAAGAGTCATTCCCCTTCTCCAGAGTGGGCTCCTCTCTCCATGGATCTGCAGGACCCTGCTCCAGCACAGGCCTCCCACGGGGTCACAGCCTCCTCTCAGGCACCCACCTGCTCTGCTGTGGGCTCCTCCTTGGGCTGCAGGCAGATATTTGCATCCCCATGGACCTCCATGGGCTGCAGGGGCACAGCTGCCTCAGCATGGGCTGCAGAGGAATCCCAGCTCCAGCACCTGGAACATCTCCTCTGCTGCCTTCTGCACTGCCCTGGGTGTCTGCAGAGCTGCTCCTCTCACATGTTCTCACCCCGCCCTTCTCTGGTTGCAATTACAACTACACAATAAAATGTGGGATTTTTCCTTCTTCTTAAATGTGTTATCACAGAGGCATTACTATCATTTCTCATTGGCCCAGCCCTGGCCACTGGCACACCTGTCCTGGAGCCAGCTTGCAATGGCTCTGCTGGATATGGAAGAAGTTTCTGGCAGCTTCTGACAGAAGCCACCCCTGTAGCAGCCCCACTATGTAAACCTGGCCATGCAATCCCAATACAGTAGCAGCTAAAGCAGAATAATAAGCTCTCTTTTAAGCACCAAGTGCAAATGAAAGAAAAACTAACCATGCTAAAACTAGGTAGATTTTTCTTCTCTTCAAATACACCAGCCAAATAACAAATACTGTTTCAACACAGCATTGTTGGGCCATAAAAACCTCCAAACCTCTCCATTACTCTATAGACATCCAAATCAACTTTTATCCTGTACATTCTGTAAAGTACAGTACATCCTGTACCGTAAAGTACTGTCTGCAAGTACTTTACCAACAATATTCCAATCACTGACTTTCATTATTCTATTGTGTTCATGCTCTGCACAAGATGAAGATCATGGAGCTTGTTCAGAAACACTCATACTTCCCCCTTTAGCTGCAATAGCAGCAGCACAAGGTACCAGACCCATATCAAAGGCATTTAGCACCTTCCTGCATATACACCTTGACACTTGTTAAGCAAAAACCTACCATCACTACTCCATAGTAAGCTAATTTGCTTCATAAAACAAACTTAGTTTTTTCTTAGGTATTCCTTCCTAGAGTTTACATCAGCATCCTTGATGTTGTATTCAAACACTTGTACTGCCCAATCCAGAAAAAAACAAGGCAAATAAAGACGTTCCTAAAACTTATTTATAACATTAATTTAAACTATCCAATCTAAAATTACATTTAAATGTAATAAAACCTATGTTAGAGACTAACCCAACTAAAATCTGTTCTGCAAAGCTAAAAGCTTGCTGTTTAAAATGCAGCACATCCTCTAATAAAATTATGAGGTTGCACTAGTGTCTGACACATGGAACTACAAATTCCCAAAGTGGTAGCCAAGTTTTGCCAGTACCATTCTCTTCTGCAGGATAAGAGGCAGATTTCTGTCATTTTATTTTGTTCAAGTGGTTCCACTCATTACACAGATCCTTTGTAAGTTAAGAATTTGACTAGGAGTTAAAGAGGCAAGAAAATTCTATGCCCTTTCACATGAAGAATGAGCATTTTGAGGTGGACATGACAACAGCTACACACAGATCCCATATATACAGCAGTATGAAACCATGTGTCCAGTGAGAAACAATGAGATTACCACAGTGTAGTTTCAAAGAGCCTTTTGAAAGATAAGGCAATTTCACCAACAAATAGAGGAAAATACTGCAGACATCCTAGTGCACTATTAGCAGGTAGCATTACAGACATATGCAAGAAATCAGATTTTTAGAAGTAAAAGGTTTACCAAGCATGAATACAGGAACAGAAGTCTAACTTTCTTTTCAAAAACATAAACAGTTTACTATGAGCCAAAAAAAAAATAGGTTTATGTGGGAGGACTGACAATGACATACCCATAATAAGATGGATAGAAATTCACTTCTCCATTTGTTATCTTTTCCTACAAGGGAAAACAAATGTGGGCTTGGTTTCATTCACTAATAAAAAGCATATGTACAATTTTATATCTTAACATATTTCTATTTAAGTTCATACCACCATTTAGCTCTGATGAGCACTGCATATATTTCACATCCAAGTGAACAGTACAATTAATAAGACAAAGTAATTTTACAGAAGCTTCTCAATTTAATAAATCCAGATTAGTTTCTAATATGGATGTAAAGACAAGATCTGTTACTTTGACTGCTATCTGAGAAATACAATTAAAGTCTAATTTGTTGAAAAGCACTTTCAGGCACAGATAGAGAACCTGATGGAGATGCAATTAAATAAATTATACTTTCAGAATAGTAGAATAACTCCAAATGTTAGGTAACATACAAACAAACTTCTAGGAAAACCAAGCCATGCGCAAGTTTTTTCCAAAATCATAAAAAAATCTAAATGTCATTTTACTTGAATCAGTGTTGAGGGTTAGGTGCCCCTTTTGTCCCTCTTTCCTATTCAAATTTGTTTGCCATTAGCTGAGGGGAAGACCTGATGGCCATAGTTCTTGGGTGCTTAAGAAAGACAAAGAATTCGGCTGGGCCCAGCAGGGAAGGGGAAGGCAGGAAAAAGGAGGGCGGGGGAAGTTGGAGGCTAGCTGGTTTTGCTTGGGCTGGAGAGGAACACTCAGAGCTCGGAGCTGTCTCTGCTAAGGGAAGGGGATTTTGCCATCATCCAGACTGAGTGGCTTCTTCTGCTTCTTCCTCTCCGTTTGTGGCCTCCGCTCCCCTGTCCTGCCGGACGTGCTGCAGCCCAGCTGCCACCGCGGAGCTGCTGATCCATCTCCTCCACCGGCCCGGGACTTTTCTGCTCATCCCTGCCATTCCAGCGAGGTGTTTTCCTCAGAGCCCTGCAGGAGCTCCGGGACTGAGTGCCAGCTGAGGGGTTTGTGAGGCACTGCCTCTTCTCCACTTTTCCCGTCTCGGCCGAGAAAGCTGCCACAGGGTCCTCGTTTCCTGTTCTGTTGTCAATACTGTAGTTGTTGTTTGTTTACCTAACAATGCATATTAGTAAAGAACTGTTATTCCTATTCCCTTATCTCTGCCTGAGAGCCCCTTGTTTTCAAAATATAATAATTCGGAGGGAAAGGGGGAGGCTTACATTTTTCTTTTTCACTTCAAGGGAGGTTCCTACCTTCCTTAATAGATACCTGTCTTACAAACCAAGACAATCAGCTAAAAGCCTTTTGATCAACTAAGCAGCAATATTACGTCCCTTGCTGGCTAATTTTTGTCATCTGGTTGCAAATTATTTTTAAACAATATTGACAAATACTGTGCCTTACTCTTCCAGGATCTGGATCAGGATGAAGAACACTTCCAAACATTCTAGGAGAAGTAAGAGGCGGGGAAAAAGTGGAACCTAATATCTAGAATAAGCCATTAGCATTATCTTACATCATGGCCCATATCTGGTTGGACTTATTATTTTTGCTCTCTTTTTGAAAAAAATTACTGCATTCTATTTTTGGTACTCCAAGCCCTACTTAAGACAAGCAAAATCCCTGAACAAAACCCAAGAAATGAATGTTCATGACTGCTGAACAAAAAGTCCAGAGTTACTATGATAAAAGAAGTCTGTGCTTTCTTATTGCCACATTTAGATGCACATACTTGTTCCTGCCACTTTCCATCCTACCTACCACCCCCTACAGTGATTAGCATATCTGGAAAGGAATAAGGTATCCATGTGGGAGAGGAGAGAGTCTAGATTCCAAGTAGTAACTATACTGAACTAAAACTCAAACTACTTCTGAACTGTCATGCTTTATGACATAAAACTTTCATTAATAAAGAATCCAACGCAGATCTCTTTTTTGCCAGGAATTTCATGCTTCCTCTTTCCTGAGTTTTGATTGCTTATACTATATACAGGGCATACAATGAAAGCCAACAATAAACACATGGTAATGTATTTAGCAGAATCACTGTCCAGAAAAAAATTGTGAATATAGAAGTATATGCACACTATATTAGCATTCATATTAATCTTAAGTATCTCCAGAAAGCAACTACCAAGACAAATGACATTCAAATGGGCAAGATATTCCTATTCCTTAATTATTTCTGACAGTACTGAAGGCTTCTTGGAGTGAAAATTTAAGCTTTTTATAGCCTATTAAAGATTATAAATTCACAGTTATCAAATAAGGAAAGCATCTTCAGTTGCCGTATGAATGGCTCAATGAAACTGAAATTGGAATTGCTGTTTAAAAAAATTTGATCAAGGCAAACAAAAATAAGGACTGGAGAAAAATGATAAGTAGACATATCATTATGTAATTATCAGTCTGGCCTCCTTTATAATACTACATACTGCAAAGCTCTAAAATCCTGACATCAGAGTGAACTTAAATGTCACACAGAAGATCTAATACAGAGAGACTTAAAGGAATTAGAATGGTTTCCATAAAAGATAAATAATAGATTGTTGGTGTCTGCTTTTATATTATTAAAAAACTGTAAGTCTCTGTAGTGTGTCTATGGATAGTTAGATACTTACCTATTGTCCACCCTGAAGAGGGTGGTCAGTAAAATAAGCCAACAAAAAGTCAACAAAATAAGTGGCAATCAGTAAAAGACATTACATTCTGTGTAAGTCTTCAGCAGTGATTGCCAGAGTTTGTCTACACCAAAACTCAGAGGAGACTGATATTAATAGACTTGTAACAATTAATGAAATATAGATACCCAATTGCTTCTGGCAAAAGAGTTGAGGAAAAGAAAGAGAACATAATATTATTGCACATTGGCCCTACAAAATCCTGTGGGGTTTGTTTTGTTTTGCTTTGTTTTCCTGGCTTTGCTGCTTGGTTGTTTGGGTTTTCCTTCTTTTAGAGGTTTGGTAGTAAAAACATCCAGATAAACCAAGAATTTCACCCAGCATGGAAAACCTTATTCCTTCTGTATGCTTTTCTCCATGCTAGTGTACATCTTGCCAACAATGACAATTTGCAATCAATAAAACAAGCATGTGAGATACTAGAAAGCTTCAAATTAGAAAGGCCACTAAAATGATAAGCTATCCAGCGAGTCTGCTTTGTACTTCACCAAATCAGAAAATAATTTTGGTTGGACAGGATTCTGGAGACTCCTGTATCCAAACACCTGCCCAAAGCCAATCTGGTCAGATGGCACCAGGCAGCGCCCACTCGTGAACATCTCCAAGCAGAGATATTCCAACACTGAACAAGACATCCCAGCCCAATATTTTGACCATGCATGTAGTTAAAAAAAAACCCCAAACCCTAAGATTCCTAGTCCCAAGACACACCATTTCATATGCTTCCCTAGCTGTCAAGCTCTTCCAGAGGTTGCCAAGGCATTGTGCTAGCTGCCTATAGGGAGGCACTCCAGCACCCCAGTGGACAAGATGACCCCTCCAGCAGGCAGCATCATGGCTGTGGCTGTCTTGGAACCTCCTGCTTCCCCATCTTGTCAACCTGAGCCCCCTTCCTTCTTGCCAGCCTGTGGGCCCACCCAAAAGGTTGGCCAGTTACCTGACTTGCCCCAACTTGGGCACTTGTACCCCACCATGAGGCTAGCCCAGCACCTCACACCCACTGCTTGGCACACCCAACTGCATCCTGGGAATATTTTCTTTTTCTCTGAAGTTGCAAGCTTGAAATATAAAGAATATACATAGTAGTAACAGCAACATCTGTGTGATACAGCTGAGAAGCATCTCCCATTTTCAGAGCTCTGCTGGCAGAAATGAAACCCATAGAAAACTTCAAGTTTTCCAGAAAAGCTAATGGAGAAGAAAAAATGTATTCACTAACAATGGCCCATGCAGGAACATAGAGGAGATGAATACGTCAGGAATATGAGATGTTCTCCAACACTGTATGAAGAGCCAACAAAAATAAAAAGCACATCTTGCTTACAAGAGATGTGTTATTTACAAGCATATATTTCAACAGATCATTTTACTAGCCAGGAGAATCCAAAAGTCCACAAGATCATCCCTTTTCCGATGGCTATGACAACAAGACTGGTTTTTTTGTGGTGTCTCACTCAGGCATTGCCTCTAGACAGCATGGCTTTCTATTTCAAATATCAGCTATCAGCCTTCAGTCTGGTAGGCTTTTCAAATCCCATGACTCGGTGGTAGATTGATGCTCGGGTGGGTGGGAGATACATGGAAACAGAAGGAGCAAGGAAGTAACTGAACTAAAACAGGAAACAAGAGTGAGGTAGGAACATGACACAGAGCAGGAGGCAAAAAAACAGTAAGAATAGCAAAACAGGAGCCCAGAAAACCAGGGAAGATGTTCTACAAATCACAACCATGAAAAAAAACCAGGAGATGGGAAAAAAGTAAGGGACAAAAGCCCACAAAGCAACAGAGAAGAACCTGCAAAAAATCTTTGGGTATAAAGTAAATTAGACTTTTTTCTGGTTCCAAAGTTGATTTATACTGCCACCTATTAAACTTAATGCTCCAAAGCCAAGACAGCCTTTATATCTCCAGGGTAAAGGAATGTGCACTTTTTTTTTTTCCCATTGGTATTTTGAGTCTGTTTCTTCCTGGTGAAGGAAAAGATTAGCCAAAAATTTTCAAGGATGGGTGATTTCTCTTATGCTTTTCAACTCCTTGAGACCATATGCCTGATGTTTCTATATGCATACTTCTTCCCTGCTGGAAAACATCACCTGAAAACTGGTGAATCCTAACTCCAGATTGTGACAGCAAATGGTGAACCATGACAGGGGCAAAATTTCACAGCAAGTATGATCTGAGCATGATCTAAAGCTGCAACTGTATGTGATATTTCTACAGCTGCTAAGCTCAGCTGATTGATTGTAACCCACAGTACTAATCAAGCTGGCAGAAGAATCAACAGACTCAGCCCTCCCAGCCCCAGTTGTTATCCTCAAGCTGTCTTCCTTCCCTTATATGCAGCTGCACAAATGTAAATATAGCTAATTTTAATTGAGACTGATTTCCAAAATAATTCAATTTACAGCTACATGAGCTATGGGGTTGAGGAAGGCCGGGCAAGGAGAAACAAGCACTGGCACAGTAACTGAGACAAGAGAGAAGTGATATTTTCTGGGGAGTGCCAGTTTATCCTGGCTGGAAGCCTTCAGCTGTAGTTTCATACCCATTTTAAAGCAGGTCACAGGACTATCTACCATCCATGTGAATGCCTACAAGATGTCCTTGAAGACAGTAAAGATAGAATGTGCTTAACCATAGCACCATTACTTTTTAGAGATGAAAACAGGAAGGTGTCTTGTACCATGTACCTAGTACCATAATAACCCCTTCATCAGTTTCCTTAATTTTAGACATTTTAGAAACAAAGAAACAACCTTTCTTTTGCAAGACCACATTTCCAGAAACAGCTGCATTGGTCCTGCAGCCCAGCCACAATCAAACTCTTCACATTGCCATGAAGTGGGTTGGTCCCCCACAGCTGTATGACTAAGGGGTTTGGACAAAGCAGCAAAGCACCAGCTTTTCCTTTCCACATTTACCAGTGCCTTGAATTTATGCTAAATTATATTTGATCTAGCATACCAATCATATGAAGACACTACAGGATATAACCTGAAAAGTTTCTCCTCTGACGGGTATTTTATTACAGAACAGGCCACTCAATTAGATCTTCCCAAAGACTCCTCTAACAGCATCCTTAACATTTCAAGGATCTGAATTAACACCTTGTAGAACTAAAGTATTAATTAGACAACAGTTTGAGAGATGGTGACTACTATAATAAATTGCTGTGGGCATGAAGGGCTTTGATTAATCTTACTCTCCATATGCTTATACATAACATTAATTTGTAATATCCTTCAAATAAAAGCTTGCCACATTTCAATAATCTTCCAACTAGAAACCTTACAATGACACATAATTTTTTTCAGAAGCTACACATGGCAGATTCAGAGCAGATATTAAACCATTTTATCACAAAGAATAAGCTTTACAGTGCTGCTATACATAAGGAATTCTTACTATATGATTCAAACAAATCTTTGGTATTCTAAAATGTGCTTTTTTTACTACTCTGCCTTAAGAAAGCAATGCTGTAATTCACATGCAAAAAAGTATTTTAGTAGTCTGGGGGGTTAAGCATTTTAAATTTTTATCAATAAGGTAGAGAGGTGTAAAAAGGTCTCCCTTGTTGAGGGGGTTCTACTTGTAACTTGTAAAGAGTGCTCTAGTTTTAAAAGGTACCTCTTTTTGTGGGAGTGTGAGCGAGTTCTTTTCACCCAGGATCAGGGATGGAGAGCCAAGAGACTGTTTTTGAGTCCAGACTTCATTGTTTATTCTTCCTTATATATATCACATATTTACAGACAGACAGGAGCTATATACACTAGGTTTACAGGGTACAAAATGGCAGAGAGGAATGTCTCCCAGATCTTTTATGTGTCCATTTGCTCAATAATCAAATGCCAAGTAACTTATTGTTCTTAATGACCCAGTGACCTGACACTTGGGAACTGGCATGTGGCCTGCACTATCCAATCACTCCAGATTACCCAAAATCCCCTAGAAGAACAAGATGAAGGAGAAGGAAGGGATACAAGAAGAAAATGAAGACAACACCCTAGATCTTGCATCTTGTGTCTCACATATTAATGTAAATAAAACTTCAAAGTTTAACTTTTTCACCCAGTGAGGCAACACAATTCTAACTCACAGAGAAACAGTTTGTTTCTCTGCTTAACTCTAAAAGCTTTCTCCATGGTTTTAAGCTAAACTCTGTGATTTCCAGGGTGTCAGAGCCTGCCAGCACAGACAAGGGGATATTTTCTGTGCCTATGACTCCACCAGAGAGGAGGTTTGGGTTCATTTGGGGGGTTGTTTTGTTTTACCATGTTTTAGGAGGCAATTCTTCTCACTTTCTTACCATTTTGTACAATTTTTCAAGATATAATCCTAACCTGGGAACCGAAGCACACAGGCCAGTACATTCACACAAAGCGTATGTATCACACCTGAATAGATATGAAAATTCCCCATGGAATCCATCTTTGTACATAAGTGAATGTTATAAAAATCTTTCAGTACACACCACAAAGGTTCATAGGTAGACACAGGGACCAGAACAACCCAAAGGAACAGGTTACTCTCAAGAAATAAAATTAAATCTACACTTATAACAAGAAGATTCCTGACTGGAACCTCTTGTACTTTTGATCTAAAGATGACCCTCCCAACTTAGAGCACAGAATCACTGAATGGTTTGGTTTGGAAGGGATCCTTGAGGATCAGCTAATCCACCCTTCCTGCCAGAGGCAGGGACATCTTTCCCTAGATGAGGTTGCTCAGAGCCCAAGATTGTTCTGTGATACAATGAAATACACATATGATAAGGTCTCAAAAAGCAAATTACAGAATGAAGAAACATAAGAAAATTACACTGTGTAGACACACAGAATCACAGAACACAGTCACATGCTTATGCATGCTAGAACATTCATACATCCAAAATAAAAGTCAAAATTTTAAAAGAGACAGTAAAGATCAATGTGAAGGTTCTTTTGCAACTTTGTTTCTATATTATGATGATGTACACAGATAACTTTAAAATTTGGCTGACATTTTAACAATAGATTCACAGAAGGACAAATTTTGTATAATAATTTCAATGACTTATATGCTTTAAGGTCTAAGAAAATGCACTGACCAACCATTCACAACATGGCAATCATAATCTGCTTTTTTTTTGTACTGGCAACATCTAAAAAGTTGCCAAGTCATTCTGATTATTATTATACTGAATCAAAAGCATTCAAAAAAACCACTAGCTCAAATTTTGTTTCAGCCTTCAGCAGGCTAACTAAGTGACAGAAGTACAACAGCTACATAAAACAGACAGAACATTTGGAATGCCTTCAAAGCTTTAATTCCAAAAGCATTTCTTAAATATTAAACTGTTCCCCCTTTATTGCCCACTGAGTCAATTCACTTCCTACCAAGATTATTCTTTTTTTAAAAAAATATTCTATTTGGTAGTATCAATTCCACCAGAAATGGACTTAAATATTGATACCAAGCTGACTGCTAACACAAGAATCTCCCATTTTCATTTGAATTTATATCAAAGATGTCTAAAATGTACTAAAGGCAAAAGACATACCAGAAGATTATTTTGTCAAATGGCTTTCCCATGCATTTTATGTAAATCAAGTGCCTCTTAAACAGCTTTATTTGTTTAAATTCAATCTAATTTAAATAAAATTTTAAAAATAACTATGATGATAAGAACTGGCGGTCTTATTGTAGACTCAATAATTGGAGACACAGCTTGGGCTACACAAGTGTGTAGAAAACAAGGCAAATGTGGGTTGTGGATAATAATGCCTTCCCTGAAAACTCAGGATTCAATGATTCTGCCAGACAAGTGCCTTAAGTACTTCTGGCAGCTTTAAATGGCTCTGGACTGCCATGACTTTGTCAAGCTGCGTTTCAAGAGGCTGGTTTCAAAAGGAGCAACACCTAAGGTAAATAATTTACTCCCTTTCTTCTTCTCACAATACCAAGTAATTTTCTTAAGCCACAGAAAGTATACTAAGAACACTGAAAGAGGTATTTCTGTCTTTTTAAGTTACACTGAAGTCTCTATGCAAACTCCAGGGAAGTTTACAGCAGGAGAATTTCTTTTCAAGAAGCTAAGGGTTAGTGCTCTGTCAGATGTACTTGTAGAATACACACAACTTGAAGTGTTGTGATAACACTGAAAGCATTTTATGCAATACAAATTTGAAAATGTTTTTATCTCTGAGTAAGCCTTTCCATAATAATTACATATTCTCATGGGAATAATAAAAAGTTACAAATACAAGATAACAATGTTTTAAGTGATTACTAACAATATTTCCATCAGACAAGAAAAACTGTGTGCTGTTATTCACACAACTTCTAATCAAAGACAAGAATCTCTTGAAAACTGCCAGAAAGAAAACACTCTTGCTGGTGAAGTACATGACTAAGAAACACAACATAACTCTTTAAAATGCAAAAGAGCCAGGAGATGAAGATTTTCTGTTCATTATATACGACAGCATATTATTTTTAAAGCAAGACATAGCCCTCAAAAGAGACATACCATACCGGCTTGGGAAAGGCTGTGGAGAGTGTACTGATTTTTGCAATTTTCTTCACTCCTTCAAACAGCATACTCTCAGTACCTCTGCACCACAACAGGCAAGAAGGGGCTAAAACATGAAGAGACTTCTTTTCTTAGCAAGAAAACTAACTGCTGTGTACCACAGCATGGAGAAAAGGGAGATAACAGAACATGTCTTATGTCTTGAAAACATAAAGAAATTTTGAAACAGTAACTGTCCCTTGAACAGGACAAAGACTCATTACATTCAGCTCTGTCTGGCCCAGAGAAAATGGTTCAACCTAGTATTTGGAAGCAAAGAACCACAACAAAATTACAAAATTTAATTCACAGTCGCTAAACTGGCCAAGTTGTTAAACATGTTTAGCAGATTCACGCGTCTAAGAAATATTTTTCTCACTTTTCAGAACACTTAAGGCTATCAACTTCTCTTCTGCATATTTTCTAGTTGTGCATGAAGCAAGGTAAAAGACATTTTGGTTAAACTTGTATATACAACTTACTTAGCTGCTGACAGCACACAAACCTAGGACTTCCAACAACTTTTGGAAGAAAACCTACTTTGATCCAACATTACCTTGAGAAGAACACCAACTAGACTTAAATCCATCTCCAAGAATGTAATATACACAGAGAAGTCTCTCATGTAAGATATAGATGAGATATTTACTAGAGTATCCATTTGCAAGGGTTACACATTTATTCCAATATTGATTACTTTCATTCCTTTAAGTAGTTAGTAGCAGTATTTTTAAAAGGACATAATAAAACCTGGCAAGGAACATACAAGAACTTAAGTCTAGAACAGGAGGTTCACAGTTCTGATTTGAAAACGAAACATTGATAGGAACCTCTTTTAACTCCAGCTTGCAATAATTTGAACCCAAAGATTTTAAAGACAAGGTTCTTCAAACCACTGAATTTCTTTCAGTATTTTATTATGAAAAGACAAATGGGTTATAGAGTATGGCTAAAGGACTCCTGTCATATTCCATTAAAATTTTCTAATAAGCTTTGTCAAGCTTTTGCCAATAAGGCTAAAACTTATCTTGTTTACTCTCTGTATAAGGCTTAGGAGATATTCTGAAGAAGAACAACAGTAGATTAACAAAATGAGACATAGATGTATAAGAAGTAGTGTAAGGGAAAAATTTCTGTGAAATTGCTTAGGTGTTATTCCAAGAGAAAGATTAATTTTAAAAACTCTGCTTGTAATTGAAATGCTTGAAATCTTTAAGATATTAAATGGGATCTTTCATAGAAGATCGCTTGATGTCAGGAATTTGCCTATGAGAACTCAGGCAAACATGATAAAAGTTTGAAAAATCTGAGCTGATAGATGTGAACAGTCCCTTAAGGTATCTAGAATTTAGCAGCATCTTTAATTTTCAATTATGGAAAAGATGTACTGAAACATATACTCAGTATGCTCTGGCTTGACAGGGCTTTTTTTTTT